>BMAW01029110.1:0-13934 GCA_019974015.1 Nephila pilipes | reverse complement strand
TAAAACTATAAATTAAATAAATTAATCAATAATTTGACTAAATGTAAATTAATTCTACTAATCTTTGTGAAATCAAAATAGTAACGTCTTATCGTATAAAACGTATACAGCTATTGATAATTAATACAATAAATATAAACATTTAAAATATAAATATAAGAAAATAGTAGGTTATTTCTTATTTTATTACATTAATCAGCAACGAAAAGTTGCTGATTGAAAACCATTTGTTAATTTTAAAAATATTATACAAAAATTCAATTTTTGGCTTCATCATTAATAACATTAATTAAAGATAAATTTATCTATCCTAGAAAACTACATTTCTGACATAACAGTCTTTTTTGAAATATTTCACCTCTTATATCATTACGCAATTCCAAATCAAAATAATCTTTTGTATTTTGGCTATAGATTTTTTTAAAGCTTTTATTACTGGAAAGAAATTAATACTGTAATTTTCCTTTTTGAAAAAGAACAAAACTCTCCTTTAATTAAAAGAGTTTTTTATGTACTTTCAGGAGAAAAGGAAACTCATCTGTTATTTCTAAAAATTTTGGTGTCAATATTGAGAGCCTATCTAAACATTTAATATGTCTGAAACTTTTCATTTAATACCTTAGTATATTTCGATTTAGTCAAGGCAATATCATTAAATATTAGTCACAATAACGTACATTGACCCTGTTTCGGGTGATTGCTTGTTACTATGAGCTATACTAATTTCATTTCCCAAAATTTGGTCTTGAAGTTTTTTTTTCTTATAGAGTTTGGAACTTGTGTTAATAAAGGAAAAAAAACGATAAAAAGAAATACTTTTTAATTAAAAACATATTGAAGTATTCGAATATTTTTGAATTAAAATAAATAATTACATACTTTAGTCTCTGAGCTTATAACATCTTTCTATATCTGAGCTTATAACATCTTTCTATATATGAGCTTATAACATCATTCTATATTTTGTTACATGTTTCTGTACAAGTGTGCTGTTAGTCTGAAAATTATATTACTTAAAAATAATATAAATTCACTTTTAGAAATTTCTTATGATTCATATATGTGTTCAATATGTATTTAAGTCTTATATATAGATTTTTTTTAATTGTGGTGTAATAACGTTTTTTTTTTTGTTTGCAAAGAATTTATTTAATAAAGGCATGATAATTTTTATTGAAACCATGTATGATGCGAAATTTCTTACAACAATTAAGAAAATTTAACTTATCGTATTAAAATATTTATTATATTGTAACTATAAGATTGAGAAAAGTGACAGTATCAAAGCAATGAAACAGGATAATATTGAATGTGAAAATAGGGGTTCTTTAATATTGGTGAAGAGATCAATAGTTTTAAAATCACGCTGCTAATAATGAATACCAAGGATGTCTTTACTATTATTTTTAAGACCTCCTCCAAGATTTATTGACAATAACTTAGTTGGATGTCTACTAACTCTTTTGTTTTCCTGCTTAATTCATATCGCTTATATACATATAAGAAAGTAAATAAGATATATATATACAATTATATAATCACAAACCTAAGTAATTTTATTACATTTCCCTCCTGAAATAATAGTGTGAAAGTAAAACATTAAATATATATTCAAATTCAAATGAGACGACAAAAATTATTCCTTTTCAGCCATTGATTACTTTAAAAATAATGATTCAGGAAAAAACGGGGATTACTTTTCATATAATTCACATTTTAAGACATTTTCTCCTTCAATAGAATCTAACAAATCATATGAGTATCAATTTATAACTTTCATTCATTATGTTCTTTGATTGATAATTATTTATATAAGAGAAGATGATTTCAAAATCATTAATTTTAAAAAAGGAAATTGCTTATTTAATTCGCAAAAAAAAATCAAATTTTTATTTTTCTGTTAAACCAAATTATGCAACTCAATAGTTTAATCTTTGTGTTATAACACCGTACTGTTATGCTTATTTCCAACATTAACATTTATTTCCATATTGAAATATTATATCTATTTAGAGATTAAGTTGTTTACTGTATTAAAATGTACTTGATCTTGTATCCCTCCAATGTTGTTATTATTCAAATTAGATTATTCAAATACCTAATATTATTTTGAAAAATTACTTATTCCCTCCTTTTGTTCTTTAATATGACATTTAACTTCAAGAATATGGTAGAAACAAGATTTGTTTAAATAAAATATTCTTCTATATTCAACTTTTTGACTTAAGTATTATTTTCAGCATGTCTGTTTTATTACTCTGAGTTTAGCTAATCCTACAATGCAGGATTTTTGAATTCGTCTCAAAAATATATTTGATTTCCATAACAGTATTAGTTAATAAAAATATTTAAAAAATAAACTTTATGTTTTTCTATGTTTCCTTTACCACAAACTAAAATGTGCCAATTGGCTACACCATGAAGAAACACACATCAACTGACGCTTGGTTTTGTGTCTATTTATTAACATATTAATTGTATATGTACATATTATTTTTTTATTTTTTATGATTTTTATATATTTATATAGTATGAGCTACGATAAAAACATTAAAACCGAATATGAGATTTAAGTATACAGTGACAACATAATCTCTTAAATATAATTTAAATGGGTGGGTTTGAATAAAAAATACCTTTGAATTTATAATAAGTACTTTCAAATTTTATTATTACTTAAATAGAAACAGTATGATTCAATAGTTTTATATCTAAATAGTTTGTTAATTTTTTTTTATAGATAGGCACATTGGGTAATGCAGCTTTACATAGATATCAGAGATAAAATCATGTACTTTTTGAAAATTAATTTTGTTCCAGTAAAACCTTTGCATGGGGACATTTTACAACATTTTTTGTTCTCGAAATTTTCTGGGCCAATGGTCAATTTTATCAGACCGAACTATTACTGGAAGATTTATAGCAAAAACAGATTTTCCTCTATTTGGTGGTAGCTTTTTCTCCCCTCCTATTATAAGACGACCCCTCTTTTTGTTTATTTAGTAAAATTGTAAGAGCACAAGTATTAAGCCAAATCTACTCTAAATTGTGAAAGCTTCGTTTCCATACATTAAAGCTGCCAATACGCTAATTTACACGTTAAAATAATAATCAAGCGTTTACGACAGTAAGATCAACTAAATGATAAAAGATAAGAAAATACCACTCTTTACTTCGTATACCTATTTTGTACTTTCCAACCCAGCTATCTTAGAGATCAATTCCCCCATGTGTTTATTACATAAGTACATCATCATTTTAATAAGACAAATCATCATCAGGGCAATCAATATTATTTAAGTTTCTAAAAAGTATATCGGGTCTATCAGGGGATCCAAATCACTATCATCATATTCTTCACAACCACTTGACAATGCATTCCAAAATTTTTCAGTCAATATTTTCTTTTTTCTATTAACGTCAGTAAAATAAACTGCATCCATCGTTTAGGATTGTTATAAATTATAATAAATATAAATTTGGCATTTTAAATTTCTACTGAATCGCAAATTAAACCATATTATGCACTTCTACAGCTATGAATACAACGCGTAGAAATTGTAAATATATTGTTTGTTTTTGATCATACCTGCATGGTGTTGCCAAATGGCTATTAATGAACTCAACTCATTGTGCATTTAACTATAAAATCAAATAAAACCAAATGCACACACAAACACAAAAAAAAACGTACAAAAATAATTGCTCTTTTGATACCAATTTTTTTAAAATGAAAAAAAGCAACTATTTTCATAAATTATGTTATTTTATTAGAATGTTTTCTGCTTTGAACTTGTATTTTGGAAGCAACAAACACATTTATAAAAATCGAATATCTACTGCTATCTATTGGTAATTTTAAGAAATAAAAACTTAAATAGATATTTTTATCTTATTTCATGCATGTTGTTGTCGTTTGGAAACATTTATTGAAGCTGGTATTTGAGAAACATTATGTGTTGCCAAATGGCTACAATGTGCATTTTAGGTTTAATAGAATTATACCATTATTATTTTCGCAAAAAATACAATTTTTATTTAAAAATAAATGGAAATCAGGATCGTGTAAACGCAGTCGAAGTAAAATATTGTAATAAATATAATATGTTACATTCCGAAGGGTACTGGTATTGTAATTGACTTTAAAATTGCATTAAATATGATTCTATACAGATTTTAATATACCATGATTAAAAGTGTATGCTTCTTTTTCTTACATCATTAAAATGCTAATTAAACATAAATAAGTACAATTATAATAATATTTGTAGTCTATTACACGTTTAAGAAACTAAGATATAAATTCAACAAATCTCCTTAGATTTTAATCCATTTTTGAGTTATTCGTTTTCCAAATGAAAGTTTCAAAATCTCCATATGAAATTTTCAATGAAAATCTCGTTTTTAAGAAAACATTTATAAATAACAAATTTACTCATATTTTAATATAACCAAACACGTGTGAAGAAACAACCACATCAGAATTTCCAAATTTGATACTTTTTCTCCTAATTCTTGGCAATTTCTTAAAAACATTTATGCTAATTAGACACCAAAATAACTACTGTTTTATTTAACGACGAAATGGTCACACGATCACTTTCTAAAATTTTATCGTAAGATATTTTGCATACATGTTTGGTAACTACTTTCACCAGTAATGAACTTAAATTTCAAAATATGTCGTAATAAATTTCTCCTAAAATTTTTTAGTTAGATTTAATTAAAACATACATAAAATTAATTATTTTTACGGTAGTAAAAATTACATTCAACTTAAAATGTATTTAATTTACTAATTTTTTGTTTGATTTTAGTTTTAATATCTGTAATGAATATTATTGTCCACTTCAATATTTTATCGTTTACTTTAATTATAATCTTTATTTGATTAATTTAATAATTATTAAGAAAAGTTAGCACTTTGGAATCGAAATTTGTTTTTTGTAGCGTATTACATAGAACAATTTCTTTTTTTTTCAATCCGGTATTTTATTTTACTTTGAAAATGATGAAGTTGAACAGTGAAATCAAAATATATATAAATTGTAAATTTAAGTATACATACATTTGATGTATAACATGCAAGATTATTTTAAAAATTGTATTAGGTAATTACAAACATTATTATGTTGTTTTGCTTCACTTATTCATTAAAAATTTAAACGTTTGACTTTAGAGAATTAAAAAAAATATATTAAAATTTTATCAATACATTTTGAATATTATACATAAATTCAAAAGTATGTCTATTTATGTGTTCTGTCATATTGACTTTTTTGGTGGTATATGAATTTTCCACGATACAAATTGAATTAAAATTTAACTGAAACAAATGTAAAGGTATTTGGATTTGTAACACGTTTGTAACGTCTTTGACTGAATGTGATCTAGGTAAGAATTTCCTTTAAGTAAGTCAGTGATTTTCCATAAAATGTTAATAAAATTAATTGAAGAATCCTGTTCCTACAGTAATAAATTTATTAAAGCTAATAAATCTAATAAAAAAGTGAATTTTAGTTAAATTATGATGATTAATGGTTTTTTATTCCTTTCATCATAATTACGCATGGATACGTTACAAATATTCATAGATATTTGGAAAGAATTTAAAATATAAAGCATGTCTGAAACATGTGGAAAATCTTTAAAGGTATTTCTTAGAATATCTGTTTAACCTTTTTTTATTCCTTAAATGATAAAAAAATGAAAAAAAAAAATTTAAATTTTAACCTGAATATAAATACTTTATACTGTTTTAAACTCTATCTTTTGATTCTACAATATTATAATATATGCTCTATTTTGCATAGATGCAAAATTAAAAGAGTTTTAAATATTTAAAGATTTGGAATATCCCATGAGTTAATAAAATGAAAAAAAATTAAATTTCAATCAAAGATAACTTTTCAAACATAGTAGGATACTTTATACAAAATGGAAATTCAAAACAAAAGTGAATTTAAAAAAATTTAAATGCTCGCGATTGCCTGTCACTAAAGTAATTATAAAAAAAAGGATAAAATTTCTCTAATCGGAAGTTATAAAGTTATTATAAGATGAAACTATATAAAATGTATTAAAAGGGGAGAAAACACATTGTAAGTTGTAAAAAATTATATTAAAGGAATAAAATTTTGTTTCAAAAACAGAGCCGAAAAATTCAACTTTAGAGACAGGAATATCTTAAAAAACGCAGCTATAAAATTTTACTTCGGTTTCACCATGTATTGTTTTGTTGTACCATTAGAAACAAGCAACAAAAGGGTACTATTTAATCCTTACATGGAGAAGAATGCTGCAGAGAAAACGTTAAGAGAGAAAGAGAGAGAGAAAGATATTATCTTCCTTTTAGTTTCGTTTATGTTCCCCATTGGATGTTTGAACTCTCTCCTTGTTTTTTATTTCCTCTTCTTCCTTTATTTATTTCATACAACTTGCCTTAAAAAGTAAAGACTTATTTTTTTCACGATAAACAGAGGTTTTTGCAATAGATGCTCTGAAATTGTATCTTCTTTTTCCTTATCTATTTTCTTGAAGTGATATTAAGTTAAAGAAAAAAGATATCAGCAAATTTTGTGTTGTATAGATTACTCGAATATAAACACAAAAAAGTAAAATATATGACTTTTGTTTGTTTAATTTTTTGATGAAACAGTTCAAAGGTAAAACTAAAAACCGGATAACAAATAGATTCTTTAATTCCAAAAATGCAATAAAACTTATTTTGTTAAGAAATTAACGAGATAATATTTTACAGTGTAAATTTGTGTATCAAATAATAAATCGATTAGTATTTATACAACTCCTTAAAAGCCTGATTTGGCAATTTAAGACTGATTTGCTCAATATCAAAGTAAATACTAAATTTTGGGGAGTACAATTAGAAAACTGCCTCAGTATTAATCCATTGTTCTGACTAATGTCTAGAAAACAAATTATGTTAGTCTATTAGTTTTAGTTTAATTAGTTTCTTCTTGTGTATAATATATGTCCCCTATTACATTTCTTATAATTACATATTTGCAAGAATTTTTAATTTTACACGCAATAGAGCACAAATACTATAAATGTATTGAATGTTTCTTAATATAAAGGATTTAGAATGATAAAAGATTGATAAGAAGCATGTTAATCATTTTTAAAAATTAGAGCATTTTTTTGTCTCAAAGCATATTTTACAATGTGTGGTTTAATTCTTTAATAGAAATCTTGTACCGGTTATAAATAAAAGTTCCTCAATTGATTAAAAAATACTATAAGAAACAATGCCACTATTTCCTTTCTCTTGCTTAACAATAGCACTAATAATGTTACTACTGAATATATTTTAAAATATTAAATTTTTGTTTTAAAAATGAATAAATAAATAATGAAGTATTATGTTTGCTCAACTGATTAAATTAATTAGTTGATTTCAACTAAAAACTTGTTACAATATATGTCTGCAGACACTAACTAGGATTCATTTAGTATACATGAAATTTGAATTCATGATTAAATCATCGAAGTATCAAATTGCAAATGATGTTTTCCTAAATTATTTTTTCTTCGGATTACCTTCAGTGAATTTCATAAAACATTAGTAATGAAGTAATTAAAATACTTTAAAAAATAAATAAAAACAAATTAAAGTTATTCAAAAAAAAATCAATAATCCAGAGAAAATTTTCAAGATTTGTTTCAGCGTGTTACAATTTAAAGAAATTATTATTTACTTAATTATTTTAAGAGTAGGACGTTTAAACTAAAATTCTAGCTTTTGCCAAATATAGCATTACCTTCAAGCAAGCTTAATAGCGATTCCTGGAATTGAAATTTATTCTGCTAATGTTCATTTATTTTGAAAAAAGAAGCTGAAGAACACTAACATTATTTTAAGGCTTTTTAACGTTCTCTCTATATATATGCAGAAAGTAATTGATTTCAAAATCAGAGAAATTTGAAAATGTTTATAATAACTATGGAATTTAATCAATGTGATTTGCAAAATATTTTAATTTGCTTTGAAAGAAATAGAGTTTGAAAAAAGAAAGAATTCATTCAGAAAAAAAAAATTTAATTTGTCTTGAACCCTTTGAATTCTAAACATTTTAAAGTATACAGATATGAAAAATTAATTTAAAATTTTTATTGAGATACAACTTTAGCTATACATTTTCGAAAATTCTTTACAATTTGATTTATTATTTTGAATCAATTGTATTATCCCTTTGACATAATAAAGAGTAAAATATTTCAAAGTAATCCTAAACCTAGACATAAATTCAGTTTCCTGAAATATAGGGCATGCCTTTATTTACAAGGTATTTAGCTAAAATTCCATATGACAACTTTTTTGATAAAATCACCATTTTCATATCTGATTTAGGCGTTGTAAAATCTGGAGCACATTCGTCACGAAAGCTGATGATTCGTGGAACTGTGAGTGCAAGAAGGAAAAAAACTGAATTTAAGCTGTTGAAGCACTAAATCCTTTTTCGAAAGGACGCCACCTTGCATCTCTTAATGGGTTTATGCTGTGCTTGATTGTATTGAAAATCTAGATTTAAAAATAAGCGAAAATATTACAAATGTTGGATAATGGACTCTATTATTGAGTATTTGGGAACTCGGCCTTCTTGGCGCAATGGAAACGTGACTGACAATAAATTTAACTTAGCATTAAAGTTAAATTTATCGAAAATGTTCTTAGTTTGTTTTGCGTTTTTAGGAAGTGTAGAGCGTTTTTAATGATCCACAATTTAAAACATGGATGCAATTGTTGTAGTTGTCTACCTCTAGTTATACAGTATTGTCTTTGTGTAATAGAAAGTTCTCGAAAGTTTTTCAAACGAAAACATAGAAATTTATTAAACTAAAGTATTAGATAATCTTCAGATTAGAAACAAATGTTTTACTGTACTTTATTTCATTTTAGAAAGAAATTAAATGATTTGATTAGAATATCGAAGTATCCAATCTTAAAATAAATAATTGTTCCTCACAATTTTATCTACATTACTTTTTAATTCTCATAAAGAGAATTAAAATTATTTTTTAACTGTTTATTGAATATTGATTTTACAAAAGAATTAAACATAAAAATCTTCACTAAAGGTACGACTCCAATTATTTCAGCTGAGATAAAAAAAACAAAAATTCAAACTATTTTTTAAATAAATTTTCTTTAAGTTCCAAATTTACACAAATTAATTGTTTCTGTATTGTTTACCTAAATATGAGAATAAACAAAATTTTAGAACTACTGTGTTTTCCTCATTTAACGCAGTTAATTTTCTCCCAATAGTCTACTGAATAATATTTTTATTACATGTTTTATAATACACTGATTTTCTGTACCTTTATATACTATAATTTAATTTAAATTCTTGGTTATGGTATTATAGTTTATTTAGCAATTTTATTGATAAAAATAATTTAAAATAGATTTTCTTGCAAATAACTTGTTTTAGAATAGCCTATATATATATATATATATATATATATAATATAGAAACATATACAAAATATTAAAATATTTAATTATTTTCAAATAAAAAAGAAAGCGAAAACAATTTCTGTAAATACTTCTACAAGCTTGTGTTTTTAAAATAAAGCTGTGGTGTATTCTGAGTACGAAACTGGAAATTTATTTTGTTCATATTTTATGCAGGATTTATTTTATTCAATAACTTTCACTCCCATATAGCATTGAATTTCCCATCTAATTTAATTTCCCATATAGTATTGATCGCATAGAATTAATTGTTTTGCATTTAATAATTACTTTGCATTTCTTCTGTTACAAGTTCTTTCTATCATTGTACTCTTTTTTCACCTTTTCGGTTAATGTATTAAAGCATATAGATAAAAAAAAATTCCATAAAGGGAAATTTTTAATTACTTCGTTATTTCACTTACATAATTTTAATTTGTTTTTAACCATATTTTGAAACTGATAGTCTAGAATTTGATTCTTTGAAAGATTTATAAATTTGTTCTATGCCAATCATTTATTCAATAGAGACTAAAATTTTTATTGCTCAGCGTATTATCATTGAAGGGAAAGAGTTAATTAATTCACTTTAATTCTCGATATATGATAATACCGTACCATCGTTTTGTCAAAATACAAAAAAAAAAAAAAAAAAAAAAAAAAAAAAAGATTTTACACGCTTATTAATAAACTGCTGTTTGTAGAAAATGCAACACCATGAAGGAATCATCAGAATCAAGTGAAATTCGCAGCAAATGTCAATTATAGGATATTATGCAAATTAATAAAGTTTCAGAGCCATCGCGCGTGCGCGGCGCGCGCAGCGCCCTCTGAATTGATGCTGAAAGCGTATAAATAAAGTGCTGTAGCGGGACGTTGAAAAAAGTCTATGATTATTTGTTAGTGGCAAACGTTTAGTGAGACCTGAGTATGCCTCCACGACGGAAGATTAAGAAATTCAAGCAACTTACGGAGTTTGAACGAGGGAGGATAATCGGCCTTCGAGAAGGAGGATTTTCCTATCGCGCAATAGCAGCTCGTATGCAGCGGAACAGTTCCACAGTGATGCGAGTTTGGAAGCAGTGGACCGACGAGCACCGAACAACTCGAAAAACAGGCACTGGACGACAGAAGGTGACGTCAGAGCGCGATGATCGACACCTGCTCCGCATGGCGGTGAATGATCGCACAGCTTCCTCCAGGCAGCTGGCAGCACGTTGGTCTACTGCTACAGGTGTACAATTGTCGGCTTCGTCAATTCGTCGTCGTCTGCTGCGCCGTGGATTGCGTGCAAGGGTGCCTTTATACAGGATTCCCCTCACGGCGAATCATCGACGGCTGCGTCGGCAGTGGGCTCTTGAGCACAGAGACAGGCGAGCTGATTGGCACCAAGTTGTCTTTTCAGATGAATCACGCTTCAATTTGTGCACCCATGATGGCCGTGTTCGTGTTAGACGTTATGCCGGTCAACGCTGCCTTCCTGAGTGTATTATTGAACGACATAGTGGTCGAACATCCGGAGTTATGGTCTGGGGTGCGATTTCGTATCATGGACGATCCAATTTGATACGAATTGAGGGTAATCTCAATAGCAACAGGTACGTCCGTGAAGTGCTACAGCCCGAAGTCGTTCCTTTCCTTCAAGGCATCCCTGGAGCTATCTTTCAGCAGGATAATGCACGCCCACATGTTGCGCGGACTGTTCGAGACTTCTGTTCAGCACAACACATGCAACTTCTTCCTTGGCCTGCTTATTCACCGGATATGTCGCCTATTGAGCACGTGTGGGATATGGTTGGTCGGCGTCTCGCTCGTGATCCGCGTCCTGCAGTTTCCAAAGACGAACTTTGGTTGCGCATACAAGCGATATGGAATTCTCTTCCTCAAGCAGATATTCAACATCTGTTTGACTCCATGCCACGTCGTATAGCAGCACTTATTGCAGCGCATGGTGGCTGCACCAAATACTGATTTCGGACGCTTAATTTGTTTCTTTTGTTTTGAAAATTTCATCATTTATTTGTATCAGTACAAGTCGTTTCTGCATTAAATTTCATTTCATTCTGATGATTCTTTCATGGTGTTGCATTTTCTACAAACAGCAGTATATAATTGTATTAGACATTCAACAAACTGTTAAAAATTCGACTTAATTTTTTTTATTACTGAAATCTGAAATAAAGACGGGTTTCGAAATAAAATATTTTCAACTTATAAATATATAAGGTTTTACTCAAATAAGCCATATAATACAATAATGCCGAAAGACCGTCTGTTTATTTAAAATGTTGAAAATAATGTAATTTTACTTTGATACGTGACAGAATTATACTTAAATATTTTCTCATTAAAAGTTTTCCTGATGAAAGGTATACGAACATTAAAAGCAATTCGTTTGAAATGTTCATCTTGAAATGATAGGTAAAGATCAAAGCTGTATAAAACTATCATTATTTAATAATTACTATGAAATCATATATTGGTTAACCAATAATCTAAAAAGAAGAAAATTTACTAACTAAAAAATTTCTATAATCTCATAATTGTTTATCGTTATATTTATTACGGTAGCTGAGATCTTTCAACAAGAAAACAATACTATATTTGATGTCAAGTTTTATTTATTCTTACCAGCATACATTTTTATATTAAAAAAGAAATGTAATATTGTAACAATTAGGTATATGTATATTTATGTACATTTATGAAAAGGAAATAACAATTATAAACTCAAATAATAATGTATTCAAAAATAATAATCAAAATCTGATTATACATTTCCAAATCTTGTCCCTACTTTTAGGTTCATCTTGCAAAAAATCTTTTGCCTTTATAACTTAAAACGTTTGTAGAGTACTTATAAACATAACATTCTATTTACTAAACATAATAAATATTTCAAAAATTGTATTTAATTAAATTTTAAAAAATAAAATTATATGATTCAAATTTCTCATAATATTTATACAAATCTTACGCCTTAATTAAAATTTGTGTGTGTTTATTAGAAAAATATTATGTTCACTGTGTGAGAAATAGCCTCATGTCAAAATTCCGAAAAATTAAGCACTATGGATAAAGAAGAATTTCAGGAATTCTAAAATGTATTTTGAGAAAGCACAAATGCTGATATTTTTCTCTGGGCTTTATTGCGGTAGCATACAAATTTAAAATTCACAAAATTCTATTTACCAAATTTTCACAAACAATACACCTACAAAATCAGCAAAATACACTCTATTTTTTTACCGAAAAATAAACAAAATGCAAAATGTGAAGCATTTTAGTGTCTCAGTTACCTCAAATACATATTTATGTTTTTATAAATATATTTTAATTTTAAAACTATTTTTATTTTGATAATTTAAAGTTTCAGTTAAATTTTAAAAAATGTTCACATTTCTCTAAAAATGTTTCAATCAGGGTTGATACAATAAAGAAGGTTACGTTCAGTGACTGTCTTGTTTCCCAACCCTGAAATTTGCTGCCAGGGTCATGAACAATCGATGTCTAGGCGATGCGGAACCCGTGATGCTTCGGTGCCCTTATACGGAAGTGGTATTTTTTTTTAGTAAGTTACTAAAAGCTCCATCTCTGGAAAGAGCAGTGATGCCTTTTCTGTGCCGAATTTTTTTAACATTACAATTGCTTATTAGCGGGATCATAGAAGTTTGGTTAGAAAATATATATCATATTTTTGTATCTGTTGAATACTTACTTGTGCATTTATTTTAAACAACTAAACGGTTATGTTGAGAACAAGCATGACTCCAAAATATTTCTTGACAAAATTATTCTAATAAATGTAAATTTTAATACTTAGTTAAATAAACATTGTTATTAAACTGTTTGTTTCGTCATGCCATTAAAACTCTTGAAAACCAATTTTAAAGCTTCTGTAATGTATGAGAAATGAGTTGAAAGTGATTCCAAAACATTTAGACCAGTTTCGTAAATTAAATAAGTTAATTTTATAAAGTATTTTTCATACACGTGTACGTAAAAAAAGGCATAATTTTTTTTTTATAATAAAGACTTAATTTTAAAGGTATTTCCAATTTTTCAAGCAAATTTCTTTTCATCCAATGGAATTATATTTGATATGTAGAGAACAAATTACATTAAATTATAAGATCAAATTACATTACAAAAAAGGAACAAACTTAAAAAATATAGACTTGTACATTTAATTAAATGAAATAAAAAAAATCAATCTTTTAAAACTAAAGCGCTATCAAAACATTTCATCAACCTTCACACACACACAAAACACGTTTTAGCTGCAATTTTATTTAAATAATATGAACATATTTTATTTCAATAACTGTATGTTTTACAGAATTCTCTTAAATTTTCCTGATCAATCTCAAGTGTTTTTTTCCTTTATGTTGTTAATTTTAAATATGCTCAAAACGTAGTTGAAAGTTAGTTTTATGTATTTATTTACTTCTCAATT
>BMAW01029109.1:0-15815 GCA_019974015.1 Nephila pilipes | reverse complement strand
TTAATAAACACAATTAACTAATATATAGGCCATTAATATTATACCTTGTAGGAATAATTTTCTAAATCATTGGAGAAATTGGATAAAATTACGGGTTTTAAATCATAACTAATCCAAATACTTGAAAATTTTATTTACAGTGATTTTTTTCGCAGTTGTACTTAATGCATTTTTACAACACTGTGATTTTTATTTTTTTTTTAGATTTTCTTCGAACTGGAAAATAATTATCTATTCACAAAATTAAACTTTTATAATATTTTCTAAATTGTTGGAGTGAATGGATGAAATTACGGATTTCAAATCATGAGTAATTCAGATACTTGGAAATTCTGACGCGTTATGAGTATTAAGATTTAGTTTTTTTAATTAAATATTATAATTCATTTTTACAACATTATTATTTTTAAGATTTTAAATCATTCTCAGAATTGAAAAACAATTATCTATCGATCGATGAAAACATTTTTTAAAAGCGTCAAGTACAAAATTTTACAGCAGCAAAGTTGTTTCTGACTCTCATTTATAACATTGTGAGAAGGCAATATTTTAAACTCCCAATAATTAGAAACTCGCAAATGTTACACAAAAGAATCATCGAATTTACAAAATTTGGAAGGTAGGCTTATTTTAAGCCGAAAAATTAGTGCTCAAAAATGACATCCGTAACAGAAGTGTTTTTCATTATTTGATTCATTACGTTCATCAAAATAATTATATTAAAGAAATCATTCTTTTGTTTCAACTGAAAAATGTGGCCGGGGTGGCCCGGTGAACATGGTCGAAAATTTGCGGCTGGCATTGTTTCATCATGTCGTGAGTTCAAGTCCTTAAGCAAGCAAAGACCCGCCGTGTCACGGTGCTGATATGCAATAAATCTGTCGAGGTTCCAATTCTTCCCGTTGATCTGGTATGGAAGTTTGGAGAAGGAAGTGCCAACTGAGGTGTCGTGGTCATCACTTTATCGCAGTTCAGAATTACAAGGTCCGTCACCAATAGCCCTCAGGATGCTTCTAAAAGCGACGTTAATAAGCAATCAGTCAATCAATTTTATAAATAATTAACATTTCTCATATATTTTTAAAATTGGTAAATAATTATCTATAGATTTGGGTAAGCGTCATTATTAAATAAGTTGAGTTATGTTAAGTCTAAGTGCGACATTAATAAACAATGAAATCAAAAATCACACTGAGAAATTAGCAGTGAAATCAGGTTTGTACAACTATAAAACAATATTCAAAAACTACTCTCATTAAGGATGTCATAATTTTCATGACTGTTCTCATTGTAATATTGTGTTCGGTGCGAACAATCCCCTTATAAACATCTAAAGTAATTTTCTGATTTTATATTTAAAATTCTAGCCCTTTTCCGATGAAATGAAACATAATTACACAAATCAGTGAAAAATGAACTCTATTGGATTTCATTTAGGGTAGTGATATATATAAGCGAAACAGAACAAAAAGTTAAAGGTAACTAAGTAGATGGTAATGAGAAGCCTGTAGATGTTTGTTCGCAGGTCTTTTTCAAATTATGTCCTACCCATACGTTTGTTTTATTTCTATTGCTGTATTCCAAACTCGCGTTTCAACACACTACTAGAATTGCTGTCAAGTAATTGTAAATACATTTTTTTAAAATTCATTTTTGTTGAAACCATATAGTTAAGTACAACATAATGTCATGAAAATCAATATATAATACAATATGAAATGAACACTTTCATTAAGTGTTGGAAATAAATTACTCGGATCCCGCCAGGAGGCGCCTTGTCTCGTGTAAGTTAGAGTGCACGGGTTCATGGATAATATTTGAGAGAATGCTTTTGGATCTTGACCGCTTAAGGCGGGTTATTTCTCCTGACCGCAAAAGCGGGTTAAATTATAATATGGGCTATTTGGAAGACTTGTGTAGTTGTAAATAGTATTAATTATTTGTTTATATGTGATTGGCACGTGGAGTCCTTAAATAAATGTGAATTTAAATTAACTGCTCTCTCTATTTTGGTTTGGTGGATAAGACATCTTCAACATTAAGTACATAAAATGAAATATCACAATTTTACATCGACAGGAAAATTCTCTAATTTTTTCTAGTTGGGTTAATTATAGGAGCTTTTAACATCTCATCTGTACTTTCAATAGAGTATCATGAAGGTTGTTCTCACTGGGTTTTCAATCAGCTGGATACAATATTAATTCAGAAATGAAAATGTTACATGAAAGGCATTTGATTGATTTAAAAAAAAGGCAGTTTGATTTTATTATAGATATACCCACCCACGAATAGACAAAAAGTTAGGGAAAGTTTATTAGAAACACACGAAAATGAAAATTTTTTAATTTAAAAAAATATGTCTTAATTTTGGCTATGAGAAGGATCATGTGATATCTGACCTGGGAGCTGAAGTACACCTGGTAGAAAAAAAAGTCTCAATATGTTAACATGAACTATATCAATGGGGTTATTTGAAAATTAGTTGGGCATATCTATTTCAAAAGTTTCAGATAACAATTAATTTAATATGGTGTACCATCCTTAAGAGGTGGATTAAGTTTCCTGGGATTAGGGTGCACAAAATCTTCTTATCTTATTCCATCACGAACTTTAAATAAAGCATCAGAAAAACGTTTAAAATATCTATTATTCTTTTCATGTTAGGCTTATGTTCTTTGGACTGTTAATATTCTTGCTCCTGCCAGTGGAAGATATTGGTATTTGTTTACATTTTTTAAATATTAGTTTAGTGGAATTGTGCAAAAGAATAAATAAACAGGAGAAATTTTCGTTGGATCATGCGGTAAGCTACTGTATTCTGCAGTAACATCTATTAATTTAATCCAAAGAATTTTACTGGAAGATGAATTTGCTTTACAAATTAATTTTGCTACTAAAATCTGATTTATTCTTTCATTTTTCCATTACGTTGAGGTCTAAGTGCTACCTTTAACAACTGTCTAATATTATATCCCATCAAAATTCTTCTGAACCGGGATGAGGAGAAAGCAGTATTTCTCTGTTTCATAGTATTGGTTCAGGGACCTGAATCTTAAAAATGTGTTTCAAATAAATTGTTTAGTTTCGGTGGTAAAACTTTTGGAAGAAAATGTACACACGTGTCGAATGATCAACCGCAACTCGTAAATACTTCTTTTGAGAGTTGTAGTAGTTTAATACGGACACGGTCTTCTTCGAAATTAATTTGAAAGGCTTAGTAACTATTGTCAAGAGAAGTCCATATTTTTTTGAAGAGAATTTTTGTTTTGTTTCTTGTTGACCCGTTTCAACAAGACTTTACAAAATTATATTTTCTATAATTATATCTTCCCAATAATATATAGGCGAGATCAAAGACGGTATTTTTTTAACACCTTGATGTCCAGATTGTCCATAAGTTAAGTGAATTAGTTTTTCCCTTCATAAAAATAAAGCTACAATTTTCATTAATAATCTTTTGGCAGTCATTCTTACACCTTAAATTTTCTTCTATTCTTTTTTTTTCTCCTTCACATAGAAATTTTCTAATGATAATTTTGCACTTCCCTCCCCAAATTGAATGTTTGGGTGTTTCGTTTTCATGCTTTCATCTAATACTATGCAATAATATTTAATTTTCATGTTTTGTACCTTTCATGCACTTACCTTCTTAGCAAATATCACCTAAATATAATTTATCGCACATTACTTATATTTGAAATGCTTATTACATCATAATATTATTCACAGCGAAATAATATCTTCTTCAATGCAGTTAATCGGAAACAAAATAAATATTTATAGAATAGAAATTCAGTATCGAAAGAAATAAAAAATATTCTACATATACCTGAAGATACCGCTCTTTTGAAAACGATTGTTGATTGAAATACTTATTGTATGTCACGTTTTTTTTTTGTATCCTCTATTAATGGGAATAAAATTAAGAGTAGTTTTTTCATCACAAGAAACAACGAATGAGAAATAAAAATTAGGTTCTTCTTGGAGGCCAGGGTCATTTTCGTTTGCATTCTATTTAATAAGTATTTCATAAATCAGAGCACACATAATTTACACAAGTAGCTCTATTTGTTTGCAGCTTAAAAAAAAAAAATTTCTATTCAGGATACACTCACACTGGGCACTTTTTAAAAGCACCTTTCTAGTTTTAAGGAAAGACGTGCAGTCTTGGAAAGCAAAACTTTTGAATTTATTTTCTTCGATTTCACCATATTATTTTATACTAACGGGGTTTCACGCACTTTCACCAGGTCTTTCTCGCTGGGTCGCCGAAGCATTTCCACTGTAGATTGCTAGGTGTTGCTTGCTGGGAAGCCGATTCGTTTGATCCCTTTTGATGTTCGGTTTTGGATGTTCAGGCATTCCATTCAATGTATGGTGTTTTTTACACATTCAGAAGTAATTCCTATTCTTTCTTGCGAAGTTCAGGTAATAGAGCTACTCTCGGCCACAATTACCAACATTTCTAGTCCCAAAAAAACAGAACATCTTAAAGTAATTCATTAGAGTGAATCCAATGCGTTTTAAATTTTTTATTCCGTAGGACTTCAAACACACTAAATTCTTCCTCTTAATGCTAAATTGTGCACCGTGGATGCTTTCGATAACATTCTCAGCCCATTGAAATCTTTTTAAATTAAAAATGTGAAATTAATTTTATTTCAATACTTTTTACTAAATTGCAATTTTTTGAGCCTATAATCCTCTCCAGAGGTCGGCGCAAACTCCCAGCGAACTCAACAATTCTCTCTTTTCACACATCAATCACCTCACGTTTAAAAAACCCACAGGCGTTTCGGCATTTAAAATTCAAAATTTGACATCGAATACGACACTTTCTATTAAATTCAAAATTAACTTCTGCCTCTTATCTTTAAAAATCTCTTAAAATCCGAGGGATGGCAGAAAAATTCAAACTCAAATCTGAGATTTCGCCCCTATAATGATCTCACCAATGCGATTGTCGTTTGGTTAGCTTACTTTCGTGGTGTCCAATCGTAGTTCTATTTCTCATCCCGATTTCTTTCCAACATTTCAGCAATCCTCACATGCTGAAATCTCAGCATTTTGCTACTTGATCCCTAATTTTGACTGAAATTTGACGACTTATGGAACAATCACTAATAACAAATTTCTGAAAATTAATTATGATGAGAGGATAAATTTTAAAAATTAAGTAGAAACCTTGTAATTCATGGCCGTTGCCTGTTGCCCTGCGTAGTTTATCGGCTGGGAGACTTCCTCTCCTCCCTGCTCTTAGATTCGGAGAGAAAGGGTTTTAATCCCAACACGACACGAATGTTCATTAATCCTACCCGACTCATACAGCTCTTGGTATTTCCCGAGATACATGCAAAAGATACATGCATTATTTATTAGTCATAACCAAGAGGACTATCAAAAATTAAACTTAGTAATTATTTATAATACGAGAGATAGCAGAACTGGGAGAGGGATCGAGATGCATGTTGTTGTAATCAACACATATCCGAGAATCCGCGCCTCACGAAATATCTACATGGAAGGAGAGCGGTGGTGTCTTTGAATACAGTGATACACTTTATATTGCAGAAGCCAGAAGGATTATCTTTTAACACTTCAACTTTTTCTTTTTACGAATGCTGTAAATATTCGGAAGAATATAAGCAAGAGAGAAAAGGAACTGCATTAATTTTCTTGATTAAAATTTCTGTTTGAGGTTTTTTTTTCAAACTAATAAAAAAGTTTCTTTTCCTAAAACTTAAAGGTTTATAGTATCAAAAATAAATTATTGGCTAAAAACGCATTTTAAGAGGGACACTTAAACGTTTCATATTAAAATATACACCATTTGATAATTGCATTATTATTATTAATGTTTGACAAAGGAAATACAGAAAAGCATTACTTAGGTAAAGACCATCTACAATACAGTATATTGATTCAGTTATTGGATAATAAAAGTAAAAAGAAAACTATCGTTACTTGGATGGATACATTTGTTAATAATCGGTATCAAAATGCATCTTTTTACAAAGCGTTTATCTGCGAAAAGGTGAACATGCACCGATTACTTTATGAGTTGGCTCATGCAACAGAGAAGGCGCTTTCGCCAATATCACTCCTCATCTTTAGTTCTCAGTGCCTGTTTATGTACATATCCTTAGCATATTGTATAGTTTTCCAGTTCAAGGATCGATATTTCGCTATCCTTTGGTACGTTATTTCTTCTTCAGTGCTGCCCCTCTTCTCTGTGGTAGGTGTCATCTTATGTGCATCCAAAATATCGGAGGAAATTGTATTAATTCGCACAAATCTACAACTCCTCTATAACACCTGGGTAAATGAATCTGATGCAGACAATAAAATACTTTTACTCATGCGAACCATGATTACGACAAAGTTTCCTAACATGACGGCTGGCAATATCATGGACTTGAAGCTTGGACTTATTTTTTCCCTTTTTGGATCGCTGTTTACATATGGACTTTTAATTTTAAGTGTCACCAATTCCTAATGTATTTGATTGGATGCCATGAAAAAAAATTATTAAATGATAGAAATATAATATGCATTAAACACATGCTTTAAATTTGACGGCTAGTGTCACGGATTTAGAAAAGCGGGTTTCCAAAAAAATTTAAGAACTATTAGTAAGTTTTTATCTATATTAGGTTATTTTATTTATGCAATACTACGATGCTTAATTGTGGGAATGCATGGCTTTAGCGAAAATATGCAAATATTTACACCGCTAACTAAGAAGTAATAAAACATCCTAATTTGAAGCGTGACAAAAAAAAGAAAACCTTATATGCAAATCAACGCTCCTGGCATCAAAACCCAGAAATTGGATATAATTGCACAAATCGTGATTTCGCAGAAGCTGCTATTTTGATTGTCTCATTGGAAAAATTCAATTGTTCAGCTTTCCTCTGCAGAAAATGTTTCTTGAAAACGTCTCAACAACTTGATTGACGGGAATCAATGGCTTGGGTTGTTTATGGAGACTTAAATGTGTACAATCTCAAAGAAGTTTATATAATATGCGGTTGCAGCGGCAAGGAGTGTCGTTTCAAGTCAATGAAATGAATTCCAAGAAACAAATAATGTTATACTTCTACCATATCATTCGGGATTCCAATTGCTATTGCAACAAGATGAAAGGTGGCAAGCCAATCAGTCCGAAATAGTCTTCATTAGGATGGTTTCTGTGCAAGTAGGATATTGGTTATATATTTCACTGAGCTCAAGATCAGTACGTTTCGAAGAAGATAAGCTGCTGAACAACGTGATTGCGCCCAACTTCATTGGAGTCAAAAGTCTGACTCAGTCTGCATTGTGAAACCGAGGTGTTTTTGTTTGAAGAAAAAGGAGCATTCGAAATAATCTCCCATTTCCTTCAGTAAATGTCACATTACTGAACAGGTGGCTTAATGGTATGGTCTGGAATCTGCATAGGTCGACGTATAGACCTACATATCATTCGGAATGACAATTTGACTGACGAAAAATGTGCAGACGAGAGACTGTGACCTCAAGTGGAATCTTACGTTGGTGATTAGAGATTTCTTTCTTTCTTTCTTTTTTTTTTATGAATGATAATCCTAGGTGTCATACAGCTCGTCTTGTGGAAAACATGCTTGAAGCTGAAACAATACAGCGTATGAAGTAGCCAGCACACTCTCCTGACCTAAATCCAATCGAGCATGATTTGACAAACTCGGACGATGCATAGTAGCGAGACCAAGGCTCCATTAACTGTCCGGAACGTGGAGATAGCATTTCTTCAGGAGTGGAAATGTATTCCCCAAAGATGATAACTTCTTCGCATCCATCCGAAACAAGTGTGTAGTAGTCTTAGTTGTTATATAGGACCACACGCAAAATTAAGTATCTTGTGCCATTTCTAATAATAAATTCTATTTGTCATTTATTTATGACCAAATTGTTGCCTTAAAGCACTTTTCATGTTATTCTGATCTTTTCGATGAATTTAAGTTCCCATACAACTTTTGGCATCATATTTTTTTCATTGTGTTTTGTTTAACGTGTACTCTTCATTTTTAGCCCATACGTGTCTGTCTAGGATAGTTTTCGTAATTTATTTGCTTGTTCCTCTAATTTCTTGAGTAGTGTATTATTTTGACTATATTGGTATCGTCTTTTATTTTGTCTATATATTAGGCTAAAAAAACAGGAAGATATATGAATCATGGGTTGAAAATTAAAAAAAAAAATATTTTCATGTTTGGATGTAATACCTTTACAAATGCATTTTTATTCACACATTTCGATGTCCATACAAAGTGTTTCTAAACTCACGGGGGAAAATTTAAGGGTTAACAGGAAACCTCGAAACAAGCAACTTTCACGTTACAACGCATAGGTGGAGAAGAATTGTGGAATATGTGAATTGTGTGTGTGAAATATTTTGGTTCTAAGATATTAGAGTTTTCGATATCCTGAAGCCTTTGAGTTTAAAAGTTGAAGCAGTTCTGAGAATATTTTGAAATCATCTAAATTATGGAACTGATTTTGAGATCCTCTTCTACTCATTTCTTAAATATGCTATTTTATAATTTAAAATATTAATGCACTAATTGCGAGGTGTTTTTAAAAGAGAAAAATATTCTGAGCATTATTTTTTATTTTCGAAATTACTATCAATAGTTATAATTTCTCAGTATTATTATTTATAATAATACTTTGCCACAAAATGCATATTTTACGTCTTTAAGGAGTTTCGAAGATAGAAAAACATTCAAGAAAAGTTTCTCTATTGTATACTGTGTCTGCCTAAAGTTCATTTTATAAATATATAAGCAAAAATTAAGACTCTCCATTCAACATGGTAACTCAAAAGAAAATAAATATATTGATATATTGAAAATTGTATAATACAGAATGTAATCTTATTTAGGGAATAAACTATTATTTAAATAATACAGATCTTTCGTAGGAAGATGATAATTCGATTTTGAACATGGAAATATTCTGCAAAAGTCATTGTAATTTTCCCTTAATTTCGCAACTTAATGAAAACTTCTATTTGATATAAAATCTCAACAATAATCTATGCTATGTATAAGTAATCGAAAAACATGTATATTTAATTTCCGGTTCATCGAAGCATAACTTTTTGAGATATTGTGTTTTTCAGTAATAAAATTTTTTTAAAAAAATCTCGTTTTTAGTCCTTTTGCCGACAGAAAAATTCATGATCAAGTAATATATATTATAACAGCTTTAACTCCGCTTACAAATATGATAGAAGGAAAAGTCAAATATATTTTTAAAGATAAAAGATTAAAGTTTAATATGAAACAAAAATAAAAAATATATCTATTTCTTGACCGAAAATTGAATTTTGAAGGTGTACAGCCATCTTAAGGAAATTCGAGGATTTTATTTTAATATTCAGTCAAATATTTTAGTCATACCAGTAAATATATATTACTTCCAGTTCTTATTTTCTCTTACTAGTCATCTTTTATATCTTTTTACATGAAAATTCACTACGGTTTAAAGCACTTTTTTTATCGTATAGTTCAAAAGAAAATATTAAATAACCTAAAATATTTTGAGTTGAATATTTTTAGCAGACTTTATGAGGATAGGTGTGATGATTTTCAATATTTTAATACACCTTTAGGCACTTCCCCCCCACCTGTTAATAAATTCTTGATGATCTATGACTGTAGGTATTTCGCAAACTAACACATTTTTCTCAAAGTAAATAAATTGTAAGTTAAACAATTTATTTCTATGAAAGGGAACAAATCAGGTTTTGTAATTTTTCATATTGTACGATTTTAATACTTAACAAAAACAAATATTTATTATACAAGATCTAATCAGAAAAGAAGGAACATTTTGGAATTGAAAAAGGAACTAAGTACAAGAAAAAAAAATTATTATATACATCAGAAAGAGCGACTAAAATTCTAATTTTCTACGTAGTCACCAAACAAATTGAGGCACTTATCATAGCGGTAGACAAGTTTTGAAATTGCTCCGTCATAGAATTCTGCCGCCTGTAGCCTAGCTTTTGTGACAATTTCGAACAACAGAGTCTGTGAAATTTGTGGAAAACTAAGCGAAAGTTCCGTTATTGTGAAACGGTGGTTTTCGCGAATCTTTTCATCAACTTTAGCGACCAGTACGTCAGTCACAACGCTAGGGCGTCCACTCTTCTCTTCATCGTGAACGTTAGTTCAGCCATTTCTAAACTGAGTGCACCATTTCCAGATTGAACTTTCATTCATTACGTTGTTTCCGTACACTTCACACACTTGCCGATAAATTTCCATAGGTTTTAGGTTTTTTGCCAACGAAAACCGTATCACAGACCGCACCTCACAACTGGCGGGATTTACAATTGCAGCGCACATTTTAAAATTAAATATCGAAAAAACGGGTAGCGTGGTAAAGTTCCCTTTGTGATGGCTGGACGCCGACTGAGATGCACACAGAGACCAAAATATACGTGATCGGCGTTCGCCTAGCGACGTCAGACGAAAACGTTCCTTACTTTCTGAATAGCCCTTGTGTAACGTAAAAGAACACCTTTCATTTAACAAACTGTCATACTTTCAATAATAAGTTGTGACGCTGGACTATTTGAGAGTTTCTATTTTCTGACCTCTGGGGCTTAATAGTAATTTGAGTTTCAAATCATAATCTAGCATTGGTGAGTTAAGTGTGATTCGAGAGAGAGAGTTACCTTTTTTGATCTTCAGTCATAAATAAAATATTTTTTCAAGCTCTTGCGAATTATCAATTCGAGGCTAATACTTATTGATTATTTAATTAGAAAGAAAGATGGAATTAAATGAAATAATGGAGATAGGTCGTCAAATAGTAGTTTTATTTGAGGTAACATTGACATTTTTCATCTTTTTCTGTTTTTATTTTCATTTAAGGAGACTAGTTTTACTTGTGATATGAGAAACACACATTTCTAACGAAAATAAATTTATAAAGTTAAATAATTTCTCACCAAGTGTGCAACTTCATATCATATTTACTAAATAATCTTATCAGATGCAAAAAAAAATTATGTTTTATGTCATGTTAAGTCCCATTTCAGGAGTCTTTTTACTGACTGAAATCTAACTGTAATTCGCTGCAGGTTTTAGCTGCATTTTGGAAAATTAATGTAATTTAAGATTGATTATATAAATGTGAAAAACCGAATTTTTTTTTCATAAAGAAAGATTTTGAATGGAAGATAATTATTTGCTAGGAAACATAAGAAAATATGGGAATATATAAAAGTAAATTAAATTGGAAAGGAAATTATTGTTCTCTAATCAATTACTGCTTTTTAGAAAAAGGGTTTTTGTTTCCTAACTTTGGAAAGTTCTCTCTATAATAATAAGACTATCAAGCAATTTGTTAAAACATCGAAATGGAATGACATGATTTTAACTTTATATCTCTCTATCAATTCATAATTTCCATACAAAATAAAGATTTTTCTGTCCAGATTTAAAAGTACAAATAGTGTATTGATTATTGGGAATTGATAAAAAATGTTTTCTTTCAAAATCTGTTGTGCAATTGACCACTTTATTAGATTAAATTGCCTTTCCCCCCTTTCTTAAGGATAAATCAATGCATCAGTTCCTCAACTTTTCTGAGGAAAATATTTAAAAAAAGCTGGGATTGATTACTTCTGATTTAATGAATAAATGATTGAGAGACTTTTTTAAAGCATGATCTCATTAATTTTAGTGAATGGTGTGTCATTTTCAAAACGATATTTAAAAGAAAGGGAAGAAGGAACCTCCAATAACATTTTATGATATATATTTTAGTTC
The DNA here is from genome assembly GCA_019974015.1 of Nephila pilipes. Taxonomy (NCBI): domain Eukaryota; kingdom Metazoa; phylum Arthropoda; class Arachnida; order Araneae; family Nephilidae; genus Nephila; species Nephila pilipes. The sequence continues at coordinate 4,008 of BMAW01029109.1, read as the reverse complement.
CTGAAGGGTTCATTAGGGAAAAGTGAAGTGAAATAACAAAATATTGTAGTGAATTTCCAAAAATATTTTATTCGAGACCTTACTATTACATAGTTCTAAACGCAAAATAAAACGTAAGCACGTTATTGAAAAAAAAATTTGCTACATTTTATACATCGCAAACACTGCATTTTGTATGGATTCCGAACAAACTTCAGTTAGTTCCAATGGATACGGTTTTCTGTGGTACTTTCTTAAATTGACAGGTATTGATGTCTTGGGATCTCACGAAGGAAAAAATAGCAAAAGTGAACATTATTTAATTAAGAAGTGCTGTGAAAAACTATTTCCCTTTCTCCTTCATCTTAATCAAATTTATGTATTAGTAACTTCTTTATTTCTTGTAAGTCAAGAAAAAGCTTATGTAGAAATAGTCGCTTCTTTTATTGTTGTTCACTTATTATCATTTGTCGTATGGCATCTTGTTTATCGTGGCAAGAATAATATAAAGAGTTTGATCTTTGAAGCTAATAGGAGTCTCCTTATTTTACACAAGAAAAGAAAATCCTACAGTATATTCATTAATTTGTGTTTAATATTGAGTATGCTAATTCCAATTGCTTCTGCTACAACTTCGGCGTTTTTCATGGACAACGCCCCTGAGGGCCACCGGCGCTATTACAGCCTTTTTGTGAACGTCAATGGTCTAAATGCTTTCTTAATCAGATGTATTTTAGCTCAGCTGACATACACGTTTATGCTTTCTTTTCCTTGTTGTATATCGGTAATGTGCGCCTCCTTGTACTATCAATGTAGCTGTGTGTTCGTCAGCTTTAATTCATCTGTTGTGGAAACCTATAAGGGGATTGCTCCTCTTCATAAGATATTGAAATTGATGGATGTATACCAACTTCTTCACGAGTTGGCACAAAAAACCGAAGAAGTACTTTCACCCATTACTTTCTTCCTTCTTAGTTCTCAGTTGCTGAGTATGTATACGGCTCTCGCCAACTTTTTGATTTTCAAGAACCGGGACCAACACTACCCAATTTTATGGCACTGCTTGGCATCTATAACAATTCTACCAGCAACTCTAATCGGTACAATATTCTGTGCCGGAAGAATTTCGTGCCAAGCTCGGTTGATCCACACGAACTTGCAACAGATCCATAATACGTTGATAAGGAAAAGGGAAGTCAATTGGGAGAGCGTTCTTTTAGTGAGATCCATGATGATGACGGAATTTCCAGTTATGACGGCTGCCAATATCATGGACCTAAAACATGGAGTAATACTCTCCGTTTTTGGAACATTGTTTACTTACGGATTATTAATATTAAATATCAATAGACCTTAGTTAAAATATATTAAGAAAAATCTAAATTTTCAAATATATAATCATTAAAAAAAAGTCATCTAATGAATTCATTGATTTCTAATTTGCATTACATGTATTTTAAATGATACTCACTACGGAAATAAATTCACACCAGAAGTTGTTAAGTTAATATATCGTAGGAGTGTTACCTCTTTACCGTTTTAAAGCTATTCAAGCAATTAAAATGTATAAGCTATAATAAAGTGAGTAATAGGTAAACAAAAAAAAATCAACACCTGAAAAAGTCACCTTAGACAACAAACGTGATGCCTAGGATAAGAATTGGCCCATAATATAGAAATTCAATATCAAGGTTCGTGAAATAAATGAAGCTAATGGCATGCATCTTCAGAAATCTTAGTACATAGTTATATTTTTTGTGCTTTATTGAAAAAGAAATATATCTTAGTGTCACAACCAATACCCACATTTACGTATGGTAATCATTGAAAGGAGGCAAACCCTCAGGGATTGATTTTATGGCACGCAACTCATTACATTAGACATCATCCCATCGTATGCGTTGAGTCTCCGATTCAGACATTTTTAAACTGTGCGAGGAGTTAAAATGATTCAAAAATACCAACATAATCGTTGAATTCTAAAAAGCGTTTCTGTTTAATGTATAGATATTGTAACACCACTACATGCAAAAAAAATAATTCTGTCTTGAATGATTAACTTAAAATTTCTAAAATAAACTATTTCCTCAAATATCAATCATTCATTTTATCCTCATTTTTTATTAGCAGTCGAAACATATAAGCATCTCAAAATTAAAAAAAAAATAATGTCAACTAATCAGATATTGAAAACAAAGCAAGCTTTAAATTATTAAATTAAATATATCTGAAGTTACTTGCAATTATATTATTGTCATAAAATGAAAGTAAAATAAATTTTCACTCGTTAATCTATTCTTAATAACAATCTAATACGTATGGTGTTTTTTATTGCCTGATTATTCATTGTGGATAAACAATATTATTACCTTTCAGGATGGGAAAAATCGTGCCATCATATATGCAGATGTAATCTATGGATTACACTATAAATGAGGTTTCGCACAGATTCTTTAACATTTCAATTATTTGTTGGGATTTTAAAACCCAGTTTCTTATCTTTATTTCCACTTAAGCGAATAAAATTTGTTTTCAGACGCGAAGCTTTTATTAGCGTTATGATTGGGTTATTAAATGGAATTATGGTAGAAATGAGGAACCGAAAATTATTCATAAAATATTCATACATGAATAAATTTTCTTTATCTTATTTCTCGTGTGTGGTATAAAAATGTAGGAAGGATTTCGTTATCTGTTATATTTAGAAAAATAATAATGCTTTATACATATTTTAAAAACAATTATTTATATATTACTTCGTAGAGACACAAGTTTGTTGTGTGTTGTATTACAAAAACGCGTCGATGGTTTTGACAGCAATTCTAGTAGCAAAACTATTTATGTATTTTATATATTTTTAAGAAATAAATAGCTATTTTTATAATAACTGTTTATAATGCAACGCATAAGATGTGTAGCATTACAGATACGTGTCGATAATTTTAATAGTAATTCTAGATTGAAAAATATTTATGTTTTCTACGTATTTTTAAAAATAGTTATCTATGTGTGGCAGTACAGATACGAGCTTATTATTTCTTACATTATAAACACGGGAAGGTTATTTTAGCAGCAATTTTGTTTAGAAAAATATCAATGTTACTGCATATTTTTGTAAATAATTATATATGTGTTTCATTAAATAAATCAGTTGATATTCTCAATGAAATACTGGTGGACAATTTCTAGAACTATAATAATGCACGAGAATGAGCATACATTAACACATAGACCAATAAATGTTATTAAGGGACTATGGGATGAAAATGTCAATAAAAAGAATGTAATTGGGAATAAAAAAATTAGCATTTACTTTGCCATAAGTTGGTATAAAATTTACAGCTATTAGCTGAGTAAATTAATAATATTACTTATTAAATTCCTACTATTAGTTCACACTCTACGTATATATATCTTGTTCAAATATTTAATCTTCAATAAAATACTTTTTATTCATCCACTCAAGTTTAAATATATTTTTTTAAACTTGTAGTGGATGACACTTTATGTTAATACAGTTTTTTTCAAATATTAATTCATTTAATTAAATTTAATTGGCGAAAATGCAGGTTAACCCAACCACTTGGTGCGATTTAAAAAATTGCCAAATTTAGTGATTCTTTTTAGCTTAACGAGTCCGCGAAGCTGACAAGGGTAGCGACATTTGGCAAAATACTACCAAATAATTCCTGTCTTCAAGGGTGGTTGGGCTAAACTGCATTCCAACCATTTAATTTACCAGATGAATTAAGAAACAAGCCAATGCTTCTGCTGTGTTATTTGTCTTGCAATGGCAAAGTTGGTAGAGCGTCAACGTAGAATATTTGTGCCTTCGGATCGAATCTCGTTGTAGCATAAATTTGTTTTTGTATTTGACTTTCAAATAATTTAATTTTAGTTTTATATGGGAGAAAAAAATTTCTCTTACATAAGATATTTAGCAGGATATAAATTTAGGAATAAATACCGTCAGTGACGAAGCGTGTAGATCGCTGGAAAAAATTTCTTTCGCCGCTTAATATTGTGTTT
>BMAW01029107.1:0-12386 GCA_019974015.1 Nephila pilipes | reverse complement strand
TAAAAGATTTGAAAAACAAACAGATAGCAGGGGAAGGGATGCATTATTTACTTAAGTTTAAGAAGTGAAAGTCATAACAGTCAGAAAGTGATCTACAACACGAGTGAGAAATAAGTACATCATTTTGTCTCCATGGCCTATCAATTCCTGGGAGATCCCAAGTATTTTACTTATTTTTAGATCTTGCAGTAGCTTACAGCAGTGGTTCCCAAAGTGGTCCCTACGGATCTCCAGGGGACCCCGATATCATACAGAGGGTCCGTGGGAAATTAAAATTGATTCGGGGGTCCCTGAACAACGTCAGGGAGTCCGCTCAAGGTCAAATATAAAACAATAAAATTATGATCCATTTTTATTATTATGGAAATTTGAATAAATAAAATAGTAGCGATTTTTACGTCTTGAGTAAAATATAAATATAGGTGAGTACATAAAATACAGTAAGTTACTTAAGTACTGAGTATTATGTAATATCTTTTGTGAATGAACATTGACAAAACTTATTTCCACTGATTTGTCACTTGTTGTAACAATGGTGTGTATAACTTATTTTTAATATTATGTCTAAAACTTATAATTATTGTTCAATTTACTTCAATAAATTTAAGCTTTCCATTTCCATTAACATGCTAACAATAATATAATAAAATAATAACGAAATAACAATAACAAAGCTGAGATAATCCCGCAAAAAAGACAAAAAAAAAAAAAAATCACTGACACACGCCTATGGTTTAATAGTTCGAGATAGCGCCAGCTTCTTAAGTTAATAACAAGCATGGCACGATGCGATACAGGCAGTGGAAAACAGGTTTATACAGGAACGCAATAACGCTACATGCGCTAACTTGTCTACAAAATAAACATGAACTATAAAAGAGCAAAATAAACATGAACTATAAAAGAGCAAAATAAACATGAACTACAAAAGAATCGTGTATCGTGCATCTAATCAATTTAACTCTATGTTATGCTAATACGAAGTGTATAAACAAATTTTCCCTGGCTTAGACAAAACAAGTTTTAGTTGGAAGTTTAGGTACAGTTGCATTTTTTATATTGTTACGCAGATAATGTGCTTTTGTTACGTAAATATATCCGAAAAAAATTGATCTATTTTGAAAAAAATTATGTATAACATTTTTCAATACAGTTACTAACGTTAAGGGATTAGTTATAGTATTAGTTATAATACTAACAATATATAATCCCTTAACATCTGTTTTGATATAGTTGCATTTTTTGTATTGTTACGCAGGGAGTGTACTTTTGTTACGAAAGTGTATCAATAAAATTGATCTATTTTGAAAAAAAAATATATCACATTTTTTAATATAGTAATTTCTTAACGTTAGTTAAGGGATTACTATATTGGAAAAAAAAGTAAAAAGTATATTGTAAAGTAAAAGTATATTGAAAAGTAAAAAGTTTTAAAAAAAACGTAATTTATATATATATAAAGAAAAAGTAAAAAATTAAAAAAAAAAGGTGATCCCTTAAAGTTAGTTAAAGGTTTACCATTTTTAAGTAAAAATTTAGGAAGAGATCCTAAGTTTTTTTAATACAGATTTTTTTTGAAAGAAATTAATTATTCTGAATTATGTTTAATTCAAAAATTGCTTGAAATTTTATCCTTGTGTCAAATAATTAATTCAAAAGCGCTTTACTGTAGCATTCTATTGGAAAAAATTAATAATAATTAACAGTGGTCTTATATCCTTTTTTGCCCCTTTTAAAAGACGACAGTATGAGTGAGCCGAAGAAAAAATGCCGACAGTACAGAGTTGAATATTTGATGCATGGCTTTATTTCATCGCCAGAAAATAGTTCTTTACCTATGTGTCTTCTATGTAATAAAACTATGTCAAACGATTCAATGAAACCTTCCAAGCTTAAGGAACATTTTATAAAAATCTATAGTGACAAAAAAGATAAGCATTTAACGTTTTTTCAAGCAGTGAAAGATAAATATTTGAAAACATCGTCACTGCAACAACTCATAGGGACAACATTTAAGCGAGATGACGATGGACTGCGTGCTTCTTATAACATTTTTTTATTGATTGCTGAGTCCGGAAAGCCGTACACTTTTGGTGAAGAACTTATTTTACCAACTGTAAGTGAGGTAATACGCACCGCGTTGCGCAAACCAGCTTCCTATATTATAAAAAGAATTCCACTGAGTAATAATACAGTACAAAAAAGGATTGACGAAATGGCTTGGTGCGTAGAAAATTCTTTATGTGAGTACTTAGAAACATCTGAACATTCTATACAGCTAGATGAAACCACTTTACCGGGAAATGAAGCTTTACTTTTAGCTTATGTAAGATTTGTAAAAGAAGAAAATTTTTGCCAAGAATTGTTATTTGCGAAATGTTTGGAAACCGATACGAAAGGTGAAACATTATTTACCAATAAGAAATATTTTTCGATGTAAAAGCTATACCTTTGACTAAAATAATTTCTGATGTTACTGAAAGTGCACCGGCAATGGCTTTCTGCCATACTTAAAACAAGCTGTACCGAATGTATTTTCAATACATTGTGTCATTCATCGACATCATTTAGTCGCAAAAAATCTTAGTGAACGTTTGCATGGGTCACTAGATTATATCATTAGAGCAGTTAATAAAATCAAAAGGGATGGCTTCAATGAGAGATAATTTGCTCAACTTTGTTTGAAAAGTGATGAAGACTATAATCGTTTACTACTTCACACAGAAGTACGTTGGTTACCTAAAAGTGCATGTTTAAATCGATTTTATGCGCTCTTTGATTTAGTGTTGGAATTCCTGGAAAGCAAAGACATTGATTTGCGACACAATTTAACTAACTCAAAAAATGACATAGCCTTTATGACTGATTTATTTGCTAAATTTCACGAAACATATTTGAAACTGCAAGTTGACCAATTAAATTTAACGAAAACTAAAAGCATTTGTTGCAAAACTTTTTCGATACAAAGTTTGGGAAGAGGAGAATGTTCTCAGTTTCCGAATCTTTCGAAATTGCAAAATAGAGATGAATATTTGTTTGTTTACTGTCAACACCTAATGGCTCTTCATGCAGACCTGAACCAAAGATTTGAAGACATTCTTCACTTGGATATTCCCAACTGGGTGTTGAATCCTTTTGCGAGTGGACAAACTCAGATCCCAAATACAGATGAATCCATACTAATACAGGAGCACCTTATTGAAAAATCCACATATAAGGAATTTAAACCAATGTTTGACTAGGATACCACAAATTATGGTTACCAAAATAGATCCCAATTTTATATCCTGCATTATGGGTTATTGTACAGACCCATAATGCAGGATATATACTGCTTTCCCGTCTTCCTATTTGGTAAAACGTGGAATCAGTGCCATTGTGAACCTCATCATAAAGAAAAAAAGAAACTGACTAGAAATTAGAGTTCGTGGAGATTTGCGGTTGCTACTCACAAACATTGAGCCGGACATAAATACACTTATAACGTTTCATCAAGTTCACATCCAAGTCATTAATTTCAATATATATTTCTTCAACAAAATGTTTTTAAATTTGTATTTTTTCTACTATGCCTTTATGTAGCTCTTTCAATTGGAAGTCCATGGGCAAATTTTGACTATAAAAAGGGGTCCATGGTTTAAAAAATTTGGAAACCATTCCTCTATTGCATAGGTCTTCAATCTGGATTCCGTAGAACCCTGAGGTTTCCTATTTGTTTAATCAAAGCCACAAAATTGTAGTAAAATTTTAATTTTAATAAAGGATCGAATTCTTAAAGGCAGTTTGCTTGTAAAAATAAATATAAATAAATATTTTATAGATAAAATAAAATCTTAAATTTCCTATAGGTCACGTGCTTCACATTCATTGATCGAAACGCATTAGGTCACATATTCCACTCCATTATTCGTCTCAAGAGAAAAATTGTCCACTTATTTGGCCACTTAGTTCACTGTTTTCAAGGTATAAAGTAAAATTGATTAGGCAGATTGCTTTTGAAAGATAATATTGAATGCTTTCATAATTTACATAATCTCTTAGAAGACGGTAACACTAATCTCGATAAAAATGTAAAAATTAGTTTGGTCCAGTATTTAGCATATCTAAAAAAACATTTTTGGAATATTTCTTTGTTCAAATAAAAAATTTATCTTGGATCCAAAATTCTTCTCAAGATTGTGACACCTCCAAATTCTCAATAAAAGAACAACAAATTGATACATCGGCCGACACTCAATTAAAACTAAATTTTAGTCACGCTGATATTATGCAATATTATTTTGGATTGACTTTAGAAAAGTATATCCTGATATCGCCAAAAGAGCTGTGAAACATCTAATGTCATATGTTTCAACCTATGTATGCGAAAAATCTTTTTCTTTGTTCGCTTCGACGAAAATAAAGTACAGAAACCGCTTGGATGTTGAAGACGACGTAAGGTTGCAGATTTCAACAATTATTCCAGACGTAAAAGTAATTTGCAATAAAAAAAACAATCACTGCCAAGTCATTAAAAAACTTCTTTTCATAATTTAATATAATTCTCTCATAATTTAAAATATTGTTGTTTTTGTTTACTATTTATATAATATATTTTAGAAAACCAGTATATATATATATATATATATATATTTGAAGGGTATAAGGGTATATATACCCTTTAGTTACCTTACTATTCCTTATCTTATCAAGACGTTTTATTCTGATAAAATAGAGGTGCAATAATAATTTTGTAAATTTGAGTTGGATGAAGCTTTAATATCCTATTTTTTCTTCACTTTTATCAAGAGGTTCCTTCAAGAAAATGTAAGCTCCGAAATTTAAAGGTCGAATACTCCTGCTCTATAGGGTTAAAATCAGGAGATCTGGCTGTCTAATCCAAACTGTGAATATCTTCACTTTCCAGGTAATCGTTGACCTCCTGAACCCTATGTGGACAATCGTTTTTCATTAACAGGAACCCAGAATTTCATTAACGGGAATCCAGCTTTTGACAAACACATGCAGGGGTGTGCGGCCGTCCAACATACCCTCCACCACTGTAATGATCCTTTTCTCTGATGAAGGAGAGATGATATAGTGTTCCTAGTTCTTTCCTAATACACAGGTAAGCCAAGAAACAGTACCCTAGTTGAATCTCGACACATCTTTAAGAAACAATTAAGACGCATGTTGTCTGCACTATGCTAAACCAGCTCTCTTATGTACTGCAGTGAGCGGCATGAAACAACGGGTCTTCTGGCATACAGCTCTCTCTCATGAAGCCTTCAGGAACTGTAGACCTTTAACTCATGTTCCAGTCGCTGCATGTAACCCTCGCTAGAACTGTGAAGCTGCAGCCATCTTGTATCAACACGCTTAAAATGCCAAATAATGAGCCTCATTCGTCTTCGCCGACTTCTTGATATGGGGCCAGTGTCCTGAAACTATTTTCACAAATTGAAGAAAATACTGGTAGTTACATTTAGATATGTTGCCACCTGCGAATGTGATTGGCCTGCCTCCAAACTACGAACAATTCTCTATCTCATTTCGTCATTCATACATTCGTGGCTACTTATTTTACCTGATACGTTATAATATTTATCGAACTCTTGTGAGAAACACGGTGAATGTTGTGGAGGAGAGCGAGCACACAAATCATCAACAACCCTTCGTGCACTTATTTCCCCACTACACACACGTGTTTGCTTACGTATTCGGCTCTGAATATTTGCATAACTACCTGGTGGTACAACTGGTTCCTTTGGTACTTTCTATAAAAATAAACATAATTCTCAAACTCTGTTAACTCCTCCTCCACATGAGTATATTTATATATGAGTTTATAAATGAGTCCGTCACCAATAGCCTTTGAATTGCTTCTTAATACGATGTTAATAAGCAATCGCAATAATTTCTGTTATTTTTCTTAGATCCACACATTTTTTGCTCATTCTTCTTTTGATTCCCAATTGCCACCACTATCAAAAAGGTAATAGCTACACTAACGCTAAGGAGCTTACAATGAATTGCCATTATTATGTTTCGTGATTAAAATGGCCAAAGTTAATCCATAATTTGTTTTTCCATGATATGCGATTCTTAGAGTGTCTTGTTTATTAACTGTCTGATAATTCTAGAATAATGACTAATTTTCCTTGAAAATTCTGCCTGGAGACCTTTATAATCTTTAATTTATATTCAAAATATGATAATACAACAAAATAAATCTAATAAATGTTAAAGTCAATGTACGATTCCCTTATTTACAATAATGCTAAAATTTCATTATTTTCAATTTTAATTCGGACAAATTTCAGTCTTAATTAAAAAATGGTCATCTATTTTATTACTATTCCTAATCCTTTTTATTAAATACTTCACAAAGTCGGATTGGCAATATGAAATTTACATGTCCATGCGCAGTTTGTGTTACTTTGAAAAATCACGTGGCTTTTTGATATGAACAACATTATATCAAGTGAAAGATTCATTACCTTTCTTTCTTTCTTTTCTTTTCTTTTTTTTTTTTTATCAAAAAACATGAAAAACCAATCAAAATTTTTTAAAATTATAAATCCTTAAATTTCCAATCAATTTCTAGACTTGGAAAAATCAGGTATTTTCTACATTATTTTTGAAAAGCAAAAACGGTTAAAGTCGGGAATAGGGCTTCCCCTAGGCGCCTGGTGATTTAGGTTATGTAACGCTAAGCATATTCAATGCTTAAGTCACTCACATTTGGCGACCTATCTAGGAAGTCGCCAAGTTTCGTCACCAATCGCCTAGGGGACACCCTATTCCCGACTTTAACCGCAAAAACATATTGGGTTAAAATAAAGTATAGGGTACAGGTTAACGATTTTGATAATTTTTTTGGCGTCTTAAAATAGGTCCGTAACAAGTTGCAGTGTACGCCAAAATTTAAAATGACAAAAATTTTGATGTCATTTTGTCCTTTTTGGCGATGAGGCTTTTTACGCCAAATTTCATGCATGCTAATTGCTACATTAAATGCCGCAAATATTAAGTTGGCGAAAAATAACTAAAATTGGCATCTCGGTGTATACTGCATTTAGATTTTGGTCCTCAAACAATCTTTATGATAAAAAAAAAAACTAGTATCGTAAGGGTTTCGAAAAAAAAAAGGTTTCCAAAATAAAATTGCTATCGAACCAAAAACCGCCAAATTTGACTTCAGCCCTATTCTTCCTTTCCGCCCAATATTTAATCTCTAAGTAAAAATTATGGTACTTTTCCATTTCGCCGATGCAAACGATAAATTCTTTCCAAAATTGAAACAACCTTCATCAAAAGGAACATGTGTATATTGTGTGTGATCCTCAATAAAGTCTGCTTGGCGAGATTTGCGCCGGCGAAATGGAAAAATACCGAATTATTTACATTGAAAATTAATAGTGAAACAAGATGCAGTAAGCTCCGTACGGCAAGTTTTTTTTTAATTGCCGCTTTAACCTTTAGAACTCGGCCGATTCTAAGTCAAAATATCCTTTCCAGTCGGCGCTTTTAAGATTGAGGAAAATGTTTCTTTCCCCCACTGTTAAGTTCGAGTTCACGACATGTGGTAAGGTTAGTTTTCTAGTTACAAAGGGGAGATAGTAAGGGTTACTGATTTTTAGTCAGTAATCATTGACGAGAAAGAAAGATCCTAATATTTGGCGCCGTATCATATCATAATGATTTTTTCTGAATTCCTGGTTCCCATTATTAATTGAGTGACTTACAAACTTTCAAATGCATATTTATCATAACTTAGAGTCGTGTATTGCGTAAATTAACATTTTCAAACAAAACAAATAACAAAGAAAGCGACAGCTATACCATACTACTAAGATATTTTCTAGAATAATTTATTCGGTGCTTGCTTATATATATACAATATATACATATAGGTGTGTAATCACATCGCTTAATGTGCAGACTTTATCTGTGGTCATATTGCAACTTACCTACTTAATTGCAATATTGAACCCATGTAATTAAAGTAATGCCTCATGTTTTCAAAATTATTTCATGAAATATAAAAAAGAAGGGAAAAGTTAAGAACAATACTTTGAACATTATTATTAAACATTTTATTTTTTAAATTAACATCCTTTTAATGCACAATTATTCAATATACTCCAAATATTTTGATTTGACATTTTAATAACATCTCATTTTGAAACAATAGGAAGATTACTGGTGACGGACTTCATAAATTTTAACGATGGTCAAGCAATGAGGGCAGCATCCACTCACCAAACTTCCACACCACACCAACATCAGGATTTAGAAACTAGACAGGCTTAACAGCCGGTTTCGATTGAACAAGATTCGAACTCACAACTCAATCCCGGCTACGAGTTTGCGACCTCACTCGTCAGCTACCGTAGCCCTTCTGTGATTAAATATTATCAAAAGTGAGATTTAAAAAATAATTTTTAACTTAATTGAACACGTTTCAAAGCTGCTGAGTAAATCTTAAGTACTTCAAATTAAGGCAAAACCTTCAGTTAATTCATGCATTCTATTGAAAATATTATGAAACACTTTTTTGTATCAAATATTTCTATGAATCTTTAATCTTAAAGAAGAAAAAAAGTATTATTTTTTTTTTGTTTTTAAATGAAACTTATATCTTAAATTGAAAAGTTCTTGTAACAATGCTTTTGAAATGTCTGTTTTAAAAATATAAAGTGAATTCTAATTTTTAAAATTTTTGGCTCTTAAAAGAGCCTTTTTTTGTTTATTTTTTTTTATTTTCTTTTTATTAAAAATGCATCAGTTTTAATCTTTTTTATTCTAGTCTTTTGTTTTTCATTGGTTTATTTGATAACAGATTTTTAATTAAATTGTATGTTATTCTTCGAAACAGTTTGGTAAATACAAAGAGCCACATTGCATGCCTTATATATAATAGTAGTTCTTTTTTATATATATTCTTTTCCGCACAATATGTGAAATTTCTTCTTTTCTTTTCGTCAATTGGCCTAAGAGAAAATTTACTATCATTTGTATTCATTTTTTTATTACTGAAGGCTCTGCAATTTTATAATTTAATTTTCATATCAGAGATGTTATTAAATTCATTCTAAAATCTTTTAAACTGAGTTTTAACTTAGTTTGGCACGACTTGAATATCAGAAACACAACAATATCGATGAGGCTAAGGAATAATTTTTTGTCAATTTCCTAGTTTGCTTACCAAAAGTATAGGTGGATGCCCTGCGGTCTCCTAAATCAACATATTCCACGTGTTTGTGGTAGTCTGCCACAATTTTTTGCATCGAAGTGGTTAATTTTTCTTTTTCTCATTCAGCAAAGTCACCATAAGATTTTTTTGGGTGTTTATCGACAAAATTTTCTTCATCTAAATCTTTCCTGAAATTCTCAATTTCTATTTCTGCGAGCAAATTCAGATTCATTTTAAAAATTCGAAGAAAGAACAAGAGAAAAGGAAATTCTATCTATCATAGACTGCATAAAGTCATCTAATTGAGTATTTTTTTCGAATTTGGTTGTTTCTAAAGGTCGCCAATGATAAGGAATTCGCACACAACTGATAACGTTGGCGAAAAATATCCCCACCCAATTACGGACAATAGAAGCAAAGTCGTAAAAAGGGCAAGGGAAAGTTGTAAAAGGATCTGCTGGAAAAAAAGGGGGAAAGAACTGTCTATAGATAGCTTGGTACAGACGTTGTACCAGAGCCGAAGCGAGAGACAAAAAAATTTTTGGTACGACATATGTACCGCCGATGTTTAAAGGTTAATATATGCAGTACTTAATCCTTATAGGGAAAATAGCATGCATGAAATTTAACATCAATAGCTTTATCGCCAGATTAAAAAAAAATTGAGTTAAGTCCTACTTTAGCCCACGACTTGTTGACAGAAAACAAAATGTAGCAAAAATGGGCTATAAATTGGCTGAATTGCCCTAATAATGTAATCTTATAAGATACAACCCTATTTCTGGCGTGATTTGCCATTGTTTTGTTTTTCGTCATCAAGGTTTGGGCTAAAATAGGATTTTACTCAAAAAGATGCAATTTGGGGTGAAAATGCAGTTTAGCGTAACCACTTGGCGAGATTTAAAAAAATCGCCAAATTTGGCGATTTTTATGGAGGAGCCTGAAGTCCGCGAAACTGAAAAGTAAGAATTTTTTGACTTACCTAAGTTTACCTCAGTCGAAGTCATTCTCGCAACCATTAAAAGAAACTGGGTTTGGGAAAATAAACGTGGAGTAAATAATTGCCGATTAGGTAAAAAACGCAGAAACACAAAATAAACCAAGCAGGAGAATTCGAAAACAAGACCGATGACGACGTGAAACAGAAAAGCTTACATCGAAATAACCGAATAATAAAATTCTAGAAACTCTGAGAAGTCGGCACTAAACAATGGAAAAGGCCAAACGATTAATCCATGGATTAAAAAAAAAATAGTTTCGCTTTAGAGACGGAGACTAAAAAAGGTACTGTATGTGATTGGCTAAAAGAAAAAAACATCCGAAACAGCTGCCTGACTGTGAGATTGCGCAGATGTAATGAATCCTGTAAAAAAGTAATCCAGACTGAAAAGGGGGGAGAGATGGAGGACTGTAATTCCGATTAATGTGGCAAATTCGAAAGAGTAGCCCCGGTGAATGCAACAAAAGTGAAAAAAACATGATCCGAGGATTGTATAACGAAAAAAAAAACATCAGGTGATCCGCCATCCATATTCGTGTGGCAAATTCGAAAAGGTAGCCCCGACGAATGCAACAAAAGTAAAAAAAAAAAAACATGATCCGAGGATTGTATAACGAAAAAAAAAACATCGGGTGATCCGGCATCCATATTCGTGTGGCAAATTCGAAAAGGTAGCCCCGGCGAATGCAACAAAAGTGAAAAAAAAAATGATCAGAGAAAGGTATAAATATTAAAAAAAAAAAGCTCCTTTCTGAAAATCATGTATCATATGCCTTATTCGAAAGGGTTGCCACGGCTATAGCCACCGCAGAGGAGAGAAAGCATGGTAACCACAATTGGCAAAATATCGCCAAACAATTCCTGTCGCCAACGGGTGGTTACGCCTAAACTGCATTTCAACCGGATAATAATAATAGAAAAAACGAAGGAACTTAGGATGAATTAAATACTCTTCGTATGCAGTATTTTAATGATGAGGAGACACCTGACAGAAATTTATTGATGAAAATTGAATCTTTACGAAAACAAGTAGAACTTTTAAGTAATTCTGCTACACAATCACCACTTCCTATACCTCCACCTTCCCAAATAGATCCGAATATCGCAGCTATTCTCTCTACATTAGTGGAAACGCAAAAACAATTTTTAGAAAGGCAAGCAAATTCAAATCACATCTACAAATGATACTGCAAATTCAATTCAAATATTTAAGGGTGAAATAATTGAAAATGCCCTTGAATGGCTAAAAGAGGTTGAAAAAATTTCAACTTTAGCTAACTGGTCTGACAAATTAAAATTAACAAATGCTATTTCTCGTCTCTCGGGATCTGCTAAAAATTGGCAATTAACAACAGGAAAAAATTTTAATGATTGGATTATTTGGAAAACTGCTCTCGCCTCAAGATTCAAAAGGCGTATTACACTGCAAGATTTTTTGGCTCACCAAAGTGAACGAAAATTGAAGCATAATGAAAGTTTAGTGGATTATATTTATTCAAAAGACTCTCTTTTGGAAAAAGCTCCCTTCACCATTCCCCAACCTGACCGTATTTCTATGATCATTGGTGATATTACAGAAGAAAAATGGCAAATTGCATTAGCTACTCAAAATTCGAATACGGTTGAAGAATTAATTGACAGGGCAACTGCACTTGATGCTATTCGCAGTGCAAAACAAGAGCATAAGAAACATTCTACAAAATCTCAAATTAGATCTTATACATATGAGCAACGTCGTAAATATAATCCAATAACTGATGACGTTCGAGATATTACTTGTTGGAGATGTGGAATTAAAGGTCATGCTTCTTTTATGTGTAGTTTACCTCCTCGTGGTTCAACCATAGCTCAACCAAGAAATACGTTACGACAAAATCAATACTCCAACAGTCAAACTAGTGTCCATTTCCCATCTTCTAGCAGTTCAACTAGTTCTAATAATCACGCATTATTCGAAACCACCAGTTTGAACTCTTCGAATTCCCGCCGCAACAACAATAATCGCAACTCGACATCTGGAAGATCTACAACCGCAAATAATCCTTCCATAAATTGTATTAGAACTCAAACGAATAGGTGTGCATTAATACCTGTTATTATTAATAATGATACAGAAATTCAAGCCCTTTGTGATCCATGTGCAGATATCACAGTCATTCAAGAATCTTGTGTCCCAAGTGATATTGTCATTCACCCGTGGAATGATGG
>BMAW01029104.1:0-20660 GCA_019974015.1 Nephila pilipes | reverse complement strand
ACGAAAGCAGAACGAATCTGACTTTCGAGTAGAAGGATGTTATCTACTGTGGATCTTCCTTTACGGAAGCCACTCTGAAACGGAGGAATGCATTGATTCTTTTCCAATTGATATACGAGACGGGCATTGACCATACGTTCTAGCGTCTTACACAGGCAACTCGTCAGAGCGATAGGCCTATAGTGGAGAGGGTTCTTTGGATCCTTTCCAGGCTTCAGAATAGGAATAACGATTGCTTCCTGCCACTGGCTAGGAAACACATGCTCCCTCCATATTCGGTTGAATAGGTAAAGGAGACTGACAAGTGAATCCTCGCTCAAGTGGCGAAGCATATCGTATGTTATACCATCAGAGCCTGGACTGGTATTTTGAGCCAAGGACAGAGCCTTTCTCAATTCCCACATGTCAAAGTCACAGTTGTAAGAGAGTGGTTGCCGACACCTGAAGTTGATAGGTGTCTGCTCAGAACGATTCTTAGTCGCTAAAAATGTAGCGCTATATGAATCGGAGCTTGACACACTAGCAAAAGAGTGGCCAATGACATTGGCCACTTCGACAGGTGAAGAATGCTCAGCATTTGCAGTTTCCAGTATCGGGATGGTAAATTCCGGATACAGGGAGTTTGCAGCTTTTACCTTTCTCCATAACTGTTGACTTGTGGTAGACGATGTGATGGAAGAGACATACCTGATCCATGATTCCCTCTGACTATGTCGCCTTACTCTGCGAGCAATTGCCCTTGCCCTTTTAAAGGCTATGAGATTTTTCAGTTGTGGGATACCGTCTGAAGATACCCCACAATTTCCTTTTTTCCCGGTAGGAGGATTGACATTCCTTATTCCACCATGGTTTACTCATCTTCCTCTGTGATGTTCCACTCTTCGGTATCGCTGCATCAGCAGCGTCCACGATAGAGGCAGTGACATTGTGGACAGAGTCATTAATATCTCGATCTTGAACCATTGTACCGGTAATAACTGCTAACCGTGTGAATAAATCCCAATCTGCCCGGTTGAAGCGGTAAGTGGGGGAACGTAAACGCACCCCACTACCATGAACCTGTGAGATCAGGAGAGGGAAATGATCACTATTATAGAGATCATTTAAAACCTCTAATTTCAGCGACGGTAGCAGTGTCGGTGAACAAATGGCTAGATCAAGAGAATGAAATGTCCTAGTGGGAGCATGGAAATACGTCTTCTCGTCGGTGTTCAGCAGACAGAGACTGTGATCAGAGATCAATCGCTCGATCTGCCGACCGCGAGAATTTTTACCATCATACCCCCACTGAGGGCGGTGTCCATTAAAATCACCAAGCAGAAGGAAGGGAGCTGGTAACTGATCGACTAGTTGGTCTAAATCCATTTGTGACACTACATTGTTAGGTGGCAGATAAAGGCAGCAGACTGTGATTAATGTGCGAGTGTGAATTCGCACAGCCACAGCCTGCAACGATGTGGTCAGTGTAACGACGTTATGAGGATAGTTCTGGGATGCCAGAATGCAAACACCTCCAGAAGAAGGTGAAGTGACATCAACATCCCGTCGTACACAATGATATCCACGCACACGGGTTGTCATATAACTCTTCAGAAAAGTTTCTTGAAGAGCAACACAGACAGGTTGGTGCGTAGATGATAGTATGGATTTGAGATCCTCTAGTCTGGGTCGTAAACCACGGCAGTTCCAGGAAACAAAGGCCATTAAATGGGCGCACTGGAAGTGGAAGGTCCCGTTTCCAGGACCCCCATGGAGTCATAATCTTCGGGCGATGGGTGTAATATCACCGCATCCCCGTCAATGACTCTAGTCTTTTTGCGAGGAACACTGTTCTTCGCGGATAATTTTAAATTTTGCCTCTGCAAAGCTTTTGACCTGGCCAATGGCCTAGTCAGATTAGCCTTTGCGGAGGAAGGTTTTTTTTGAATAATTAAAGTTTTCTTAGTTTGCAGAGCCTTAGAGTTAGGTAATGTAGTCTTATTTTTTGGTTGCGGTTTCTTAGAAGTAGTAACAGGTTCAGGAAATTGGGTGGACTTGGATATATTCGTAGTCTGGGTTGCCGTTGCGTAGCTTTTCCCCTGTACTGGGGTACGGGAAGCTACTACGCGGCGAGCCTCGGGATATGATAAATTCTGCAGTGTCTTCACCGTAGAAATTTCTTTTTCCTCGGTCCATTTCGGGCAAGAACGACAGTATGCAGGGTGGTTGCCCTGACAGTTGACGCACTTTTCTGCAGCGTTACAGGAAGCACTTTTGTATCCTGTTGCTGTACAGCGAGCGCACGTCAACTGTCCCCTACACGCGTTCTTGGAATGGCCATATCGTTGGCAATTGAAACATCTCAGTGGGTTTGGAATATATGGTCGGACGGAGAGTCGGAGATATGCGGCCTGAACTGTCTGTGGCAGGGTAGGAGTCGAAAAGGTCAAGATGAGGTGCTGGGTGTTAAGCACCTTACCATCTCTCCTAATCGTGATCCTCCGGACACCACAAACCAGCTGGTCCTGCAAAGTCTCCAAAATCTCTTCCTCCGACACGTTTTCCGAATCCCTTGAGGATACCACGCCACAAGAGTAATTCAGGTTTCTATGTGGTGAAGTCACTACAGGATAAGGTCCCAATGTCTTCATACTCATTACAAGTTGAGCTTGCTTTGAGTTTGAGACTTCGATCAATAGGTACCCAGAACTTAGTTTTTTAATATCTTTTACAGTCCCTACCATACTCTGTATTCCCTTTTGAATCAAAAAGGGAGATATGGCAGAGAAAGTATCAGTCTCTCTTTTTATCAAGAAGAATCTGAAGTTTGTATTTTCGGAACTTTTATCTATTATATTTATATTTTCATTTTCTGCATGACGTTCAACGCGGTCAGCCCATGATTCATTTTGCGAATTTAAAGAGTTTTTAATAGCTTTGGGAGCCAAAATCTTATTTCCTTTATTTGTCGCCATATTTGCCTTAGAGAGAAAAAAATTACACGGAAAGAATTCTAGTTCGATGAGTCCCCGCCAGACCCATCTCCCCACCCTTTCCTAACGCAGAAACGAGTAACCGACGGAGAGATTCGTTTCAGCCGGACAATGTGACCTGCCCCATTACGTGCCCAGGCAGAGGCACAGGTCCAAGGTCGAAGCCAAGGAGGATTTCTCGCAATGGGAGGGAGGTCACACCATCCAGCCACACGCAACCAAGGCTCTCCCTCTGGGAACATTTTAAGGATGATGTTCCGAAACTGTAACCGACGGCGCACGCAACTCCTCTCCTCGCACACCCTTCCCTAACCAGGGCCTTTTCCAATCACGCCCATGCGGTCTACCACTAGGTACCTCCGCATGAGGGGTACTGGGGCCCCGTATTGCCAGAGCTAGGCATGCAGGAAATCGGCATTGATACGCCGTCGGCCTTTTAGTGTTTTAGTAGAGACACCACAAAGATTTTTTTTTTTATTTTTAAATATTTTTATTCATTTTTTTTTATTTTTATATTTTTTTAACACAAGAGTTAATACAAACACTAATAACAAATAAAACTAAGTTAGTTTAAACTGTTTTCCGCCTGATATAAAATATCAAGCGGAAAACCCCCCAAAGCAAAACACATGACAGGAAAAAAAAAAAAAGAGGGGGGAGAAGAAGAGGAAAACAAAGAACACTGAGGTACCTCGGGGTTGTGAAGCCCGTACTCATCTCAGGTAGATGAGCCCCCTGAGGGGTGAAAAGTCTCCTGAAGGGCAACACAGACAGGTTGGTTCGTAGATGGTATGGATTTGAGATCCTCTAGTCTGGGTCGTAAACCACGGCAGTTCCAGGAAACAAAAGTCATTAAATGGGCGCACTGGAAGTGGAAGGTCCCGTTTCAAGGACCCCCATGGAGTCATAATCTTCGGGCGATGAGTGTAATACAACCGCATCCCCGTCAATGACCCTCGTTTTTTTGCGAGGAACGCTGTTCTTCGCATTTAGTTTAAGTTTTTGTATCTGCAAAGCCTTGGACCTGGCTAATGGCCTAGTCTGTTGAGCCTTTGCAGAGGAAGGGGTTTTTAAAATATTTATTTTTTTCTTGGGTTGCAGAGCTTTAGTGTCAGATTGTGGTGTCTGTTTTTTAGGTCGCGGTTTCTTAATGGTAGGAAGAGGTTCAGGAAATTGAGTGGACTTTGAAACTTTAACATTCTGGGTTGATTTAGCGTAGCTTTTTCCCTGTACTGGGGTACGGGAAGCTACTACGCGTCGAGCCTCGGGATACGACAAATTCTGTAGCGTCTTCACCGTAGATATTTCTTTTTCTTCTGCCCATTTAGGGCAAGAACGAGAGTATGCAGGGTGGTTGCCCTGACAGTTGACGCACTTTTCTGCAGTGTTACAGGAAGCACTATCGTGTCCAGTTGCTGTACAGCGAGCGCACGTCAACTGTCCCCTACACGCGTTCTTGGAATGGCCATATCGTTGGCAATTAAAACATCTCAGAGGGTTCGGAATATATGGTCGGACGGAGAGTCGGAGATACGCGGCCTGAACTGTCTGTGGCAGGGTAGGAGTCGAAAAGGTCAAGATGAGGTGCTGGGTGTTAAGCACCTTACCATCTCTCCTAATCGTAATCCTCTTGACACCACAAACTAGCTGGTCCTGCAGATTCTCCAGAATCTCTTCTTCCGACACGCTTTCCGAATCCCTTGAGGATACTACGCCACGAGAGTAGTTCAAATTTATATGAGGTGAAGTTGTTACAGAATAAGGTCCTAAAGTATTCATACTCATTAAAAGTTGTGCTTGTTTTGAGTTTGATACCTCGATTAATAGGTCCCCAGAACGTAGCTTCTTTATGTCCTTAACTGTTCCTACCATGCCCTGTATTCCCTTTTGAATCAAAAAGGGAGATGTGGTAGTAAAATTGTCTGTTTCTCTTTTTATGAGAAAGAATCTAAAGTTATTATTTACACTGCCATATTTTCCTATTGTTTTTAGTTTCTACTTGACGTTCTACACGATCAGCCCATGATTCATTATTTGATTCATTTGAGTTTTTAATAGCTTTGGGAGCCAAAATCGAATTTTCTTTATTTGTCACCATATTGCCTTAGAGAAAAAAAAATTTCACGGACAGACTTCTAGTTCGATGGGTCCCCGCCAGACCCATCTCCCCACCCTTTCCTAACGTGGAAACGAGTAACCTCCGGAGAGATTCTTTCCAGCCGGACAATGTGACCTGCCCCATTACGTGCCCAGGCAGAGGCACAGGTCCATGGCCGAAGCCAAGGAGGATTTCTCGCAATGGGAGGGAGGTCACACCATCCAGCCACACGCAACCGAGGCTCTCCCTCTGGGAACATTTTGAGGATGACGTTCCGAAACTGTCACCGACGGCGCACGCAACTCCTCTCCTCGCACACCCTTCCCTAACCAGGGCCTTTTCCAATCACGCCCATGTGGTCTCCCACTAGGTACCTCCGCATGAGGGGTACTGGGGCCCCGTATTGCCAGAGCTAGGCATGCAGGAAATCGGCATTGATACGCCGTCGGCCTTTTAGTGTTTTAGTAGGGACACCACAAATATTTTTTTTTTATTTTTAAATATTTTTATTCATTTTTTTTATTTTAATTTTTTTTTTCAACACAAGAGTTAACACAAACATTAATAAGAAAAAAAAAACTATGTTAGTTTAAACTGTTTTCCGCCTGATAGTATAAGATATCAAGCGGAAACCCCCCCAAAGCAAAACACATGACAGGAAAAAAAGAGGGGGGAGAAGAAGAGGAAAACAAAGATCACTGAGGTACCTCGGGGTTGTGAAGCCCGTACTCATCTCAGATAGATGAGCCCCCTGAGGGGACATACTAAAAGAAAGATTTGGTCGAAAAGATATAATCATAGATGCGCATATGTCTAGACTCCTGAATTTGAGTACAGTGCGAAAGTCTTACGATATAATAGGGTTGCGTAAACTTTTGTCGGAATGCGAAACGCACATTAGAGGTTTAATAAATAATGGTATAAACCCGAACAATTACAGTTGCTTATTGTATCCTGTGTTGTTAAAATCATTTTTCAGGGATTTATCGTTAGAATTCACTCGCAGAACTCATTCCAAAAACGAAAACGAAATTTCTGAATTATTAGAATTTTTAAAAGTAGAAATACAGTGTCGCGAAAGGAACGATCATTTAATCAAAGAATTTAGCTCTAAAGACGCGGAAACACGAAAAGAAACAAAATTTAAATATTTTGAAAAATCGAATCAAAATTTCGGGACGTTTAAAACAAACAAAATAGAAAATAGTGGGGAAAAGAAATTTTTAATACAATGTTTCTTCCACTTCGGCATTTGTCGTTGATGTCAAAAAACGTATATTTTGCGTAGATCCTGTAAATGAACATGATTCCATTTCATGTCCCTTATCAATTGAACAGCGAAAAGTATCCCTAAGAAAAAATGGAATTTGTTTTGCGTGTCTTTCAAAGGGGCATATATTCAAGTTTTGTAAAACAAAAGTAATCTGTAAAAAATGTAAACGTAAACACAATGAATTAATTTGCGATATTCCTACCGTTTCCTTTCCCCCAGTAGAGTTAGAGAGAGGCGACAGCCAGGCTGAAAAAACGCAGAGTGTTTTGACTTCAAAGGTCGTAAATACACTTAACGAAAGTAGCGAGGTTTTACTTGAAACATGTACAGCTGTGATATTAAGTAGTTCAAGAAAGAAAAAATTAAATATAATTCTTGACAACGCATCTCAGAGATCCTTTTTTAAAAAAGGAAATAGCTGAAGAATTAAAATTACCTATCATTAGACAGGAAAGTTTATTAGTTTACACTTTCGGCTCTCACGAACCTATAAACAAGACATATGATGTTGTACAGATCACTATTTGCAATCCCCATGACCCTCAAATGAAAATCGTTATCGAAGCACTACTCACAGATATAATTTCCAATTCTCCTATTAAAATATCAACAAATAAATTAATGAGAGTACTCAAAAATAATTATTCTCAAATATCGAATATAAATGAATTGTGTGGAGGTGAGATAGGCTTACTTATTGGAGCACAATACTTTTGGGATATTCATTCAGGGGATAAAGAGCGATTAAACAAATCTTTATATTTAATTGATACATTATTTGGAAAAATAGTACAAGGTCGTGTTTCACAATTCGGACAAAATTGCAGTCACGAAGTTTGCACAATGAAAATCGAATGTTGCGGTGCAGTAAAAGAAAACTTAGCACGTTTTTGGAAATTAGATGCAATGGGGATAAATGATTCATATAATGATAGTTCTAAATTTGATAAAGATTTTATTTCTAAATTCGAAAGTAATTTGGAATTTAAGGATGGAAAATATCAAACTAAATTATTTTGGGATGAGGTGTCCAGCAATTTGAGGAATAATTTTTCCATAGCAAAACGTAGGTTTGATAATTTAAGTAATAAAATGAAAGGTAACAATTGGGTTTATGATGAATATAAGAATATTGTTCAAGAACATTTAAATTTAAATATTGTTGAGGAGTGCGATTCTGATTTTTGTAATAATTCATATTACATGCCTCATTCTGCTGTAGTTAGATCTGATAAGGAGACTACGAAATTTAGATTAGTCTTTGATGCGTCATCGAAGGGAAAAGGATGCAAATCTCTAAATGATTGTCTATCTTCAGGACCAGCCTTGAACCCTAGTATTTTAGAAGCTCTCTTAAAATTTCGCAAATATCAATATGCTTTTAGTAGTGATATTCAGGGAGCATTTTTGACCATCGGTATTAATGAAAAGGATAGAGATTATTTAAGATTTTTTTGGTTTCCAAATGAAAAGGATTCGAAATCGAACAAAATTTTGAGAATGACTCGCGTGCCTTTTGGGGTGACATCGAGCCCTTTCATACTTGCTGCGAATATTAAGTTCCACATTCGAAAATATAGTCAGGATCAGGAGTATCGCGAAACTTATGAAATGCTTAATTCAGCTCTGTATGTAGACGATCTCTTTTACGGTGCCAATACAGTCGATAAAGCTTTAAAACTTTCTCAGAGCGCTGTAGAAATACTTAAAGACGCGAACATGAATTTAAGAAAATTCAAAACAAATTCAAATGAGTTAAGGAGTTTATGGCGTAAAAGAGGTATATCTGAGGCGAGGGAGTCAAACGAACATCCTATAAAAGTATTAGGAATAATTTGGAATACTGTAGAAGATACTTCTAAGTTAGATGTACAACCTCTTCTTGACATGGTTGAGGATTTGAAGAATTCTAAGCGTAGTGTTCTTCAAACTGCATCTAAGATATTTGATCCAGTTGGTTTTTCTTCACCCTTTATAGTAGTCATTAAATTATTGATGCAAGAAATTTGGAAAGGAGGACTAGGATGGGACGATGAATTATCCACAGAAATGAAGAAAAAATGGGAAAATCGGTTCGTTCAGATATATATATTGAAAAACTTAACGATTGAAAGAAAGTATTTTTCCTTTCCATTTGAGTTGGCTAAAGAACTCGAACTTCATATTTTTTCCGATGCAAGCCCTAGAGCGTTCGGAGCTGTATCATATTTTCGTTACGTGAGAAGTGATGGTATTATTGATACTAGTTTCATTACAGCAAAATCAAGAATAGCACCTCTTAAAAAGTTAACACTACCCCGACTTGAATTGCTAGGAGCTGTAGTAGCTGCGAACATTTGCAGGCATTTAAAAACAACATTGTTGTTACCAGTTCATGAAGTTTATTTGTGGAGCGATTCCTTTATCACTCTTCATTGGATAAAAGGAACAGCTTCTAAATGGAAACCGTTCATAAGAAACAGAGTATCAGAAATCAAGGATTTAACGGATCCTGCTTTTTGGTACCACTGTAGAGGTATTGATAATCCCGCAGATTATGTTTCTCGAGGATCAACTGCAGAAAAGCTTATATCTGACCCAGTTTGGCTTAAAGGTCCAGATTGGCTTCGACTGACGAAAGAAAAGTGGCCAACATGGCCCATGCATGATACTTTTCCAGAAATATCTTGTGAAAATTCTCCAGATGTATATTGATGAAAAGCTAACTAAATTAAATGACATATCATCCTTTGCTTGCGAAGTTCAGACGAATTTGATGTCAGCTATAGATTTGAAGAAGTTTAGTAACTTGCGAAAATTAATTCGTGTTACTAGTTATTCATCTATAATGCGAAAAATGAGATTAAAAGATCCAATGAATTAAGTGCTGAAGAACTCGATGGTGCCGAAAAATTATGGGTAAAATTGGTACAGAAAGAAGTCTTCGCTGAAGAATTATTTTGCTTAAAACAAAGAAAACCAATTTCAAATACTTCTTCAATATTAGAATTGAATCCCTTCCTTGATGAGGACGAGATAATTCACGTTGGTGGAAGACTTCAAAAATCAAAGTTCACGTACCTGATGAAACATCCTATTATTATCCCTGCAAAACATCAATTTGTGAATTTGTTAGTGTGGGACGCTCACAGCAAAGTGTTCCACGGTGGAGTTTCTGAGACTTTGATGGAGATTCGCGAAAAATATTGGCTCTAATTAGAGGAAGACAAACCATAAAAAATATATTGCGAGAATGTATAGTATGTAAGCGATACAGTGCATCACCAGGTATACAGGTTATTGCTCCTTTACCAGCTATTTGATTAGAACAGTCACCACCGTTTTCTATGGTTGGAATTGACTTCGGAGAACCGATTTATATGAAAGACAGTGAAAATAAGCACTACATTGTGTTATTTACCTGTGGAGTAACAAGAGCTGTCCACTTAGAAGTCGCTGACAGTTTGACTACCGAAACATTTCTGTTAGCATTAAGAAGATTTATTGCTCGTCGTGGTTTGTGTTCTAAAGTTTTGACGGACAATGCTCGAACTTTTAAGCGATCTGAACTGGAACTAAAAAACTTATGGGCTCTTATTAGCCATCCGACAGTTAAAGATTTTTACGCTCACCACAAGATTCAGTGGAGTTATATAGCTGAAAAGGCTGCTTGGTGGGGTGGTTTTTATGAACGACTGATAGGTTCAGTAAAACTTGCATTGCGAAAACCTTTAAGAAAAGCTACTTTGATTAGAGAAGAATTAGAGACTCTAATTATTGAAATTGAAAGTGTACTAAACTCACATCCACTAACTTATGTTTTCTCAGAAATTCATGAACCTGTGCCTCTAACTCCAGCACATTTGCTCTTAGGTCACAGGGTCAATAGCCTACCTCCTGCCAGGCTTAATTTTGATTCCAAATTGATTAATCGAAAAATGCTAATTAAAAGATTTAATTATCGCGAAAGATTAATAATATGTTTTGGACTAAATGGAAAAAGGAATACCTTTTATTGTTACGATCCTTACATTGTACTAAACCTTCAGGTAAAATTAGAGAGTTTAAAGAAAATGACATCGTATTAATTCATGACGATAAGCTTCCTAGACATTTTTGGAAGTTAGGTAGAGTCGTTACTACATTTCCTGGCAGAGATGGTAAGATTAGATCGTGTGAAGTAAAAACAGATACATCCGTCCTTAAAAGACCTGTACAACTGTTATACAATCTCGAAATAAATGAATAAATATGTTTGTCTTTAAATGTATATTAATCTAGATTTTTATTTTAGTATGCAGAGTTGTATACAGTATTCAAGTATTGAGATTTAAGAAATATTATCGTTTGGAAATTGTATGCAGGTATATTTTGTCATTTGTTGTTTGTATTCATATCTGTAAAATTGTTGATTGTTGTAAATTTGTAAAATTGTTTCATTGATGTAAGATCATTATTTGTATAATATGCCATTAATTGTAAAATTTGAATGAACCCCTTGGTCATTCGAGGGGCAGTTTGTTGAAATTAACGATAGAGGGCGCTAGGCGGCAAATGTGAAAAAGAAAAAAAAAAGTTATGTTTTGTTCTGAGTAAGTGAGAGAAGGAAGATGTCGAAAGCGAACTATGTTAGCGAATTTGTTATACCTGCGAATTAGGATATTTACTAATAGTTAATGTTTGTTGTGTTGTGACATCTTAACGTTAATTAATTAAAAGTAATTGATGTCAATTGAGTGATTTCCTTGTCTCTGTGTGGATTTATTGGAAATGCAACATCTCGACCTGATGATGACCACCACCGTCTGACAGGTAGGAACTTTTGATTTATTCTTTGAATGCGAATTGCAGTTATTGGCATCAGGCTATTGGCAAATAGAAGTTGAAGAAAAAGACCTAGAAAAGATCGTTTTTATGATTTCTGATGGTCTTTATGAATTTAAGGTTGTGATATTTCTGTTATAAAATGTTCCAATACTTTTGAACGGATGGGGGATACAGTTCTTCGAGGACTCAAGTGGAATATTTGTCTTTGCTATCTAGATGACATCATGGTATATGCGCCGAATTTTCAAGAACACCAAATACTCTTGAGGAAAATTTTGAAATGATCCATGAAGCAAAACTATCGTTAAATTCGAGTAAATGTTAGTTCAGAAGAAAGAAACTCATGATGTTATGTCATCCCAGTGGTTAAAAAAGATTACCATGTTCAACCACTTAGAGCAGTTGGTGTGACGCGGACAATATTGGGCGGAAACCGTGGTGTTCGTGAATTGGAATAATGAGATGTATAAGAATCAATCTATTGCAAAGAATTTTTTTCATCTACTTGTTTAAGTTTGGAGAGCCTGGTCCTTTTCAGGTTTGAGATTAGGGAAAATTATTCTCGACGAAGCATTTTTCAAACATTCATAGTTGACAGTATTTTATTCATGGTTTGGAATATAATAATGTGTATTTATACCAGTATTATATATCCAACTGTCAAAATGTGTTAAATTATATTATAACAAGATGGTATAAAAACAAAAAAATGTGCAGAAATGTGAATATAAAATAAAAATTCATTCAAAGGGGAAAATATAGAAAGTAAATAAACACATTGATTTAAATTTATATATATTCCAACGTAGTCATAAAAAAACCCGAATGTATTTAAATACCTACAAATAACCTAAATATATATTTAAATACTAATACAATAATAGTTTTAACTTAAAATTAGTTATACATTTTATAACACTAAAATACAGCAAACTCAAGCAGATTGATATACATGGAACTTTTCTCCAGACAGATCTCTCCAACACAGCATCATAATACTACCATCAAAAGAACACCTGAAATGTGGCGGTCGCGAAACGGCAGCGTAGATTCGAACCCTGGTCCAAGGGATCCGAAGGCGACGGGCCTACCAATCAAGCCGAAAAGATATCTCCTCGGGCTGGTTGAGTAAGGCCTTTTTTTTTAACATTGAAGAGCGTCGCTGCAATACTCCCCCTCCAGTATCAACGCAGCGTGATGATACGGAATGGAGATGTGCGCCATCTTGTTCAGAAGGTCTTTTTTGTCAGAAGGCGCCGAAACGTGCGCCATTTTGTTCAGAAGGCGCCGAAACGTGCGCCAGAACCGGAATATCACTAGTAGTGATTCGCACGCGCTTGTCTTAAGACACACAGAGACAAGTGTTTTTGCATCGAAAATATATGCAAACACCGTGCTGCCACCTAGGCCTCAAGCCCTGAGTCACCACTAATGGCGATCGTCGGGGCATAAGCAATCAGTAGGTATAGGCAGTCGTGCTGCCATCTAGTGTTCTTGTCCGGGGTCACCACTTGTGGCGAAACGGCAGCGTAGATTCGAACCCTGGACCAAGGGGTCCGAAGGCGACGGGCCTACCAATCAAGCCGAAAAGATATCTCATCGGGCTGGTTGAGTAAGGCTTTTTAATCAGTGGCGCTGATGTAGAAGGAAGTCGCTACAGAAACACCCAAACAAATAATTTTGTAACTTTCCTAACCATTACTCTTATAACATTTGAACAAATTTTCTTCAACACAGGAAAATAATACTTCCATCAATAATATCTTTCCCCCCAAAACGCAAAAATCCGGCAAATTCAAGCAGAGGGTGATTTTCTTATAACTTATCTTCAACATATCGCCATTCATTTTGCTACAGTCGAAAACATAATAACTACCAAATCTGCATTATTGATTGAATGATTTAAAGATTATATATATATATATATATATATATTACGCGTATATATATATATACGCGTAATTACTATTAGCGTATTACTAAAGCGTAATATATACATATATATATATATATATATATTACTAAAGCGTAAGCGTACTAAGAGTTAATTTTAAAACAAAATTATTATAACTAAAAACTTAAGAAAACAACATAATTATTTGAAACAAGTATTAAAATAAACTAAGCTATTCA
The DNA here is from genome assembly GCA_019974015.1 of Nephila pilipes. NCBI lineage: Eukaryota > Metazoa > Arthropoda > Arachnida > Araneae > Nephilidae > Nephila > Nephila pilipes. The sequence continues at coordinate 7,378 of BMAW01029104.1, read as the reverse complement.
AGATAAATATCACCTTGGTTTAAAACATACAAGATATTAAAATATAAAAAAGTCATACATTTACAAAAATGAAAATAAAAGAATTCTATAACACATATTATACATGGCAATTTTAATTCCAGACAAAAAAATATATATTTAATTAAAAATTTCAGTCAAGTTAAATAAACACAGGTTCTCCTTTCTACATACTCCAAAAAAAAAAAAAAAAAAAAACCCTCAAGAGAAAAAAAAGGTATAAGCCAACAGGATAATTAGAAATAAAAAAAACCATTAAAGAAAATGAGAAATACATTTTTAAATATATGTATTTAAATATATATATATATATACTCACTCACTCACACACACACTATTAAACTACTTTTATGAATCTAAAATTCTTACAATGCAAATTAGAAAATAACTGTATGAAAATCGTTTTCATATTTTAACTATCGATTTATTCAACAACAATGACCTAGCGTTAGTGTAACTTTTAATACTAAAATTAATATAGGAACTGAAATACAGTAACATTACTAGACTAGTTAGGAATATTTGCTGCTTAAGAACGACATTTTATTCAAGGAGACATTTCCACTATTTTAAACAGAGGCAAGAAACTAGAAAATTATCTAGGTAAGTGAAATTAAATGGTTAACCCACTCGTATGTCACATTTTGTTCATCAAGAATTTTATCTTCCAATATTTCCTAAATCGTGTTTCATGATGAAGCCTTTAAATACTGTTCAATATTGTACTCCTTAAATGTTAAATTATTGGGTACTTTACTCGCTAAATCTATCAAAGCCCTTAAGTAACTTATTTCCCACTTAAAAGGTCTTTGAAAGTTTCTTGATTAGATTCATGAATTGCTTGACGAAATGAGTTTAGAATCGTGATCCAACACTGATTTAGGGCATTTCGTCTCGTAGTTTGTACAAGTACTGGAATCTAATAGTTTTAGATTTCTAATTTAACTCTTGGATTGGAGAATTGATCTCCATGCACTTCAACTTAGAAATATAGTTAATTTTATCATGTATTACTCTCAGATTTCAATCTCGAGGATGCATATAAATATCATAATTCAGAGCCTATGAGGAATTACTACTCTAGAATAGTATAAGAATAAAGAAAGTTTGGAATTTTTCGAAACATTTACAGACATGAATATAAGCAAATTAGAACTAAAAATCCAACAATAAGCTGTAACTTTTGATTTTCAAGAAAGGAATTAATCGTATTAATTTAGAAGTTTACTTTAAAACTCTTTGACAAAAAGTTTAAACGGATTAACAAATTCCTAAATTTTCATGGCCTAGTGATATGTAGTCTTATTTAAGGGAATTATAACTTTCTGATGAAGTAACTGGGATTTTGCATACATCAATTGTCAAAATTGAACATAAATTACCTAGATGAGATGGATCCACAAAAATTGAACTCTGGAAGATGTTACTCTGCTTGTAAAGCTATTAACATTGTAGCTATTTGAAGTTTAAATTTAGTACTCGATTTCTTCATTTTGAATATCTTAGGAAGGTCAGTGAGCTATTATAACTTCAAATTACTTTCATTTTGAGGGGAGGGAAACTTCATTTTCTTTTTTTAAAATTTATTTAACAGAAAGAAGGTTGTACACGGAAGAGTGAAAAGGAGCGTATAGACTCCAACCAACTTTTATTTACGTCCTATATTCTTATGGTGTATTCTTACTATAAAAATGATTTCTTAAAACCACCAACTGATTATAAAAGTAATTAACAGCTAATAAAGATTTCCTTATTGATAAGGAATTAAGCACTGTTTTATCTAAAAAAGTGCATGTTAACATGCAATTTTTTTCTAGATATTCAATTATAAGTAAAACCGACTAATTTGTAGATTATGCATTTTATTTGTTAATTTATTGAAAAAAACCTTATTAAATAATTATGAGTGAGTGACTTTAGAATTTTATGGCGCAAGAGCCAGATATGACTATGCTGCGCCAAACCAGATGATGCATAAAAAGTAGTTAAAACACAGAGCTTAGGCAAAATTTAAAATCCTATTGGGACCAATTAGTAGAAAATTAAAACCAATGTTAATAATTACGAGAGGAAATCGCTGTTTAAAATGGATAAAAACGTAATCAGATCAGACTAAAAAGAGATAAAAATGTAAAACACTATAAGCTAAGATTTAATACGAATTTTCTTTTGCTTCATGTTAGTATGTTCTACTTGGTCCATGGCATCCATGAGCCAGGTTGTTTGGTTGGTTGGTTGGTTGGTAGAATTTGTTGCACAGAATCCTCTTGGGATAAGGTTAATCCATGAGCCAGGAATCATCGACATCGTATAAAATGCAATCATCGTCATCTCCAAGATTAGGTGGTAGGGTACTTTTTTGGGTCTATAAGCATTTAATTTAATATCAATTTTCGGTTTACTGTTTTGTGTAGGATGTGAAATGTTTCGGTACGGGTTATTTAATTTATTTTTCTTTTTGGTTTTTGTCTTAAAACTAGGAGCATTTACAGATTTAGTAGTTTTGATAGGAACTATGGAAGGCAAAATATCTGCCTGAGAAGATGACGATGATGTATTTATTCTGTACGATGGAAAAGACAAAGGTGTGGATTTGGATTGGGAAGACAATGGCTTAAGACGGTGAAGAGGCGGGCATATCACTTTTGTAACGGAAGGATCAGTTAGGGTGAACGTTGATATAGATGATTTAGTGGCTTGAGCGTAAGTCTGAGAAAGTGGTGGAACTATTAATTTGTGTGCTTCGGGATATGAAATATTCTGAATGGTTTTTATTTCTTGGATCTTTTTCTCCATTTGCCATTTTGGGCATATTGTTGAATTTGAAGTATGAAGATGGGAACAATTAACACACTTGGGCTCCAGTTGGCAATCCGTGGAAGAGTGTCCAACGGACGCACACCTAGAGCACGTTAATTGTCCCCTGCAAGCAGATTTTGAGTGACCGAACCTATGACACTGAAAGCAGTGCAGAGGATTCGGAATATAGGGCCGAATATTGCAGTTAAGATAACCTGCTTTGATAGTTGAAGGCAACTGAGGACTATTAAAAGTTAAAATTACGTGTTTAGTAGGGAAAGTAGAACTATCTTTTTTAATTATGATTCTTCTGACCTGAGTAACACCCTGATCGGAAAATCCATCCAGGATTTCCGCTTCGGATGCGCACAACAGGTCAGGTTCAGATTTTAATTTTTTTAACAGATTTCGGTTCACCACCGATACCAAGTAACGCTTTCTGTATAGCAAATGGAGATTGTTGGGACATTTCATTGCTTGGTAAAGAGAGGATCAGATATCGAGCATGTTTGGCAGTTTTATCAATGTTAATGTTTGTGGGTAAATTAAGGCCTTTACCCAGGCACGAAAAAGTAGGATCCATAGAAGAAAGAGTTTGTTCATCCTGGTATGCCTCCACCCACCATGGAGTCCAAAGAGGGAGGCAGTTGCCGGTCATCTAGCGATTGCCAGGCACGGCACTTACTTGAAGGTCAACCAGGATATAGCACTGCAGCATCAGGGCGAGGATCCACCGGGAAACCCGATGCACCCCTTATCTGCAGCACTAGCCCTACAGCAGCGTCTCTTTGAGGATTCTTCCTCAAAGAGACTTACCACCAGCCGATTGACAGAAGCGGGCTCACTCCTGCCACCCGTCTACAGCGAAGCATGGGCCAAAGGGAACGCAAAAGGTAACCCCAGGATCCCACTTTCCTCCTTACTGGAAGCCGCACACGGCAAACATGCGGGTTGGCAAAGCCAACAGAGAAAAAAATGAAAATGGAAAACAAAACGGATATCAACAAACCTGAATAGAAGAAAAATATGACGAAGTAAATTTGAACAAAATATATCTGTTAAATGAAATTTATAAGCGTAAGAAACTGTGTTCTGGAGGAAGAGGAAAGGAAAATGAAAGGAGAAAAGTTAAGACAAGCAGGAGGGTCGAAACCAGAGAAATATCGCTAGGGTATCCCGGGGTGCATCACCCGTGTTTACCAAAGACAGTAAACCCCATAGGAAAGAAAAAAATCATTCAGGTCTCTCGGGTTCGTGAAGCCCGTACTTACATGAAGTAGGTAAGCCCCTGATATTAAATAATTATATATGCTATTCAGGTATTCTAATTTCGTAAATTAAGAAGGGTGAGAACCTACCTCTAATCTCGTCACATTACCACTTAACTACGGTTCATAATTGCGTGGCCTTTCCTTAATGGTACTCAACAAGTTCAAGAATTAAATGGTTCAAACCTTTTTAAAATATTTCCGAAAGGTTTTTATTCTTGAGTGAGTGAGTGAGTGATAGTAGATTTTAATGGCGCAAGAGCCAAAGTAGGCTATGCTGCGCCAAACATTTGTTAAAATTTATTTAAAAATTAACAGCCTAAAAACGCAAGAGAAACATAAATAACATACAAAAGATAAAAATTTAAAAATCAAATGTGGTGTAAAAAGCCAATATATCTTAAAAAGGCAAATAAGTTATGGTGGGGGGTTTCCCCCACCAAGTCAGAAAGTTTTAAAACAGATGATTGAAAAAAAGTCCGGCGATGATGATCAAACACCGGACAGTCAATTAAAATGTGATGAATAGAGTAAGGGACATGACAGGAAGGACACTCGGGAGCATCTTCTCCAAACAAAAGATGTTTGTGTGTAAAACGAGTATGTCCAATGCGAAGGCGAGTCAATCTGACATCGGCTCTTCGCACTGGAAATACAGGCCATTCTCCAATGATCGGCTTCACCGAGTGTAATTTGTTATTAATTTGAAGACTCCACGATTCCTGCCATGTCTGATGAATGAGCATTAAAATATGACGTCGAATGTCCTCAAGTGAGTGTGTGAGTGATAGTAAGTTTTAATGGCGCAAGAGTCAAAGTAGGCTATGCTGCGCCAAACACTTGTTAAAATCTATTTAAGAAGTAACAACCTTAAAAACGCAAGACAAACACAAATAACACACAAAAGGTAAAAAGTTAAAACTCAAATGTGGTGTAAAAGGTCAATATGACGTAAAAAGGCAAATACATTATGGTGGGGGTTTTCCCCCACCAAGTCAGACAGTTTTAAAATAGATGAATGAAAAAAAGTCCGGCGAAGATGATCAAACACCGGACAGTCAATTAAAATGTGATGAATAGAGTAAGGGACATGGCAGGAAGGACACTCGGGATTATCTTCTCCAAACAAAAGATGTTTGTGAGTAAAACGAGTATGTCCAATGCGAAGGCGAGTCAATCTGACATCGGCTCTTCGCATTGGAAAAACAGGCCATTCTCCAATGATCGGCTTCACCGAGTGTAATATGTTGTTAATTTGTAAATTCCACGATTCCTGCCATGTCTGATGAATGAGCATTAAAATATGACGTCGTAAGTCCTCAAATGGGACTGCGAGCTGCAGAGGATTCGTTGCCGAACGTGCAGCCGAGTCCGCTTGTTCATTTCCTAAAATACCTACATGACTAGGTATCCAGCAGAACTTAATGTCGTAACCCCTGCTATAAAGCTGACAAATAATTCCGGCAATTTCAACCACGATAGGATGACTTCTATCGTCCAGATGTACCAATGTTTCCAGGACGCTCCTGCTGTCAGTATATACAACGGACTTTCGAGAACTGGATGTCTCGACTAATTTCAGGGCACAGTAGATGGCGACTGCTTCGGCAGTGTAGACACTGCAGGAAGAGTCGAGCCGGTAACTGTGCCTGATGTCGTTTGAAACGACACCACAGCCGACGTATCCAGTTCCTTTCGATCCATCCGTGTATATAGGAATAAAATCCTCATACTGACAGCGATGGAAGGCAAAGATTCTCTGGAGAACAATGGGACATGTGTTGGATTTGTTGAATAAAGCAAAAGGGTTATGGAAAGTAAACCTTGGAACATTCCAGGGTGGAAATTTAATAAAATTTCTTTGTTGAATACCCAAGTCATGTAGGCTGAGTTCCTCGATGAAGTCTTTCACCCTTTCGGAAAAAGGACGGATGAAAGAAGGATGAGCACTGTACAATCTCCTTAAAGACGGGCTGATAGAAATGGTCTTTAATGGGTGAGATGGGAGAGATGACATTTAGAGTGAGTGAGTGACTGTGAGGTTTTATGGCGCAAGAGCCAAGGTAGGCTATGCTGCGCCAAACATTTGTTAAAATGAAATAAAATTTTCAATTCTTAAAAAAGGAATTCATAGAAAGTATAAATAAACGTTAAAAGTTAAAAATTCAAATTTGGTGTAAAAGGCCAATGTGTTTTAAAAAAGCAAATAAGTTATGGTGGGGGTTTTCCCCCACCAAGTCAGACAGTTTTAACACAGAAGAATGAAAAAAAGTCCGGCGATGATGATCAAACACCGGACAGTCAATTAAAATGTGATGAATAGAGTAAGGGACATGACAGGAAGGACACTCGGGAGCATCTTCACCAAACAAAAGATGTTTGTGAGTAAATCGAGTATGTCCAATGCGAAGGCGAGTCAATCTGACATCGGCTCTTCGCATTGGAAAAACAGTCCATTCTCTAATGATAAAAAGAGTGGGGCTCAAAATGCTCCCCTGAGGAACTCCTTCAAATTGAATAAAAGATGAAGATAAAATATTACCAACCCGTACTTTAAATGATCTGAAATTTAAAAACATTTTAATAAAAAGAGGTAAATTGCCTCTCAGACCATAATCGTAAAGAGTGCGCAGAATCCCATAGCGCCACGTACGGTCATATGCCTTTTCGATATCAAAGAAAATAGAAACCAAATGATTCCTCCGTACGAAAGCAGAACGAATCTGACTTTCGAGTAGAAGGTTGTTATCTACTGTGGATCTTCCTTTACGGAAGCCACTCTGAAACGGAGGAATGCATTGATCCTTTTCCATTTGATAAACGAGACGGGCATTGACCATACGTTCTAGCGTCTTACACAGGCAACTCGTCAGAGCGATAGGCCTATAGTGGAGAGGGTTCTTTGGATCCTTACCAGGCTTCAGAATGGGAATAACGATTGCTTCCTGCCACTGGCTAGGAAACACATGCTCCCTCCATATTCGGTTGAATAGGAAAAGGAGACTGACAAGTGATTCCTCGCTCAAGTGGCGAAGCATATCGTATGTTATACCATCAGAGCCTGGACTGGTATTTTTAGCCAAGGACAGAGCCTTTCTCAATTCCCACATGTCAAAGTCACAGTTGTAAGGGAGTGGTTGCCGACACCTGAAGATGATAGGTGTCTGCTCAGAACGATTCTTAGTCGCTAAAAATGTAGCGCTGTAAGAATCGGAGCTTGACACACTAGCAAAAGAGTGGCCGATTACATTGGCCACTTCGACAGGTGAAGAATGCACAGCATTTGCAGTTTC
>BMAW01029087.1:672755-755056 GCA_019974015.1 Nephila pilipes | reverse complement strand
ATAAGAATTATAAAATATATTTTACTATATTTCTTTCAATATAATTGAATTTTGACAGAAAATCAATGATTTTATGGAACAATTTTTTAGAAGGGAACGTATTTGAGAATTACTAATAATTTTTTATTAAGAAAATTTCAAAAAAATATATTTAAAAGTTTGTATGAATCTTAATACTTTTTGCTTTGCCTCCTGAGTGTCTTTCCTGCCATGTCCCTTACACTATTCATCACATTTTAAATGAATGTTCAATGTTTGATCATCACTGATGCATTTTCATTCATTCATCAGTTTAATACTATCTGACTTTGTGGAGGTTTTCTCCTGCGATAACTTATTTGCGTTTTCAGAAAACATTGGCCTTTTACACCAAATTAAAATTTTTAACTTTTTACCTTTTTTATCTCCTTATATATATCTCTTATTTTTAAATTTATATAGATTTTGTATATTTTAACAAATGTTTGGTGCAGCATAGCCTACTTTGGCTCTTGTGCCATAAAACCTCACAGTCACTCACCTTTTTGCTTTGTTTGTTGTAAAGAAAATTGTTTACAAGTCTCTTATGTAGAATAAAAGAGGAATTCAATTGGAAGCCTTTTTTAAAACAGATAATTTTAAGATTCAATTAATCAAAATCCAATTATAAAATAGGAATGCATGCTTTACACTGTTAAAGATTTTGTCATGTGAAATATTTTAACTGTCTATTCAATTATGAAAAGACTTCCTAGAATCACCTTTAAAATACATCGTATTCAGAGAGTACCTAAAATATTCATTCTTAATAAAAAAAAAATGCATCAGACTTAATGTAATTAACCTAGGGATACATTGAAGAAAAAGTCAGAAAATTGTTTGTATTTGAAATTTAGTAAAGTTATCAATCTTATAACTGCAGTATCAAAGTTTCATGTTGAACCGTTTAGGATAATATTCATTGGAATCAAAGGAATTCCTTATGCTGATAAACATTGTTTAATAATAAAGCATGTAAAATAAGTCTGCACTATAGCACATCAGTGTAATTCCTAAATGCCCTGTTAAGTATTTATAAAAATTATTCAATTTCAATTCTATCCATTAAAATAATGTGTTAGATATATTTTTCAAGGGATTGAAAAAAAATATATGTCTTCGTAAAATCCATTATGTATATTCATATTTTGCAGTCATAGAATATATTATGTAATTACTAAAACAAGCTTTTAATTTTCATAAATGATATTTTCCCTCCAGGCTTGTTGATGACAGATGTGTGGTTCAACCAGATGCAGGAGATCTTGCATCTCCACCAAAGAAGTTTCGAGGTTTGAATAATTTGCTATTATTTTATCTGCCCAGTGCATTGCTTATTTTTCTCTCATTAGTTATATTAAAAAGTTTAGATTTCATCTGTTAAAATCATATTGTAATCTAATTTTTTCCTTATTGAAATGCTTTGGTAAACACGAGTGACATGCCCCCGGGATACCCTAGCCATCCTTCTCCATTTTCGACCCTCCTTCTTGTCAACCAATTTATCTTTTCCTCAATTTCTTCTTGTGTAGACCACAGTTAATTCTTGTTTGGTGCAGCATAGCCATATTTGGTTCCTGCACCAAGTGAGTGAGTGAGTGTTGTCTAAGTGGGTTCGAGCCTTGGCCGCTAAAGACCTGTCGTGTAGCTCCCATCGGCTGATGCACGTTAAATCTGTAAGGGCCCAAAGTCCTCCCTTTGGCATGGTGTTGAAGTTAGGAAGGGGGTGTGCCAGCTCAGGTGTTCTCCTTGTCATTTGTCCGAGGCTCAAAATTACAAAGTCCATCGCCAATAGTCCTCGTGTTGCTTCTAGTGTGACGTTAATAAACAAGCTAAAAACTCTCATTTTATGAAGAATAAGTGCATACTTAAGCATGAAAAACAAAGAAAAAGAAAACTCTAAGGGAAAGGAAATCTATCATTTTTAAAATTCCGAATCTGGCTTTTGACAGATTTACTGGTTAATAATGTTTTACAGGTACCAAACAATCCCAACAGAAAAATGTTTATTCCATAAATTCAAAAGGAAAAAAAAGGTGCAATAGAAGAAAGTAAAATATATATGTTGACAATGAGATATATTCAATCTGTATCTAATGATAATAAAAAATAAATCATATTGAAAAAGATTGCTAAAACTTACATGATACACCATGAGTTGCTGCAACTTTCACATAAATCTTTTGTTTATAGGAAACCAAGCTTAAACTGGAAATGTAGCACATAGCCTCTGTCAGAGAAATAAAGTTGTAATGCAAAAAAAATTGTAAAAACTTAAAACTTTAAGTACTAAATAATTTTTTTTGGGGTGGGGGAGAGAAAAAAATTAAAATTTATTTTTATTATGCTTTAAATTACACTTAATAAAATTCTAAAGCTTATCTGCTGTCAAACCTTTTTTAACATATCCAATTTAATGTAAATATCCCATATTTTAATCGTAAGTCTAAAGTTAAGTTAAATATGGTTATAAATTATGTTTATAAAAATATTCAGGCTGAATAAAATCCTCCATAAGGGTACTTTATGTACCTTAAAGGAAAATATATCTCTTTTATCATTTATATTAAAAGAATTTTACTATATTTTATTTTTAGTAGGCCACAGCATCTTAGTGGTCATGGTTACGAACTTGCAACTGGTGTCGTTTTAGTCGAGTTGTGAGTTCGATCCTTGGTGCCATTATAGTTCTGCCATGTAGTGGGCAATCTACCTTACTATCTACTTCAAATCTATTGTGATCCCAAGTCCTCCAATTGACATAATGTGGAAGTTTAGAGGGAAGGTATCAGTTCAGGTGAATCGACCTCGTCGCTTGACCAAGGCTCAAAATTATGACCCATAGCCCTTGTGTTGCTTCTAAGTGTGACATTAATAAACAGTCAATCTTCTATTTAAAAAAAATATTCAAACATTCTGCTTCATTTATATTAACATTTGTTTCCAATAGAATTTAATACTCTGGATAAAATGATAAAAATAAAAGATTTAACACCTTAATTATTATTAATTTGAAAGCATCATCAATGTATCTAAACATTTTAAAAATATTATAATAAAAAGATTCTCTGCATAAAAATGTAAATAATTATTTCCGAAACAATTACTTGAAAACCCACCTTATGATTTACCTTTAATTTGTTTTTATATATATATTCAAAATGATTTCATTTTTTTTTTTTATTATTATTTCAGATTGTCTGTTTCGAATGTGTCCTATGAGCAGATATTCTGCTCAGAAACAGTTTTTGAAAGCAGCCAAACAGAGTGCAACAAGTGCCACAGATGCTGTTCTTTTAAAGAAATTACATGTATGGTTTTTAATTGATACATGATAAAAAATTTATGAAAATTTAGTTCTAAATGATGTTTGACTTCATGTAAATAGACTTTGTTACATGTACATTAAGAAACACTGTATAATTGGGTTGTACAAAATTGTTAAATAATTGTAAATCTTTTTTGAAGTTATATTTTAAAAAGTGAAATTAGTTTTTGTTGTGTAGAGAAATGACTAAAGAAATTAGACATTCATTAACTTAAAATAATTGTGTTTCGGGATTTATTTAACGATACATTTTGAAAAATGCATTATTTATGGTTAACTTTTATTTTTTGTATCCTCTGTTTGTGGCTGAAAACCATGTTTAATTAGTACATAATTCAGAATATATGCAATTAGATTTTAAAAAATTAAAATTAATATACCTCTTAAAATAAACAATTAAAAATATTTATGAAATGTATTTAGCATGCAGCTGAGTTAGAGAAGAAACAAAATGAATCTGAGAATAAGAAACTAGTTGGAACAGTCATGCAATACGGAGGTGTGATGCAGGTAATGAATCAGCCTTCTGTTTTGATTAATATGAATTAAAATTTTCATTATTTCATTTATAAAGGTTTCTTTTGTCATTTAAGTTATATTTTAAATGCTTCTTTTCTATTATATGTTTATTTTAAAATTTAAATAAAACTATTTTCTTTCAGCTCTTGCACCTGAAGAGTAATAAATATCTTACTGTAAATAAAAGACTTCCTGCACTTTTAGAAAAGAATGCAATGAGAGTTTGTCTTGACTCTGCTGGTAATGAAGGATCTTGGTTTTACATTGTGCCTTTTTATAAACTAAGATCTTCTGGTGATAATGTAAGCCTTTTTTATATAGCGAATTTCGCAGTTAATTGATAGAATGTTGATTAATGATTGTATACCTCTACAAATTTAGTCATAATTTTTTTAATTAATTTACAGGTGGTTGTTGGAGACAAAGTGGTTTTAACCCCTGTTAATGCTGGTCAACCTTTACATGCTAGTAATTACGAGCTTCAGGATAATCCAGGATGCAAAGAAGTGAGGACATATTTTTTTCTTGCATAATTTTTTTAAAATTTATATCTTATGATTGAGAATTATTAATTGCTGTTTTAAGATGATCATTTCTTAAATTTATATTAATTTATTGTTCTGTATTTGTATTAAGGAATATTATATTGTTTAAAGTAAGGATTTATTTACTTCAGTTTTATTAGTATATTTATCTGTAAAATAAGTCAATGGTTTTGAAGAATATTTTTTACAATTATTTTCTCTACATTCAATTTATTCAATTATGTGTACATAGTATAGTATCTTAAAATTTTTTTCTGATTAGAAATTTAATGAAATTTCATTATATTTTAAAAAGGAATTGATATCATTGCTAAAAGAATTTTTTACATACATTTCTTATTAATTAATATACATTAGTGAGTTAAAAGGCCTATTAAAAATAAAATATAAGAATCTTATTTATAAAAATTAATTTATCATAATAACATTTTATCACTATGATAAGTACAACTTTCATTATTTTGTTACCTTTATAATTTCATTGTTCTTCATATTATGTCATTGTCTTAAGGAATGTATTTTAGTAAATATTTACTCTGTCATGATTAAAACAATGACCTTTACATTTTAAGATACTTGACTTATTATTATGTTTTATATTTTATTATGAAGTAATGTATTACATCAGAATTTGAATTATTATTATATCTTTTTTTTTTTTTATTTTTTATTTTTTGTATCTGAAATAATGAAAATTAATTCTCAGTTTTTTAAGGTTGTTTATTTGTAAAAAAAAAAAAAAAAAATTGTGTGTGCAAATGTTTGTTTCATTTTAAGAGACATCAATCTTTATCCTTAGATTTTTTTTTTTTTTTGTAATTAATCTGTATTTAAAAAAAAATCATGTTTGAAAAGAAAAGGTCTTGATTTTTCAGATTTAATCCTTAATTAATTGTTTACATCTCTCCTTCCCATTGCAATCTTGAAGCTTGGTAATAGGCATGTTTATTATCTGTTAATATATTTTAGGTGAATGCTGTAAATTCCAATACATCATGGAAAATATCGCTATTCATGGAATATAAGGAAAATATTGATGATGTATTAAAAGGAGTAAGAGATATATATTTTTGATTCCTGATTCCAAATATTTTTTTAATTTGACTTGTATGTTGAAATTTGCTTTTGTTGATGAAATCCATGATATAAAATCTTTTATGTATTATAATGTCAGAAATTTGTGTGATTTTAACAATTCATTTATTATTTAATATTTATTGCATTTATTATTATTTGTTTCATAAGTTGTAATATTTGATATATTTTAGCCAAATTGTTTCATTTAACTTCATTCAGTTATGAAATAAATATATTATTTAAAATGTAAGAGCATTTTTTAAAAGATTTTATTACTGTAACCAAATAAGCATCTGTATTTTTTTTCTTTTGTTTATGTATTTAAAATTGATCTTTTATTAAAATATAAATCTCTTATTAAAAATAGAAAGGGAATGTGTTTTAGTGAAATTAAAGCTGTTAAATGTAATTATGACAAATAATTTTAATCAAAATCCTTTTTATAAATTATTTTTCCCGTACTCTGGTAGAATTGTATTATTTATGCATTTTAAAATCTATATAATGTACAAAAGTAGTTAATATATACGGTAAATATATATATATAAGAAATTTATTTGCTGGATCTCTCTCTGTTAGAATTTAAAACATTTTCTATCTAATTGTATAAGTGTTTTAATCCACTCAAAAAAAAAAAAAATTACATTTTTGAGTTAAATTCTGAATGTATTTTTATTTCTTGCTGTATTTCTTTCTTTCAAATGTTATGACTAAGTTTTATTTAAGATGTTTTCTAAAAAAAATTATTTCATTTTAATTTTATCCTCTGATAGGGAGATGTAGTTAGATTATTTCATGCTGAGCAAGAAAAGTTTCTCACAATGGATGATTACAAGAAAACTCAATATGTATTTTTGAGATCGACTGGTAGAACCACTGCCACAGCTGCTACAAGTTCCAAAGCGTTGTGGGAAGTGGAGGTCAGTTAATACTGCTTTTGTATTTATTTTATCATTTAAAATTCATAAGTTTCAGTTTTTATTTAATGAAAGAGTGGCAGAATGTTACTGTGTAATATAAGGTGTAAGTGCTAAAAAGTAGTTTTTGTCCCATAGAATTTTAACTAAGCTTATTTAGGCTCCTGTTTAAGAATATAATTGTAATAAAATTATTCTAAGTAATATATCCTTTTGAACAGTTCTGCCATCAATTTAATATCCCCTTCCTTTCATCACCTTTTAACTGTTGAGGTCTTTTGCTTTTTTGTTATATATATGTATAGTGCAATAACTTATCAAAGTAACTTTAATTTAATAAAACTATTTGAAGAAAAAACAAAATTTCTTTGTTTTAATATCTCTTTAAATACTGTGTAACTCTAGAAATATTTTTCAAAGGGCAACTGAGATAACATGCTAAAATTTTTAAAAAATTAGATATTAAATCAATATAATTGCTTGCTTTGTAGCGGATTTTGTATAATTTTAATGGATTAATATAATTTGTTAAATTAATTATATATGTATTTTAAAGTTTAAAATTCATAATTCCATGGCTCTTTTCTTTGCATTTAGGTAGTACAACATGACCCATGCAGAGGCGGTGCTGGACATTGGAACAGTTTGTTTCGATTCAAACATTTGGCTACAGGTCATTACTTAGCAGCTGAAGTTGATAATGATGATACACCAGATGCAATGAGAAATAAGCTAAGAGGAACATCAAGTAACAATGTGTATTGCTTAGTAGCTGTACCGCATTCTACTGATATAGCTTCAATATTTGAATTGGATGCAACAACATTGTCCAGAGGTGATGATTTAGTTCCACAGTAAGTTTTCTTCTACATCAGTTTATTTTTCAATTTTTGATGAAAATATTTTGCATTTTTTTTTGAAACAATAAGTTACTTGTTAGGATTTTAATTGAGATTTAGTAATTTTGTGGTTGTGTATACTGTACTGATTATTAAAAATTCAATAAATAATGAAGAAAAGTTTTTAGCCAAGCTTTTTGAAGTATTGCTTAGTGTAGTAATAAATAATGTGAAGATTGTTTCCCCTTTATATGTAGAATTAAATGTGTGTTCTGAATTATACTGATTAATCTATAAATATGATTATAATAATTCTTAAGTGCATTGCAGATCTAGATATGTTAAATTGGTAGAACTTAATCTTCTTTTTAACTTGCATTATTTTCAACAAACATTGGAGATATTGTGAACTTAAGATTTTATTTTGATTTTTGGAATAAGGAAGTACATATTTTTGGATAATTTTTGTCATTTTACACCATTTTTCTTTCAAATCTGGTTTTTGTGCAAAAACATTCACTGTCACTTACTCTCTCACTTTTATTTAATTTATTAAAAAAATTTGAGAACAATATTTGAACTTCAAAAAATATTTTTGTTGTTACCTTCGAATATTTATGGAATTGGAAACAATAGAATGAACTGCTATGTTTTTTTCTTCAATGAATTGTGTGCAGTCTGACAAAATTTTTGAATTATATTTCTAAAATGCACAGAACTTTTGTAAATAATGTATATTGTATTATTAAAACATACACTTTATAAATTTAACATTACATTAAAGATATCATATGGCATATCATTTTTAGATTTTTTTTCCCTTCATTATCTGTATACCGTGAATCAATTATCTGGTGTTTATTAATTATATGAAAAAATATGTCTAAATATATTATACATATATGCAATTGTAAACCTTCACATAAAATATCTTTTAAAAAAGTGTTTACAATGTTGTAAAATTTTTTATAATAATTAGTAGATTTCTTTAATTAAAAAAATGTGTTTAAAATAATTTAGCCATTAGTAAAAATGGAATACTTTTTCAGATCTTCTTATGTACGATTACGACATTTATGTACAAACACTTGGGTTCATAGCACAACTATACCTATTGACAAAGAAGAAGAAAGGCCAGTCATGTCTAAGGTATGAAAATTTAAATTAATAGGTATTCACAGTTTTATTTATGTGAATGTTAAAAGTTTTAGTAAAATAAATTGTTACTTTTCTGTTAAAGGGGGCTGTAAAAAAATTTCCAAAATGCTTTGAGCAAATTTGGAACCACGATTGCAAGACTTTACCTCTCTCATGACACAGTACTACTGTACTTACGCATGATGTCATTCCCTTTTAAATTTCTTGTTCACATGTAAGGCAGGTTGTTGGGCCGTTTTTTTACCACTATGGATTTCATGATTTGGGAATTGTGGAAGAATGGGAAGTCTGCAATTGAGTTATTTCAAACAAAAGGCCGTATCTGAAATAATCTGTTGTCCTTGAAAGACCATGAGATGAAATTGTGTTTTGAAAAGAACACCATGAAATTGTGTTACAGGAAAGGAACTTGTAATGAGAAAAAAAAAAGGATTACGAAAGCAAAATTGGTTTGAAGGTTCCAGAATCCCTTTCCTCACAATCGTGAGGTTCATATGTGTTTGGCGCCAGGAGATGTCATCAATTGAATTTTGCAAATTGCAACTCAATATGAATCACAATATAATTGTTGATTGCAACAGTTTCATGCATGAGATTTGCACTGCAGCTTCAATTTCCGAGCCAGCAATGAAAATCAGGGGATGCAACAAGACTGTCGAATTGGATGAAAGCCTTTTTACTCAAAGAAAGGGTAATGTTGGGTGAGTTCTTCCACAACAATGTTTTTTTTTTTTTGCAGCTTATGTAAAGAATCAATGGAGTGTTTTTTAGTTTCAGTTCCTGATCAATCGGGGAAAACTTTGATTTCTGTCATAAAGAGAATGTTATGGATAGGACAACAATTTACACAGATTGTTGGAAAGGTTATAAATCAGATGAACTGCAGGATGCTAGCTGGGAACATTTTATTATGAACCCCAAATTTCACTTCGTTGACCTGGAAAGTAGATGTCATACCCAAACTATAGAGTGTTTGTAGGGAAGCACAAAATTGTGCAACAAATGGTATCGAGGCAAGACTTGACAAAACTTCGAATGATTCTTGACCGATTTTTGTGGTGACAAAAATCTAACATATTTTCTTCAATTTTGGAAGTTATTGAAAGTTTTATGCCTTCCCAATAAATTAATAATTCAAAATTACAATTAAAATTTCAAACTTTTGAATTTGTGTTTGGTGTTTGATTTGGCAAAAAAATGTAACATTGCCATTGGTCTCCTTTTAAGGAAAAGTACCAATAATTTGTATAAAATGTCTGTTACGATAACGTTTAATACTCGCATATTGTCTTTTTTATTTTCTGTACTATTTTTGTGGTTTATTACATATTGTTTTATTAACATTTTTTAAATATTTAATTCAAAAGTCACAGACCAAATTCAGATAAATGTCATACTTGGATTTCATTATGATTTCAAAAAAGAAAAAAAAAAAGGTAAAATGAAAAAAAAATCATATAGGCTTTTTAACTTTAAGTTTCTCACCAGTTTCACAACATAAGATCACGATCTCTTATTTCTCTCTAGCGTTAATAAATGACAACTCTGCAAACTAAAGCCTTTAAATTTTTAAAATGTGATGAACTTTTTTTTTTAGATACATTTTACAAGATCTAAAACTTGACTTATATAAACATAAAAGTACAAAAATCAGAGAAATCATCTGACAAAACTCATAGTTTGGGCCTTGAATAATTTCAAATTATCCTTCAACACAAGTGAATCATCTACACAGAATTTTTTGATTTTTGACAAAATATTTCATTACCACAAGGTAGGATCACCAGGCATGTGGCATCTTTCACCCCACATGTGCGGTAATAAATCAGCTTCAAATTTATCTGTAGGAGCTGCTCCAGATGGACAGGATTTTAAGTAATCATACATTTTAGTCTACCATACTGACTTCTGGAGAGATGCATCAAATTTTGTTTAAGAGCTACTCTGTTTCACAGAGGCTGCTATTTTTCTGAAGGTTTTGTTCTGCTAATGTATAATTATGTAATTTTTATCTACAACTATACATACTAATAATAGAAATGAAATCTATATTTTTCAAGCAGAAAAGTAAAATGTCTTGCGAAAACGATTAATACTTATGAAGCATTAGTTATGTTTGAATGTTTCCTTTGGATATAGAATTTCAAATAAATAGTGCTAGTGAAAATGAAAAAGTGTTCATTTTTGCTGGGAATGTAATTAATTTATGTGATATTTCAGAATAATTAACTGAAAACTATTAAGTGTTCTTCATATCAAACTGTTTTTTCCCTACATTACTTGAAAATTTGTAGAAGTAATTTACTTTTACCAATAATTTATAGATCGTAATCATCTGTGTTTTAAAATGATTTTTTTTCATCTTCACAAGTTAAATACTATACTGATGCTTCTCACTTTAATTGCTATTTCACTGCGATACTTGAATTTAACTTTATTTTTCATAATTATTAAAATTTATTGCAAGGTTCACGAATTAAATTTTGTTCTTTAGGAACTTGTTGGAATTCTTCACTAGACTATAATGGATTCTCTTAAGTTATTTGTGAACTGTTATTTGTAAATCTCTTAATTAATAGTATTTTTATATTCCTAGTTTTTGAAAATCTTTTATTTTAGATTAACTATTAAAAAATTAAGTTCCTTTTGAAAGTTAAAAGATTTTTTTAACTCTGATTATAATCTCTTCTAAAATTATTTTTTATGTCAACATTCTTTTTAAAAAGTATTGATTAGAAATAATATTTTGAAACATTTGTTTTACTTTTGCAAGATTTTTTTTTATTAAGCATCTTTTTATTTTTGCAAATTTTTACTTTATCCTTTTTTGATAAATAAATTTTGCCAAATGGTGTTCATCTATACATAGGTTGGATGTGCACCAATCAAAGAAGATAAAGAAGCATTTGCTATTGTTCCTGTTTCTGCTACTGAAGTCAGAGATTTAGATTTCGCTAATGATGCTTGTAAAGTACTAGATTCTATTTCAGGGAGCTTAGAGAAAGGCTTAATAATTCAGAATGAAAGGAGGTATGTGTTTGTGTTTTTAAAGTTATATATTAGTTTTGCTGTTATATTTCTATGTAACAATTTATTTTTTTATGTTTATATATGTATTTTATCTCTTTTATTATATTTTTCTTAAATTAATGAGCCAAATTTATGTTCCTAAATATTTTTTATATAATATTCTATTTATTATAATTAAAATTTATTGCAACCTTCCTAAAGTTTCTAAAAATACCCAAAATATAAACCATTTGGATTTACAAATAATTCTGGGATTGCTATCCAGTTATACTATTTATATTATTACAATATATATAACTGATATTATTCATTATTGTATAAAAAAATTTGTATTAAATTTTTATTTATCATCATATATTTTATTAGGTTTGTCACTCAGCTTCTATGTGAAGTTATTTATTTTGTTGCAATGAAAGAAAATGATCCGAAAAAACCAGATCCTTTAGACCTAATGGTATCTCAACCCAACAGAGAGCGACAGAAATTGTTGAGAGAACAAAATATTTTAAAACAGGTTGATAAATTTTATTATGTTGACTTTTTTTTTTATTCATACAAGTGTTGCATATATATATATATGCAATTTTTAATGGCAAGGTTTGATACTTTATATTTGTTTATTTCAGCTGTTTAAAATACTTCAAGCACCATTTTTTGACTGCGGGGATGGTCCAATACTTCGAATGGAAGAACTTAGTGATCCACGACATGCTCCTTTTAAACATATATGTAGGCTTTGTTATAGAATTTTGAAATTGTCTCAACAAGATTATCGTAAAAATCAGGTGCATTGATTTTGTAACTTTTGATAATAATTGTTTCATTTTCAACTTATTTTAAATTTGTTTTAATATTTCTCTTAAATATCTAAATTAAAACAAAATAGAACTGTTTTCCATTAATTTATATCATTACTATTCATATTCATTTTTCTTCAAATTAAAAATATATGTATCTTTTTTTTTAAAAGGAATACATTGCTAAATGGTTTGGATTTATGCAAAAGCAAATTGGGTATGATGTGCTAGCTGAAGATACCATCACTGCTTTACTTCACAGTAACAGAAAGTTGTTAGAGAAACATATCACTGCAGCTGAAATTGAAACTTTTGTTAGTCTCGTTAGAAAAAATCATGAAAGCAGGTACAGATACTCTTTCTTTGTTTTCTTTTATTATCATTTGATGCTGTATTTTTTAAGTTTATTTTTAAAAAATAAAAAAAAAAAAATGTTTTGTTCATCAATGTAATTCTATAAATAGTATTTTTTAATTATAAAAAATTGTATTAATAATTCTTAAAGGTATAAATTAAGCTTCATATGATCAAAAAAACTTGGAAAGTAGTTAAAATATCTCAAACTCTTATATTTTTCTGCATTGTTATTTCACATTCATAGAAGAAAATTTACCCAAAATATTTTTTTCAGGTTTTTAGATTATTTATCTGATCTTTGTATATCAAATAAAGTGGCTATTCCCATTACTCAAGAATTAATATGTAAAGCTGTTTTGAGTCCAAAGAATTCAGATATATTGATTGAAACTAGGTGTGTAGGTCTTTTTTAATTTCTTACCTTAGTTCTATTTTGCTTTTCAAATAGAAATGAATTCAGAAGTTATTTTAAGTAGAAATGTGAATACTAAAAATTATTGCTTTTGATTTTCATACTTAAAAGAATATATAAATAAATCATGACAATCATATTTTAATATATTCTTATTGAAACTAAAAATTAAAGTACTTTTAATTCATTTAATTATATTACTTAAGTTTTAAAGTTTCAAATGTGTCCAATGAATATTTTTTTTTTATATTCTCTTTGAAATTTTAAGTTTGAATTTATAAAGATTAAAGAAATAAAATGTTGTTCAGTGTGACTCTAGAGCACTCTACCTTATGAAAGAATACCTTAAATACTGACAATTACTTGAATATCATGTATAAATATGTATTTAAACATTATCAAATATGTTAAAATGTGAAAGGATAATAAATATTTTCATACTTTCTAAACTTGGCCATGCTTCGCCGCACTCAGTCTCATATTATTAGGGAAGTTAAAAGTATTCTAGTGAACATAGATTCACTGAGGAAATACATTTGACACACTGGCAGCTCGAATTTTGTTCAAAAAATGTGTTATTAATCTAATTGTATGTTTGTAGTTAAAGTCATAAGTATTTGACATATTTTAAAATAAAGGAATGAAAATAGTTTTGTGTGTAAGTGAAAAAAATGTGATATACATTGTCATTTATCAGATTTAACTGTTAAACCTCCCAAAATCTTTGGAATTCCCCGTTCCCATGGGAGTTTTGGGGGAAAAGTGTATAATAACATATTTATGTAGAGATGCAATGTTGTGTAAAAATTTCACTTAAATCCATCAACTACTTTTTGAGTTTTGCCACCACAAATATACTAAGGTTTAATTTTTATATATGTGTGTATTTCCTTTTAAAGTATTAATTCATTTTGAATATGTTGAAATGCTTGAATAATTTAATACAAATGAATTATGAACTAGGATGGTAAGAACACAGTTGGAAGTGGAAGTTGAAGTTGAGAGTCAAAATGGTGAAGTTGAACCCATGGTGACTATTGAAGAAGAGGAGGATGTAGTTTTGTTTTGGGATAATGGTCGTAAAAGCAAAAGTGTTAGAGAACTTGCTGCAGGTGCTGCTAATGGAAATAAAGATGATCAGTCTATTCTTTCATATTACAGGCAAGTTGTTTAAAGATTGGGAATTGATATACAATTTTCTTCCCCGTGAATTTTTTATTTAAATTATAATAGAATATGTAAATCACATAACAGTAAGAAAAAGAATTGTTATGAGTGTTCAATAATGTAACAGAATTTTACATTTATGTTTTTTTATATAGTTATGTAAGGTTAAAAATGTGTATCCTTTCTATAGCTTTTTTGGCATTTATCACTTAACAAATCTATTTACTTTCTTGTAGTAATTTTGAGTACATTGATATACGTTATTTTTATTTTATTTCTATTTTTAGTATAGAAATTATAAGTTTGCGTTTTGAACTAAGAAAGATTTTAAATTTGTGTTACAAATTAAATAATATATTTTAAAGTCTTTAACTTTTACTGTTATACATTTTATAGTATAACAATGTAAAAATGTTCTGAAGTATTTACTAATAATTTTGACTGTTTGATTTGCTTAACTGTGTATTTATCATTTTTTTTTCTCTTGACTATGTAGTTGATTCTTATTGATTTTAAATATATTAATGGTATCTTAGAAACTTATAAGAGGAGGAGAATGCCCAAATTTACTCTCCCTTTTGAAAGATTTAAATGAATTGAAATCTAAGACCTTTAGATTAATATTTTACTCTTACATGAATTTTTTATATTACTAAAATGATAAAAAATTTTCTTCTTAATTATTTTTCCCCCCTGAATTATTATGCATTAGGCATCAATTGGACTTATTTTCTGGAATGTGTCTTGACCGGCAGTATCTGGCCATTAATAACTTGTCACCTCATTTGGATATAGATCTAATACAAAAGTAGGTTTTTTTAAATTGTACTTTTTTAAAATTTATGAGTATCATTTATTAACTGTTTTACTAATGCATTCTACTTTTTTTAGGTGCATGGCAGATGAAAACTTGCCTTTCGATTTACGGGCTGCATTTTGTCGACTAATGCTTCATATGCATGTGGACAGGGATCCTCAGGAACAAATAACTCCTGTAAAATATGCCCGTTTGTGGTCAGATATTACTCAAAAGCTCTCTATTCAAGAGTGAGTCTAAAATATATACCTTTTTTTTTTTTAAAAAAAAAAAGAAAATTGGATAGAATGTAGATAAAAGTATTCACTTTCTTCTGTAGATTGAAAGTAGACTGAATGTAATAATCACATTTACATAGTCACATTTAATATTTTACTCTTTTTCGAAACATAACATGTTCTTTTCATTGGTTATAAATATGAAAATAATATACTTATTAATTTTTGTTTAATATATTAATATAACATTATTACAAAACAATGGGGATCCTAACCTTTTTTTTGTTCTTGAAGTTCTTTATAAATCAAGTAATATCCATAGATTCTTTCAGTGTGTGTGTGTTAATATGCAGATATAAGAAAAAATAAAATTACAGAGAAATTAGTTAAATTTATTGTTCAAAAATTAACATAAAAATGTGGAAAGGCAAAAAAGTGTATTAATTAGCAATATATAATAAGGTATAAATAGATGCCATTGCATCTAACATTTTAAGTAAACATTTAATTTGCAAAATCTGAAATACAATTTTAAATACTGTGTTATTTTTGGTCTAAAGTTGTAATTTTAATATTGATGGAGAAAGTTTTATCATGAATTCATTACAAATATTTTCATATATAACAAAAAATGAATGCAAAATATCCATTTATAATTTAAGTACATGAGTAGATTAAAAAAAATGATGAAACATATTTCTTCAAAGTTTATTTGTTTTAAAATCCTTTTTACATTGTAATATTGCAATCATATGTAAGGAAAATAAGCAAATAATTGTTAATTTTTTGCTTATTTTGTGAGCATTACGATACTAACTTTTTATGGGCACACTTTAATACATAATTTTCTTTCTGTTAAAAATTCTTTTTATTTTTCAAAGCTCAAGAGTAATTTTAAAAAAAAAAAAAAAAAAAAGCATACAAATATAAGCTCATGTACAAAAAAACATATATTTGTATTGTGAAAATTTTTGGTGTATGCAAGTGAGAACCAGTTCAACCAGGACGATAAAGACAAATAATGCTTTATTCGCAAATCTTCAGGGCATCACACTGGTAGCACAGCTTCGACATTAAGAGCACAAACAGAAAATATCGCTTTTGTGATTAGTAACATAGATATAAGAACAAAAACATCACTTTTAATGACAGTCACAATTGTATCAGCTGAGTTCAGCTCTCCAGCTTACTGGCCTGCTCTATGGACAAATCTTCATAGTAATATTCTGCACTTTCGAGGCTAACTCTGACAATTGCCTGCTGATATGCACTGCTTCTGTTTAAAAAAAAACCCGACACGCTACCAGCAGTTCCTTGGCAGATCCACTTCCAAGTGCTGTTGGCTTCCAGTTGATTTCCTGATTGATCTCTAAAGCAGACTCCGCTGTCTCAGCTCTCATCATATTTATACCTACTCCAGTCAGGTATGTCACAGGGAAAAGTCCATAATTTTTTTCCCAATCAAGTTTTCAACTAGATTCCAGTTTTTTCAGGAACTTTCCTTTTTACTGCCAAATCTGTCACAAAGTTTAAGGAGTCATTGCTTAAACTTGCCTTGGCTGACTGATAAAATCTCTGAAAATGTCTCTTTTCCTGTATTAGAGAACCATTGCAGGTGAACATAATCTTGGGTTCTTGGGCAAACCACATTTATTAAATTTTGTGTAAAGTATTAAGAAAAAAAAAAATCTGTTATTGATATAAAAAATTTATTTAGGTTTCTTTCAATTTCTGTTAATATGCAGGAACATTTTTTCCCCAGTTATGATGCCAATAAACATCCTGATCCTAATAAAGAAGCTGTTCGAGCGAAGTTTGCACCTACTATTGCTTTTGTTGAAGATTATCTATGCAATGTTGTGGGACATATGTGGTCATTTGCTGACAGGGAGCAAAATAAACTGACATTTGAAGTAATCTTATACTTTATTCAGAATAACTATTATTATATTAATTTGACTGTACATATGTAGGAAAATATCTTTTAACTTCATTACTGAAATATTGTTTTCTCTTCGTAGATTTTAAACGTTTTTATTGAATTTTTTAAAAATTCAAGAAAATTTTATAACTTTTTCTTTGAGATTTTTCACTTGCCTAAGTTCACTTTGATTTTTGAAGTTTTTATTTATCTTATTGTAAGCAAATATTTAGTTTTAACTTATAAGGAATTTTTTTGATCAATTTTTTTACAATGCTTTTTTTTTTATCTGCTCAATTTAATTGTGTCTTTTTGTTCTAGGTCGTAAAATTAGCAAGGGAACTTATATATTTTGGATTCTACAGTTTTTCTGATCTATTGCGCCTAACTAAAACATTATTGAGCATCTTGGATTGCGTTCCTGAATCAAGTTTTCTAAATGGTAAATTATCAGCAGCAGAGTTAGATGGTATGTACTTCACTGCTGTTTTTCCATATTTATGTGTAATTCTTCCTTGAATGTGACTTACTTTGGACAGAAATCTTGTCTTAAACCTTCTGTGTAAAAATTTAAAAAAATGTTATCAATATCTGTTATTACTGTTATGAGTAAAAAATGTGATTTTCAAGCTTTTTGATCAAATTTTATCTATACTTTCTTGCATAAACATTAATTAACATTGATATTAGTTACATTTTTTCTGGTAATTTGTCATTTTAAAAATTTACATAGTTAAATGTTAACTTTTCCTCTTGAATATTCCTCATCTACAACTTTTTTTGTATGTTTTTCTTGTTTTGTTTAATATGAAAATTTATATTACTTTTATTAACTGTAAATAAATTGGAATTCTTAATGTGTTTGATAGGCTTTCTCATAGTGTATTAAATCTGTTTATAAGTTCATTTTACTTATTGAATATTTCATGTAAAAGTTTTTGTCACAATAGGATATTATTTTATTTGCATTATTGTAGTTTATTGTAACTATAATATCCATAAAAAGTGGTGAAATTCTAAAAAAAAGGGTTTCTCGATTTATTTTCTTCCTTCTGAAAAAACAAACAAACATATGTATATAAAGAAATAAATTTTACAGAAATGCCCTTTTTTTTGTAAACTAACTTCCTTTATATAGTACATTTAAAAAATTGTAGGAATAACCTAAATGTATAATAATTTTTTAAAATTTAAATTTCAAAGTAGGGGCTATTGAATGAAGAATTCAGTTAAATTAATAAGACCAAAAATTCTGGTTGGAATAACTTACAAATTTAGTTAAGTTTCTTTCGCTGATTTTATAGAAGATTAATTATAACAAATATATTCAGTTCAGAATATGTGTGCGTATTTTATTGTAACATAAATGATTACATTGCAAGCAGCAAAGGATGAAAAAGAGGAGGAGGGGAAAAAAGAAACCAAACCAGGTGACAACAACTTTGTTATCTGTTGTGACAGTTTTAGTTTTCTCATGTATTACAAAATAATGAGTTTAAATACTGAAAATGGTATTTCTTATTCACTATATGATTTTTATTACATTGTTATTGGTTATAATATGATTCTCATAGGTAGTAATAAATATATTGTTAGTGAAAGCTTTATAAATTTAATTTCACGTAAAAATTTGTATGTTTATATGTGTTTCATCTTGTTTAATCAAAACATGTGAAGAATTACTTATTTAAAAATCCATTTTTTTATGCCCATATTTTTCTACTTTTTGTTTCTTTTATTAAATCATATTTTTTTAATGAAGCAAAGTTTGTGTATGATACATTTCATTTCTTAAATCCAATTTTTTACATAAAAATATTTTGGAATATTTTTAAAAAAATTATTAATTTTTGAAATATCTTTGAATCTTTCTGCAATGCTGTGGTTATATAATGATTTTTCAAATAATTATGCAAAATATGTTATAGCTAGAGGTGGTGTTTTAAAGTCTATTGGAGACATGGGTGCAGTGATGACCAACATGGTTCTAGGAACATCTGGTATGACAAAACAAGTTAGTGCAACCATGCAAAAAAAAGCTTCCATTACAGGTGCTGAAGATACTTTAGTGATGGACACTAAACTAAAAATTATTGAAATTTTACAAGTGAGTTGATTTTTTCCTACTTTTTTGTATGTCTCTGCATGTTGTTTTCTTTAATGTTTGGCATAACATTATTTTGTTCTCTTTAAATTTAAAAAAAGTTTTTAAATGAAAGAAATCTAAAAAAAAACTAAAACTTTTTCTTCAATTTGTATCAAATAAAACAATGGAATAATCTTAAGTAATGAAACATAACTAGATTATTTTTAAACTAGATAACTATAACATTTTTATTGAATTGTATTATTTGTTGTGTGAATAAATGAATGGAATTGTTAAATTAAAGCCATTAGTAAAAATTAAATGATTTGAATTTCCTATTTTCTGTTTATTCATATTTAGTGAAATGGGTTAAATAATATATATATATATATATATATATATATATATATATTGTTACTGAATTTTGACTATTTAACTCAATTTAAAAATCAGAGTTGAGAAAAGCTTGAAATGTATAATATGAATTCAGCATATTACTAAACCCTGTTTGAATATATTCAATTCATTCAACCAGCCTTATATTAACTAAGTTATTTCTATTGAGATAGTTGTTTTGTTTTGTGTTTTTTTTTTGTCAGTGATTTTTTTTTTTTTGATATTTTAAATGTTAAAATTTTTCCTTTGTCTTCAATCAAGTTTTTTTTCATGGTACGTGAAATATTATCTGTTTTAAAATTTATCTTTTGTTCATTGATTTTTTTGGAGGAAATGTTTTTCATAAGTTGATTTTTTTTCATGTGTAACTTTTTATTAATATTTCTGTCATGGTTTACTTATTTTTATTAAGGCATTTTTTTTGTTTCAGTTCATATTAAATGTTCGCCTGGACTACAGAATCACTGGCTTGCTCTCAATATTTAAACGAGAATTTGATGAGAGCCAAGACAAATCTGCAGCAGATGAATCTTTGAATATAGAAGACAAAGGTATTTGTAGTGACTGTTAAATACATAAAATTCAGGTTTTTCACTGTTGCATGTTAACATGTTATTAAATCTATTCCTGTTGTTGAATTATGAATGTATTAGTACACATGAAAAAGAATGAACATACATGTGTATAAGTTTGATTCTCATTAGTTTAAATTTGATTTTTTATTTTGAAGCTATAAACTTTATTTTATATGTATTTATGTATGTGTAATTTATATTTTGATAAATATTATTTCAAATTATGCTAAAGAAGAATTGGAAGTATATAGATTATACTATATATGTAAATTTACAAAATTAGTCTTTAATTATTTTTAGCTTATGTATGTATTATCAGTATATTTTTTCGAAATTTTTCTTTACTTTACTTCCTAACTGTCAGAACTATATATATTTGTTGAAGCTAAATGCTTATTTTTATTTCTGCTTCTTGCATTTAATTTGTTTTTATGGCAGTATTAGTAAAAGTTACCAGAGTTCTATATTTTATAGTGTTATTTCATTATTTTTTTTTAAAAAATTTGTTACATTTTATAATACTTAAACTGTGCATTGATCATATATGTGTATGTTTGTGTGTAATTTCTTCAATTTATGAAAAAGTTTCCTATTAAATTAGTTACTTAATGTTTTTTCAATGATTTTAAAGGAATTGATTTAGAAAGAATAAGCTATCATGCAGAATCCATATTTGGTGGAAAGTA
Source organism: Nephila pilipes (assembly GCA_019974015.1). Classification (NCBI taxonomy): domain Eukaryota; kingdom Metazoa; phylum Arthropoda; class Arachnida; order Araneae; family Nephilidae; genus Nephila; species Nephila pilipes. Next base: position 734,193 of record BMAW01029087.1, on the reverse strand, counting down.
AGTTTTATTTATTTACTGAAATTATTATAAAAATATTCAAAGCACATAAAGCTCTTGTATTTAAAAATTGTTAACAATTTTCACATAATATTTTTGTTTCTTAAAGAAGTAAAAATTTTAAAAATGTGTATCAATTTTTTAAAAAACTTTAGTTTGTATGTTTATATTTGTAGAAATTGAAAAATAAATGCATGGGTATTTGTGTTAAAAATATACTAAATATTTCTGAATGATCAAAAATATTTTCAGTCTGTTTTAACTTCTATTTATTCCTGTGTTTTTAAGTGTAATTCTTTGTTTTCTTTCTTCTTTTTGACATAATGTTATAAAGGAATAAAACAATTTGTTTTATGTCTAAAAGATAATTTGATTTTAAAAAAATTTCAGGTATGCATTATGTTTTATAGATATAGTTATATAAAATCACAATTTTTTTAAAACTTTATACCTTAATGTTTTTATTAAGCTAACATACATCTGCATTCAATATTTACATTTTTCTTCTAAAACAAGCATTTTAAAATAATTTTAAGGGATGATTGTACAGAAATTGATCTGGATGGACAAGGTGGAAGAACATTTCTCAGAGTATTACTGCATCTTACTATGCATGATTATCCACCTTTGGTGTCTGGTGCCTTATTACTTCTTTTCAGGCATTTTAGCCAGAGACAGGAGGTCTTGCAAGCATTCAAACAGGTATAAATTATTTAGTAAGCAATTTTATTTTAAATAAGAGTGTCATTTTGAATTCTGAATTATTATTGACTTCATATGCATGTTTGTGTATAGTGGTTTGTTTTATTTCCCAGATTAGAATTTATTAATTTTTGTTCCATACATCCATACATTTATTGTTTTTAATCAATTTTAATTAATGAAAGGCATTTCAATTTTAATCGATTATTTTTTTTTCATGTTAATGGTCAAAACTGAGAACTATATGCTACTGAAATTTTATTCTGATAAATAGTTTTTAGTTTCTCTGTTAAATAAGTTAAAATTAAAAAACTCATTGCATATTTTATGTAGTTTGAGATGGACACTAAATTCAAAAAGCTATTTGTTGTGCTTGGAAAGATTCAGTTCATGTTATGTAATATATTTTTATTTTATAACCAGATAGGAGAAATCAGAGATTTTATGTAATATTGTAACTTTTTTTATCACCTCATATGATGTTATAATTCTTTATTTATTAAGATACTTTTAGAAAAGTGATGCTTAGTAAGCATCACTTTTCAGTTAATACTCTAAAACAATTAAGAATAGCTTGGGTTCCAAAAAATTGATATTCAATTTCTAATTGGTCATATACATGATCTTTATTAGATAAAAATTAGCTAAATTTATTTACACATTCATTATTTACTCACTAAGAAAATAAATAAATGTAAAATCTATGAGCATACATGTGTCACAGCATTTTGTATAAAATCATAGGAGGGATTATGTGTATTTTATATGAAGATTTTAATTTTGAATAAATAATTATATGAAATATTTCATAGGATTTCTTACTATATGCATTGTCTTACTCAATTTTACTGAACAGTTATATATTTTTTCTATTTCTGTCATAAAAATATATTCTAAATAAATATAAATGTATATAAGTTATAAGCATTTTTACATTTTTTAAGGTTCAACTTTTAGTATCAGCTAGTGATGTGGAAAATTACAAACAAATAAAAAGTGATTTAGATGAACTTCGATTGCTTGTTGAAAAATCTGAATTGTGGGTTTTTAAATCTAAACAAGAAGAAACAAGTAAAAAGAAGAAAAGTACAGATGATGATGGAGATGGAGAGCCTGAGAGGAAAAAAGTTTCAAAAGCTAAGAAGAAAACTAATTTGGTATGTCATGTATAGTTTTATAAGAATTGTTTCTATCATATGTTATTATTTTAGATTGAGAATGTTTGAAAATTATTAACTGGCAAAATTTTTAACATTCTTTAAAAAGCACATCTAATTCGGTGTATCTGTATTTATGTGAAATGAACAGCTTTTTTTTTTTGGTGAATCAGTATGTGTAGAGGGAAGTATATATTGTAGAATTTCTTTCATAAGTTCATCTTGTATTTTCCCCATTAAATTGATGTAAAAGACATGAGCAAAGAGGAACATGCTTTTTTATTGATTGAACATAAAGACAAGCTAAAATTTAGTGTAACAATAATACTTACAAATTACACCCACTCAGCATACTGCTAGTTTTTGGTTACAAATTTGCAGTCACCTTTTTCAGATAGAAATACTGTTTATAAATATAAATTTGTGGCAGTCAACGTTATATGCATTAAAAGTAATTAGCAATAAAAGTATAATAGGGATTTATTGGTAATTTTTTAAATTAATTTTATTACATAGCTATTTAATTCATGTGTGTTAATTATTTCTTCAGTACATTTATACACTTTTACTGTAGCCTTTTTTTGAAGTTGTAAAACTTTATTGCTACTTGTTTTGTTGCTAATTGTTGTAAAAAAACATTAGGAAAATACATTCTTAATTTTGTGTTTATAAAAAAAGGGAAGGGGAGGGGGAAGCGGCTATTTTCAACTTTAAACTATTAGAAAAAATAAATTTTAATTATTTTCTTATCAGATGCGAATTTCTTCTCCTTTAAAATAATGTAATGTGTTTGTTTTGTGTACCTTATTCTATTAATTTAATAATATTTAATTTTATCATAAATATTATAGATAAAATTGATAATGATTATATATGATATCTAAAAACTGTTGCTGCTTGCATTTTTTTAATATGCTTGAATCTTGCATTATCTTTCCTTTGTTCTTTTTAATGGTTTATTTCATCTTAGTTTAAAAATTTCGATTTTTTTTTCTAGTTTTGACACTGTGTGATTAATTGTGCTTAAAAGTGTATTTTTTTATGAGAAAGTATTTTTTCAGTTACTAATTCTGAAACTTTCATAAAAAAAAATCCCAAGAATTGAAAAGGAAAAAAAAAAAAGGTAATTTTGCATTACACGTATAAATAAAAGAATATTAGGTTGGAAGTGAATTGAAGAAATTGGAAAGTTAATTCATAATTTAATTATTTGAGGTAACGATTTTTTGCTAATACAACGAAAATAGCTGATATCTTTGCTTCTGTAATATGTATTAATGCTATTTGTTTGTCTGTTTGCTTTACTATCTCTGTCTCATAATCTTTTTTTTTTTTTTTTTTTTTCGTTTTCCTCTTTTATAACTGTTTATTCCTTTCTGTTTAAAAAGTTTTAAAATGGGAGTTTTGCTTTCACTGCTTTTTTTAAAAATTTGTACAAAGCTGTTTTTATCATAGGACTTAGGCCCTGCTGCTAATGAAGGCTCTGCTATAGATTTGGACATTGGACCACCAGTTGATCCAGTTCAGAATAAAAATTACAAAACCATTCAGCAGGTATATTTGGGCTTTGTATCATTAATTTTTGGCATGTTATATTTGTTGAATAAAAAATAAAAACATTTTATTTTTCATTCTGTGTGAGTTAATATGAAATTTTAAGAAATCTCAAATTTGAATTCTATTTTTCATGAGCACTATCAGTTATTTTATCAGGAAATTGCTTTTTTTCCTCATTCCTTATTTAGTTAATTTATTCAAGTATCTATGTTGATCTTTCCCCCCGTCTGTTGTTATAACTCAATGAAGTGTTTCAAAATTAAAAACTGAATTTCATGCATTCCCAAATTATGAAATGAAAGAAAGGTTTAAAAAAAACTGAAAATTTCTGCTGTAATTGAAATTCACTCACAACTACTGTATTTCATCACCTGCTGGTTCAAAATTATATCATTCCATTCTAATTTAATCAATTATCAATATATTTTTATCTGGTTTTCCTGGTTTCGATTTTCTAAAAAATAGTTTTGATTTGTTTTTTTACTTTTTATTTCTTCTTCTCATCCATTTGATAAATATCTTTATCATTATTATAAAATATATAATGTGCTGAAATTTATCATTGAATTAAGAAGTAATAGTTATAACTTTTATCATTTAGCATGGTTGTTTGGAACTTGTTTTAACTGAAGCATAAATTATAGTTAGAATTTTTTGATTACTTCCTTGATCTTTTGATATTTAATTGGACATTTGCATATATTATTTTAACCTATGCATGTGTTGAATTGGCAGTCTTTTTTTTTTTAAATTATTATTAAATTTGGAATGCAATAGTTCAAACTTACACAAATACACTTCAGGCTAATTTTCATTTTTCGAGATAAGATTATTTATGCTTCATCTCTTTTAATATTTTTTTTTTTAATTTCTGATACAATTTTTTTTCCGAGAACACTTATTACATTTTATTCTAAATGCTGTGTAATGCTATTAATGAATTGGTTTTGACAAAAATATTCCAGTTCTTATTTTTCTAATAAAGAATTAGTATTGTTTTAATTTTGCATTAATATTTTTGTAATCATTTCAAAAGTTGTTGTGAGAACTTCAGTTATTTTTAGAAAAATATTAAAAAGTTATCTTGTATTTAAAAAAATGAAAAAAATTCAGAAAATTTCATTAAGTTTAAGATGTATTTTTAATGTTTAGTCTTTTGAATTTCAATTGAAATGTATTATACACATTTTCATAAAACTATGATGTGTATTAAAATACATGAAAGAAAACTTTATTTGTATCTAATATATAATGTTACATAAATTCTAATTTAATTGAAATCTCTTATTATAAATCAATATCAAGATCATATATTTTGGAATCAATACTTTGCTTTGTTCTATACCACATCTGTAAATTTTATATATGATTATTCTTTCTTAGATATGTAGAAAGCTAAAATGTGTTTTTTTATATATTGTTAAAAAATTTCATGAATATATTATACTTAGTTTATATATAATTTAGATAATCAATGCCTAAGTAATAAATATTGTAAAAGAATGTTTGATAAATTTTCTTTTAATGTATTTTTGTTTAAAATTACCATATATGTGCATAATTAGAAATAAAGCTCCCATTTGAAGACTTAGAATTTATAAATGCCGTGCATGCCTACTGCTGCTTTTTTTTTATACAGCAATTCTGCATATGGTCGTAATTTTTTTTCTTTGTGCATGCAACATCACTACTTTTTTTTTAAATTTAAAATAAAATTTTTTTTTTGAAGGATATATGTCTTTGTATTTTTTAGATATGTTTAAAATGCTTAACATTTGAAAAAGGAAGAAAAATATACTGAATAAGACAGCTGCCTAACCTTTTTAATTTAATTGAATATATTTTTGAATGATAGTTATGTATAAATTAACTAATTGTTATGGTAAGTGAAACTGTAAAGCATTTAAATTTATTGCATTAATCATATTAAATATATAATAAATTATTACATATTGGTGTTATATAATCAAAATATAATATACTATGTTGTCAAATTATGATTAATTTTTACTTGTAAATTCCATTTCATTGTATTAATTCTGAGAAATTATTTTCTTTTAGATTCTTCTGCGACTGACTAGATTATGTGTTCAAGAAATGCCAAATGGGAAAAAGCCTCGCAAACATGAACAGAGACTATTACGCAATATGGGAGCTCATGCAGTTATTTTAGAACTGTTGCAAATTCCTTATGATAAGGTGATAATTTTCATAATTAAATAGAAATTTTGTAATATTTTCCTCTTTTTGTAAGGAGTGGGAGTATTAAACATGGTGGATTTTGACAAAATGTTTTTTGTAGTCAAATTAATATTAAATTAATGAGTCAACTATGTGTATTTAATATGTATATAATGGAATTATAAAACTTTAAAATATGCACTTATAAATGAATTGCGATTCTTGTGTTGTATAATTGTAAATGATAATAGGAAATGTTCAAATAGGAAAACATGGCATTGGAAAGAATGAAGTGTATAAACTATTGAAGAGTAGTTTCTATGTAATAACTGTGCCAAATTTTATTTCATGTTTTTAAAAAAAATCTGTATGTAATAGTTTTTGGAATGAACTTTTAAATTCAATATTTAATGAATTTGTAGCATCCAAAATTAGTCATAAATTGAAATTCACATTTATTTGTAGAATATCAAATTTTCTCTTTTAATTTATTACTTTTTCACCGTCAAAAAAGCAATTAATTAAAACATATACAAATACTTTTTTGAAAAAAAAACATTCACATTTAAAATAAATTTAATAATAGGTCGGTTACATTTCTTTTAACATTCTTTTATATAGAAAGAAGATATACGGATGAATGAATTAATGCGACTTGCCCATGACTTTCTTCAACACTTCTGTCTTGATAATCATGCCAACCAAGCTTTGCTTCATAAGTATATTGATCTATTCATGAATCCTGGTGTAAGTAGAATTTTTATCTATTCATATGTTTCGGGTATTCTTTTAATTAAAAAATGTATTATCAAGTAAAAATTAATTTAATTTTCAAGTGCTTTTATTTAAGTGCTAGTTTAATTTTTAATCATTTTATGTTACTAAAATTGTTTATGTATCAGTTTGAATTATCTTGTATGTTTTATTGTATATTTATCCTTAGTATTGTTAATACTCTTTAGTACTAATTAAATATTTATTTTTATTCAGAATCTTCTGTTAGTTCAAATTCTTTTTTTTTTTTTCATAATAAGAAATGTATCATTTTTGAATTGATAATTAAAAACCATCTTTATTCTCTTATGCATTATGCTGTATCCAGTCTCATTTAAGGGTAAGAAAGTGTTTGTAAGAAACTATTGAATGCAACCAAAATCCAAGTGCACCTAGATTTAGCAGACTTAGCTTCACTAAAGAAATATCTTAAGAACAGTGTTTCTAAATACAATAATTTTCCATTAAAATTATGTTCATAAATAGCAGAAATATGAAATACATATCTAATTTCAAAATTATACTTTTTTTTTCTATGAAAACTCATTTATTTCTAATTGTAGAGGAGAAACACTGTTTGAAATTCTAGTTTAATTTTTTTCTCTCTCTCTTAGCTACTTTGCATATACAGCATAAGAAACTGTTTGTGCAATGAAGTTCACCCCTATTTTATAGAAGATTTTTATTACTTTCGCAAATGCTTAATTTTCTCCCTTATTTAAATATCACTTTATTTTCAGTAGAAATAATTTGCACTTGTTTGTAATGTTTTTTTTTACTATAGTTACCAATTTATTTATTTTGATCATTAGTATTTTTATATTGAATGCATTGAATCGCTCTGAAAAATATTCTTTTCAGCGTGAAATTAGTTTAGTGGATTTGATTTTGTTTATAAATTACTTTGAAATATAATTTTGAGAATTAGATTTTTACAATTTGATTCTTAGAAAAATATTTTTATTTATTTTTCTTCTTCTATTTGATTTATGGAAATTTCTTGTAGCTTCTTGAGGCTCAAACCATGAGGAGTATTTTCATGGATAATGTGGCTCTATGTAATGAGTTAAATGATCGAGTTGTACAGCATTTTGTTCACTGCATTGAGACACATGGACGGCACGTTCAATATTTAAAGTTTCTTCAAACTATTGTCAAAGCTGAAGGACAATACATCAGGAAAGGACAGGATATGGTTATGCAAGAGGTTTGTTTTGTAGCTGTTAAATATAATTGTTTAGAAATCGCAATATGTACAAAGTAATTTAAGTTTAAAAATTCAATGTACAATGATTTATGTATTGATTATTCAATTCATTTAAAACTGCTTAAGAGTGACCAAATTGAACAAAGAACGAGTCCATAGAGTTACTTCAGTTTAAAATACCAAAGGATAAAATCCTTAGAATTACAGTTTGTTTTTAATTGATATTCATAGAATAACAAAAGAAGGAATTGGAGATTTTTTATTAGTATTTATTTTAATTTCTTCATAATATATTCATATAATAGATTGCACAGATCACAGGGAAGAATTTATTTTTCTTATCAATGCAGTTTTCTGTTTGATATTATCCGATATGTTAAATATGTAACATTTTTAAAATATTAGACTGAATACATCCCTTTTTTTAAAAAAAAATATTTAAACTTCTTGCAGTAATTTGTCTAGTAACATGACAATTATGAAAGTGAAGAAATTGAGAAAAAAGATTAGGAACTACCTACAAGTTCCTTTAAAATTGAAAATATTTACTTTTGTAATTTTTCAAATCTGTTTCATCAGTGTAACTGTATAAGGAAGTCCATACAATTTCTTTTTTTAGTAAATTTATTACAAGTATGCTGTTTTGACCTACATATTATCTATTATTGTTCATTATAGTTATGAAACTAAGCTCACCATTGCACGGGAGGCCACAGTGAGCTTAGCTAAAAGGTCATGATCACAAACTTGTAGCCTGCATTGTTTTAGTCAAGTCATGGATTTGAGTCTTGATTCCACTAAAGACCTATTTGTGTAGCAGGGTTGATGGATGTAAAATCTGTTGGGGCTCAAATACATCGCATGTCTATGGTATGGATGCGTGGATTGGATGCCAGCTCAGATATCCTCCTCAGCATTTATTTGCCTTTGCTTCAAAATTATGAAGTCCTTTGTCAATATCCCTTGTGTTGCTTCTTAAAGATTTATTAATAAAGAGGCAATCAATCAGAAGTAACTTATGCATATCTGTACAATTAAAATAATTAATCAGAAGAATTTGAAACAAAATAAAAAAAATGCAAGAAAAGTTTAAAAAAATAATTTATGTAATCTCTTTAAAATTAAGTATTATATTCAGAATTGGTTATTAGTAGATAGAGCTGAATTTTAAATTCTAAACTTGGTTAGAAACTATATTTTAATATATCAGGATATTTTATTTTCTGGGTTTATATATTTGTCTAATGAATCTAGTTTTTATTATTTTTGTAAATTGTCATGAATCTAATCTTAATTTACAAATGAAGTACTTTGTGGGACTTTTTATACCATTATATAAATATATTTTTAGATGGTTAATGCCAGTGAAGATGTCCTTGTTTTTTACAATGATAAAACTTCTTTCAATCATTTGGTGGAAATGATGCGATCAGAACGCCAACGAATGGATGAAGCTGGACCATTGCAGTATCATATCAATCTTGTTAAACTTTTAGCTTGTTGCACAGAGGGTAAAAATGTATTCACTGAAATAAAATGTCATTCTTTATTATCTTTGGATGATATTGTGCAAGTAGTTACACATCCAGATTGTTTGCCTGAGGTAATTCATTGATAAATATTTAATTTAGTCATTGTTAATTAATTTAATTTAATCATTGTTATAAATTAAATTATTGTATTTTTTTCCTATAAATTCATATTACACTTTTTATTAAATCATTTTATTTTAAAATTTATTTTCAGAACACAGTTATGAGGAATTGAATGTATTAAATCATAGTTAAATGTTACGAAAAAGTCTTAAATTTACATTATGTAATTCTATGAATCTCATTCTATTTCTGTGTAAATATTAATTTTATCATTTAGAAAATTATTTAAATAAAGCATATAATTGTTGCATGTGTAATTATATTAAAATGAACTGTACACTATAATAAAAATTTGCATGTACAATTGTGTTAAAAATGGTTGTAAATGTAAACTACAAAAAGAAATATTCAGCAGTTTTTTTTTTATTATATTGTCATACCTTAAATTTTATTTTTATTATTTGTTCATATATGTCTTACAGGTTAAAGAAGCTTATATAAATTTTCTGAGCCATTGCTTCATTGACACAGAAGTAGAAATGAAAGAAATTTATACAAGTAATCACATCTGGACTTTATTTGAAAATTTTCTGGTTGATATGGCCATGGTAATAATTTATTGGTTTTTAACTTTTAAAATTTTAATTATTATTTGTATTTACCTATTAACGATAGCCTACAATTTGTGTTTTTCATTTCATTTCTTTTCTTTTTTTTTTTTTTTTTTTAAATAGCAAGAATTATCAAGAGGATTAATTTTATAACACTTGGATCAAAAAGTCCCGAGACTAACATTGAAAACAACATTTTTTTTGCAAAATTTTTTTTTATTCATAACACGCACAGGATTGCATGTTAATCGTTCCAATGCTCCAACAATACCATGTTTAAAAATTATCTTTGCTCAAAATAAGCTTCAGTTTCAGCGATGACCTCCTCATTTGTACCTAAAGCTTCCTGAGACTTATTTTAAGATCAACAAAGATCCAAGTAGTCACTGGGGCTAACGATCTGCAGTATGGGGTGGGGAAGCAGATCAAAGAATGTCGTCAATTTTGCCATTGTTTTCATACTTGTGGCAGGGTGCAGTCTGTGTGAAAAAAGATTTTTTTTACCATGTGCGGTCGCTTTTTGATTTCTCCTTCAAAGCGCACCACAAGTCAATATAATAATCACTGTTGAGTTTTACCTTTTTGGTAGTCTATGAAAATCACGCGCATCCATTAAACACTGACACATGACTTTGCCAGCTGACTGCTCTGCGTTTCGACGCGCGGCCTTTACTAGCTGTCGCCACTCGAGACTGCGCCGACTCTGGGTGTAGTGATGTATCCATGTACCATGGTCCGTAACGACCATAAAATCTTTTTGTTGGTAAATAGTGATAAACAGCTTTCGAATCATCGATAGTTGCTGTTTTGTTTTCCATCGAATCTGTCCAGCCACCATTGGAAAAACCCTTTTCATGCTCAATTTTCTGAAGGATAGTAAATACACTTCCATATGATATCTGTGTCATCTCAGCAATCTCCGGAGCTTCACTTACGATCTTTCATTATAATTTTTTTGTCAGTTCACTCTTTCGTAATCTGGCTTCCACAGGTCTACCCTGGCGTTCGGCCATTTGTGTCGGTGTACACGCGCATTAACTCAAAACCAACGACAAATCGTTGCTTTTGATGGACAAGAGTCCAGGTAACATTTTTCAATCCATTGTTTCATGCTTGCGGTGTTTTTACCCATTAAAAACAATGTTTATCAGAACACTAAACTCGTTTTTTTTTTTTAAACTAACTACAAACGACTTTACTCCAACTCGATAACTCAGTTGTTTCTGGTCCGATTGACTTAAAATTTTGACTACGTTTCAAGCAAAGGTTAGTACTTCTGAAAGACCTGGTACTGGTTTACTACGAGCATGCTCTGGGTTAGTCTAAGAACTTATTGATCCATGTGTTAATTTTGCTTCTACTTATCTGTTGCTTGTCTATTTGAAATATAAAAATAGTATTTTATTTTATAATTTGAAAATTTCCATTGCATATTCATTTTTTAATTTGGCACCTTTTTCCATTTAAGATTTTAGATACTTTAAATAATTTCTTTTCAAATGTAGCATTTAAATTGATTTCATTTAGCTTTGATATTTTTTTTGTGCCTAATTACTTACTTTAGATATTATTCAACTAAATTATTAGAGCATTCTTAATATTCTTTTGCTTAATTGAATATTTTTAATATATTTAAACTTATAATTGACTGTTTAGTATTATCAATAAACAATATCACACATAAATAAAATTTTTAAGGTAGTTTATTTCAATTCAATTGTATCCAATTGAATATTAAATAAAACTTTCATAAAAAATAGCATTGACAAAACATGTTCATGGTTAGTTTTGTTTAACATTATCCCTCTGATTGCTTTCTCAATCTATTTCAATAACTGTTGTATTTGTTTCCATGTATTTAATTTATAATATTATCTGTATTATATGTTAACTATATCTGCTCTATGTGTTTGTGTACAGTTTGATCTCTCCTTGATTATAGGTGTGCAATGCCACCCATGATCGTAGACATGCAGATGTTCAATTGGAAAATTATGTAACTAATTCAGTGATGAATATCATCACAACATTTTTTAATTCTCCTTTTTCTGATCAAAGTACCACAGTCCAGGTTAGTTCAACTTAAATATTTCGATATAATTTCATTACTTTAAAAAATACTTCAAAACATGAGTATAATAATTTTTGATTTTAACTTTGTGTGAATGTTTTTTTTTTTTTTTAAATTTTGTTTTTGACTTGAATTTTTTATTTAATTTCTGTGAAATGTATTATTATTTAATGTTAAAATCTTATTTGTAATTTTGTTGCATAAAATGACATTTATCTAAATATATCATAAATAATGTGATTCTAAATACTATTGTCCTTAATTTGGCTTCTTTTCAAAAGTAACTCTTTTTCTCCTCAAAATAATTTTTTAAATTAATAAATTCCGATACTTGTATGAATTGCATCCATTGAATATTAAACATACCCAAATTTATTTACAAATTATTTCTTTTATTTCAGCTATAAATATTTATTCATATTTATATTAAATTATTAAGGTTTTTATTATCAGTTTTGTATTGAAAATCATTTAAAATTTCTTTGAAAATTTTTGTTTTTATAGTATTTCTTTCCTGCAAATTCAGGATCATTTTTTTAGTAAAAATTTATAGTTTATTTAATTTGTGTCTAAGGATCAGGTCTTTTATTTTCTAATTGTTAAATTTTTATGCAGGATATCTGTTTTTGTTTCTTTAGGCACAGTGACTGTGTATTATAACCGTGAGTTACATATTTGAATTAAATTAGCATGGTTTAAATTTGTTTAAATTAATCTGTGTGTGACTAGATGTATGGGAAATCTTATTTTATTCTATTCATATTTTAAAAGGAATAATCTGGATTTGTTTAACATGTTTGTAAAATGTGATATTGGTTTCTTTTTAAATTTTTTTTATATGAGTTTTAAAATACTAACATTTCTTAATGACACTTATTTGATTTTGCCTTGTATGTTTTGGTTTCTTATTATGGAATTTTATTAACATTAATTTTCCTTTTAACTCTTTCCATCCTGCTTACACATCAAAATACAAATTGGGTGAGTTATTCAAACAAATAATAAATTATATCTATGCACCATGGTGTTGGATGCTGCTTTATCTGAATGCACATTTCTATGCATGTGCTCACTTTCTTGAATTTATATTTTGAAATGGAATACTTATTTTCTGTTGTTTTATTTTATGCAAATATATTTATTCCTATATTATGTGTTTTTGATGCAAAATGTATATGGACTACAATTTAAGTCCTTTATTTTAAGATAAAAATCTTCAAACCTTATATAATTATTGATTGAATCTGCAGCAAAAGTTATTCTTTCTTCATTAATGTATATATATATATATATGGAGCCTGTAATTTATTAAAGAAATAATTAATTTTAAAGGTATTCCCATTGGCTTAATAGTTAAAATAGTGAGACTTTCAGCAATAATTATTATGAAAAAAATCCAATTTAAAATAATGGTATTAAAAATTGAGAGGAAGAAAAAAAGAAGTACTCACTATATTTTTTTGTAAGTTTTTATATTAAATTCATTAAACTTCCTATAAAATTGTGATTCATTCTCACTTCAAATATGTAGGAAAGAAATTTCAAATAATAAAACAAAAAAAACCAATAATCCTTATAGTTAATATCTTGCAAGATCCTTTAAAATCCCCAAATAGTTAAATTATTTTTCTTTTATAATGTATTTTGTATCATAAGAATTATTTAAATTTAGAAACTGTAGAACTCTAGTGTTATTTTCAGTTTACTATTTTCTATATTTTCAAAATCTGTTATGTTCTAAATATGTTTAATTATGTAGTCAATTATTTTAATTTGCAGATTTCAATTTGATGTTTGTGATTTTATGAAAAGTTAAGGGTAGAGTTTTTAACAAATTTAACTATTTTACTATAATTACTGCTATAATGAGTAAACACATTTTATACTAGTGAAAGTGGTTTATTTTAAATATTAGTCTAAGTACAAAATTGCTTTATAAAAACAAAAGGTAAACATTTTCATCTCTTTTTGCTAATTTATTTTGATAATAAATCTAGTACACATATATGTTCCTTTTTTTTTCATCAAATATATAGCTATATATCAATAGATTAGATTGCTAATTATTTTTTTAAAGAAACAAAGTATTATTTCATCTCTGTAATTCAAAAATGAAGGCAATTATTATTGAAGCTATCAAGTAATTAAACATTCAATCATTTCATTTAAATTCAATTGGTGGCTTTTTTTTATAATAATTTGTGGATAAGTATACAAAACAATTAAACATTCTTTACAAAAATATTATAACTAATTGCAACCCCTAACTAATGAATAGATTATATGTATCATATATGTCAATTTGAAATCTGTTTTTGCTTTTATTATTTAGTCACGAGCTATTTTTTGCATCCTTTAAATGTATGATATGGAATATGGTTTTTATCTCCATAGTCATCCCTTTTTTGCATGTTTTGCATGTACTGCTTTTCTTTCACTTTTACTTTCTGCTTGTTTATCAGAAGCAACTTTTGCATGCTAGGGTGTTCTGGGCACAAGGGCAATTAACTGCAATTGATCTTAGTGATGTGAGTATGCTATTGTTTGAAGATTTTTTTGCACTCATTTTTATATTAAAATAGATGAATTTATACATTTATTGTAATAATTTTTTAGAATTCAAATTTCTGTACTTTTCTAGTTATTAGAAGTAACTTTATTTTCAAAAATATGAGGGTAATAATAAGTTTTAAAAGAAACATGGCTTAATTAAAGTAGCTCAACTATTTTGCTGTACAAGTTAATGTATGATCAGAAATAACATTTTTTAAAGGATCCAGGTATTGATATTTTTTTCAAAAAATGTATCATGTATCCATGATTCATTAGATTTTCAGATTAAAAAAAAATATGAAGAAATATGCTTATAATTATTTGCTTGTTTCTTATAATTATTTAATTGAAAAGTATTTTATGTAAATTCTTCAAATTATTTGGGTTAAATTTTAAGAAATAAAATATTTTAGTAAGTGAAATATTCAATTAATATCTGTCTTTTGAAATCATTTTTTCAATTTAATGCTCTTTATTATTCAGTTTTTCCTATTTCTTAATGTTGTTAAGTTTAAATAATTGATTTCTTTATTTTATTTTTTGACTAATATATTTTCCCCCTTTTTTTTACTACATTGAAGACCCATCAGCCAGTATTTGTGCGTCTTTTACAAGGAGCTTTCAGGTTGTCAAATTGTCCTTGGCTCAATGTTCATCAAAGAATGAATGTTGAAAGTTGCATCAAGACTTTATCTGATATTGGTAAGATGCTTTTTCAGTGACCTTAATGTTCATTTATATCTATAAGAGCATTTTATGCAGTTACCATCCTCATAAACTTGAATAGAAGAAAATTATTTTTTAGCCCTTGTATTTGCTGAAAATAGATTTAGAATTTTTAAACTGGTATTTGGAATATATAAAGAGTGGCAAACTTCATATATCCATATTGCATGTGTATTTTTATAATTAATTATATGTGTGTGTGTTTGAATTTTTGAAGTGTAGCATTTCATTCATTCAAATTTGTTCTTTGCGATATGTCAGATTTATTGCCCTATTTAAAGTAGTATAATAAATAAAAATTTGGATGAATAAATTACATTTGTAATTTATTTTATTAAAACATTTTTATGTTCTATTTATGTTATTAGTACAGGAATTTGTAAGTGTTAATTATATGAAGTAGATGGAGGATTTTTTTTATTTAGATTTCTTATTTACATTGTTTTAATATGGCATCTTATTTACATTGTTTTAATAAGGTTTTTAATAATTGTTTAAAACTGGCATTAAATTTTTGAGCTCTTTGAGTATTTCTAGAGCAGCTTAATGAAATAATTTACAGTAATATTTACAGGAACTATGTATACAAGCAAGTACTATATTATTCTGTGTGATTTTTAATTTGAATGTTGTGTTATTTTTTTTGAAATAATTTTTCTGATTCTTATCAGCACTTTTTCACACAAAATATAAGTTTCTTTGGTTACTGTTTTTTATTTTTTTAGTCAAATTCTTAATTTATATATTTTTTATAATCAACAAACCATTCTGGAGAAAAATATGAAAACAGTTTTCAAAATTAATTCAATTTTTTAGTTTGGAAAAATCGGAACTATTATTTTAAAATGCTATTTTAGAACATGTTGAATTTCATATTACAGGAAAGAATCGAGGCATTGCAATACCAGTCGATCTAGATACTCAAGTAGCTGCTATGTTTAATAAAAATGCTATGATCAGTAAACATACAAGAGCTTGGCTTTCAGCAGCGCGAACTCCTAGAAGAGTTCCATCCTCAACTAATGTTTTCCGAAACGATCGAAGTATCATTGAAGGTTTACAGGTATTTTTTTTTTCTGTTAAAGGCATTTTAACTTGCTAATATTTCCTTGATAATCACTTATCACAAAATTAAATATTCACTTATCACAATATTAATTGTTTATATATTAATAAACTTATCACAAAAATAAAATAAATCACTTATCACAAAATTAAATATAATAAAAATTAAATATATTATTAAAGATACAAATAGTTATATTATCATAGGTTTATACTTATAAACATTTATGTACTTTAAAATGTTTTTAATTATTTGATGAAACAATGAAATCGTTTTCAAAAACTTTTATTGAATTGTCAGTCATGTTAATAAAATTGTTGTGATTAGTGTAATAGTAATATAAAAGATGAAAATATTGCTCTTAATTTTTTAATGGTTTTTTTGTTATACTTTTACATTTAAAAATTTTAGGACATAGTATCACTTTTGGAGGATCAGCTACATCCCCTAGTTCAGTCAGAACTATCTGTTTTGGTAGATGTACTACATAGGCCCGAGTTATTGTTTCCACCAGGAACTGAGGCTCGTAAAAAATGTGAAAATGGAGGATTTATTTCAAAGTAATATTTATTCCTCTTTGTCAAGAAAAATTGCATTTAATTAGAAGTTTGAAAATCCCAATTAATTTTATGTCAGACATAATTTTGTGTTTACTGTGTGTATTATTATTTTTCTGAAGAAAGTGCATAATTTTTTAATTTCATAGTTTTTTTTTTTATTATTATTATTATTGCTTCTCTGTATGTTTGTTTAATGAATAGGTACTTTTGCTAATACTATTTATGAAAAATTATATATATTTTTTACTATTTATGAAAAGTTATATTTATTTATTATTTTTTATTCCTTCCCAATATTTATTACTATATTTGCATAACAAGTTATGAAAAGCAAATTATTATATAAATTCTTGAATTCGATTTGATTAAATTATAGCATATGTTGAGTGAAGATTTAATTTTATTTGATTATGCTATATTTGTTATCATGCAGTATACAATTCTATACTGTGGATTAGCTGTTTGATGTGACAATTAATAAATATGAAATTAATGATTATTAAATATGTTATGCTCTTCATCTTTAAATGTATTTAAGTATCGTTCATTCAAATATCGACACCAATCTCGAGAGAAGCATTCTCTTTAGAGATTGCTGCAAATGATATGGAATTCACAATTAATTAGTCTAAAACCAAGTATATGCTTGTAATGAAAAGTCAACAAAGGAATTCATTCAATCATTTAAAAATTAGCCCTTATGAATTTGAAACTGTACCATGTTTTAATTTTACCTTGGATCTCTGGTTAATGCAACAAAAAAAAAAGCATCTGACATCCAAAATCATATTTCAGTGGCTAACAAAACATTCTTTAGATTCCACTCTTTACTGAGGTTCTGTTTTCTTCCTAGAAAAACAGTTTCTTATTAAAGAGACACTCATTAAACCGATCCTAATCTATGGCTCAGAAACTTGTTTTCTAATTGAAAATTACTGTTTTTGAGAGAAAGGTTCTCTATGTCAAAGAAAAAGGCCTTTGGTGAAAACATTTTAATTCTGAAATTTATAAAATTTTTAATGAACTTGGTATGGTTAAATGTATTAAGACTTACATTTACAAAATTTAATTTTTGATTATAAGTAAGAGGCGTAAAGGTGTAAATTTTTTTCTGCTGAGGAATGCAACAAAAAGATAATTTTAATGTTATTTTTGTTTTATTAAAGATGAAATAAGTATGACCATTACATGCATACTGTTTTTACATAATTTTTATTTAATAGGCTTATTAGTCACACTGAAAGATTGCTTGAAGAAAAAGAGGAAAAACTTTGCATTAAAGTCTTACAAACTTTGAAAGAAATGATGTCATTAGATCCTGATTATGGAGAAAAGGTATTTTTTTTAATTAAGTAAAATTCCACTGTTTTGTAATATTAAAGAAGCATAAATTAATTTAAGGATCTTGTTAGTTTTAAAATTTTATAAAAATTTTGCTTAACTTATAGCTGAAAAAATTTAAAAAAACTTATAGCTGATGTAAATTTATTAGAACTTTGTAAGAGAATGGCAAAGAAGTAAATTATTCTTTTTTGAAAACTATCTTATTTTTCTGAAATATATTAGTTTCCTCTCTTAAATGTTATTCTTTGAAGTGTAAATTAATGACTAGTAGATGTTTCTTCGTAAATAAATTATTTCTAAAATATTGTTCCTAATTGTTTTTGGAGAAAGTTTATATTTTATCATTGTTTTAATGATCAAGCATTTACTATGCATTAAGTATGCATAGTAAATGCAAAATTTAGAAAAAATTGCTTTGAACTGAAATTAGGTGATCTTCACTTCCAAGAAGAATTAGTGATGCTTATTGAAAAAAAATACTGATATTTAAAAAATATATCAATTGTAATCAAGATTATGTAAAATCTTAAAAAAATTTCCTGACTTTCTACCTTGCTAATACACAAACTCTATTAGAAAATAACTAAAATTGCTTTCATTCCACCTTTACTGTTAGGCCTGTTCTGATCTAATTCTCTGTGCTTTAACTGTCTCCAAAAATATTCTGTTCCTCACAGTTTCTGAGCTTTGTTTTTCTTTTATCTTCTTGCTTCATTCATTAAGGCTGAAGTCAAGGCTCTTACTAAGAAAGAGATGGAAGATCAAATGAGGGTAAGAAAGGCTTATTAAATATGGTTATAAACCTAGAGTTAGATGTTTGGTTTTTAAATTTTTTCCCTTGCTCATTTGTGGAATTTTGAAAAAAAAAAAGTAAAATTTCCTATTTGTTTAATTATTTGGACATTTTTAACCTAGACCATGGGTCGACAAACTTTTCGAAAAGGCCAGATTGTAAAATGTTTTAAGTTCAGAGGTCAGCTAGCAAACTCAAAGATAATTGCATGGGCAATTCTACTCATAGAGCAAACAAAAAGGTTTTTTTTTTTTTTTTTTTTTTTAAGAAAATTTATTTGGAAGTGGTATTTTTATGCACATAATATTTGTATATTTATACATGCATTCAAAAATTTATGGAAAAAAAAATGGAATATTTTTATTTATTAATAAATGTGTTCTAGGACATCAGTACAAAAGATCAGATTAGTTAAAAATTTAACTTTAATACATTATTAATTTATAGTTAAGTTTTGTATCAATCCAATAATGTAATTGATTTTTCTGAGACAATATTCCATCTTGCCAGAGTTTGAAATTAAACTTCCTATAAGCAAAGTTGTTTGCAAATGATCAATAGTTAACAATGATCTATATTATGATTTTGCATACTTTGTTTTCTAAAATGTCTTTTCAGTGGGTAAATACTCCCCAATATGAATATAAATTTTGTTACACATGATATAAACAGATTATATTTATCTTCCAAAAATATTTATAGAATTAGGTTTAATTATCATTTTTAGTTTCATCATTATGCATATCAATGACTTCTAAATGAAAGTTGAAAGTTGATTGTACAGACAAATGGATTTTAAAATAATGGAAATGTCTTTTGCACTTGTATCAAGATCTGATTAATGCTGCTGTAACTGTAATTTTTGTTGTTGTAATTGTTTCATGTAAAAATATTGACCTGTGGACCAGATTAATAATGGACAAAAGGCTGGTTTTGACCTGTAGGCCGTCATTTATCGACCTCCGAACTAGACTGTTACTGTACAAATTTAGGTAGTGCATGCTTTTTTTTTTTTTTTTTTTTTTTTCATTTAGAAAGAAACCTTTTATCCTCTACTATCAACAAGAAAAAATTGTAATTTTGCATTAGGAATCCCTCCCTTTGCCCCCTATATATATTTGATTAAAGCTTGAGTTGTTGTTATATTTTATCTATTTTAAACCCTGAAATCTTCAGAAATTACATTTCAAATTTCATATAAGGATAACATAAATTTGCAAATCTTATTCAAAACTCAAATTATTGTTTGTAGAATTATATGGGTGACATTATTTACAGTAAATAATTTTGTAGGGTGAAGCATTGCGCCAGACTTTACTTTTGCGATACTTTGGCAAAGTCCAAAATAAAAGAGATAGTATAGCAAATGGTAAACAGGCAATTCATCCACCTGGGGCTTCCACTCCAATAACTCACGGGCCTGGAGGTGTTATTCTGTCGAGGGCAGAAATGACATTGGCTGAAGTACAGTGTCACCTAGATGAAGAAGGAGCATCTAATTTAGTGGTAGAACTTATTATGAAGAATCCCAGCAATGCTATATTTCTCGAAAGTGTGGAGTTGGGAATTGCATTGTTGGAAGGAGGAAATCCTGTCATTCAGGTAGTTTTCTATTACTTATATGAAATTATTTTAAATTATGTAATTTTATATACAGATTTTATTTATAAACTTAATCATTGTATGTATGATTTAAGCATGTAATAAGCATAAACCTATTTAATAATCTCTTTTAATAAAAGTTCTAATTCCATTTTATTTTTTCAGTATACGTTATTAACAGAAATATTCCTATAAATGTTATTCAGTGAAGTTTTTAAAAGCAACTGTTAGGGCAATAATGATTAAAAATAAATTGTTTGTATGATTGTATTTTTTTATTTTCAGATTGATAAAATTTATAGTTTTACCAACTAATTTGTTAGTTAACATTGTTCAATCGTTATAGTACCAATTCTGTGAACATCATATATACCTTGAAAAATACTGATAAAATACTTTTGTGATGGAATTTAAAATTTGATACTTTTTTTTAAAAAAAAATGAAGATATTGTACATATTTTGGGCATCATAAATATGATGTAATTCTTTTGTTATTTTATTGAGTATTTATTTGAATGTTATCATTTATACTCTACAGTTGTTGATTTTTAACTTAAATAAAAAAAAATTGTGTATTATTTATCATTAATTAATTTTATGTAACCTACAGTTAATGCTTTGTTCTCTTTATATAGAAATCTATGCTTCAAAAACTTACATCTGGAAACATTTCTGAAAAATTTTTCAAAGTTTTTTATGACAAGATGAAAGATGCACAGCAAGAAATTAAATCATCTGTTACAGTTAATACTGTTGAATTAACAAATAGAACTGGAGATGAAAAGGATACTATTGGAAAAGATCTTGGAAAAGATGGACGGCGAATTAAAAGTAATATTTCCTGGAAAATATATCACTAATTTTTTCTATGAAAAATAGTAATAATAGAATTGAATTTTTCTATGTAACTTTACAACTTTTAATGCTTGTAATACATGGTTTTCTGAAATGATTTATTAGATTTGAAACAAAATGGTCTTGTCATGACTGATGAATTGAAAGAGCAATTAGAAGATGCTGCTGTTGCTACAAGTAAAGCATATGCTCATGTGCGCAATCTTGGAACTTCAGGCGCCGCTGTAACAACTGAATCTGATCTTTTGAATCTTGGTCAAGGTAATTATGAATTCATGATTTTACTTTTTTTGTGTAATACAAATATGTCAATTTCATTGGTACTTTCTTGCATGTATCACATCTCAGTACTCTAAAAACCTGAAATCAGAAATTTAATTTTATTATTTTACAACAGTATTTTGTGCATTTACTATATATATATATATATACACAAACAAAGTATTTGTACATTATTTTGTGATATTTTCTGTTTATAACCTTTTGAATTTAAAAAAATGAATATAATATGTCCTTTATTTTTAAATATGTATGTATTCACATATAATATCTGATTCCTTCTTTCTTAGAATCCATTTGTTTTATATTGATGAAAAAATCAATTGTTATTAAGATGTATTTTTATGTTGTTAATGCTCTTTGTGATGAAACTATTATGTTTTTGAAGAAAAAAAATATAAATTATTATTAAATTAAGAAAAACTAATGAATGTATACTGTTACAGGTACTCATACACATGTTGCTTTAGAAGAAATCTTGGCTGAAAAAGCTGAGAAAGTAAAAGATGCTGAAGAAAACAAGCTACCTCAAGAAGTTGTTGTTATGCAACCTATTCTCCGCTTTTTGCAACTTCTCTGTGAAAATCACAATTATGATTTACAGGTTTGTTTTTTCTTTTTCTGTAACATTTACAAGTACAAGTATAGTTTTTTTTTTAATATATCTCATTTGATATTGGTGCTGATCACTTCATCATCATAGATCAGTTTGGTATCTTTTCTTAATTGTATTCTGAGTTAAATTAATTTATTTCCTTATTGTGATAAATTGTTCTTTAAATTTTTTGTAGGTAGTGCACACTTTATGTGTGTATTTGTGTGTGTGTATATATATATATATATACATATTTTTTGTATTAATATTAATTAACTTGTTATACAATTTTTGTATAAAACAAGTTTAAATTAATCAAATGTTAAAGAAAAAATCAAGGTTAAAATTATTTCTCCTAATATCTTTGTGTGTATGGACATAACTGCTTTCTCTAAATCCTTGTTATGTGAATACATAACAGTGATTTAATTACTGTTATGTATTCATGTAATACAACTGAATAAAAAAAAAATCTAAATACAATTCTGATTAATACTATTAGTGTTTACTTTTTTTGAAGTCAAATTTTTAATATTTTGTCTTTTGTTATATCTTATTTATTTTTCAGAATTTCTTGAGAAACCAGAACAACAAAAACAACTATAATCTTGTTTCTGAAACACTTATGTTTCTTGATTGTATATGTGGCAGTACAACTGGAGGCTTGGGGCTTTTAGGGCTTTATATTAATGAGCATAATGTTTCTCTTGTTGACCAAACTTTGGAAACTCTCACAGAATATTGTCAAGGTCCTTGCCATGAAAACCAGGTAGAGTAATTCACATTAATATAATTTCTCTTATTGTATTCAGGAAGAGATGAAGCATTATATTGCAATTCTTCAATGTAATATTGAAATATGAAGTTTAAAAAAACAAAACAATTTTATTCCAAGAAATTGATATTTATAGTAGAATTTTTCATAATTTACTTCTCTCTCTCACTTTTTTTTAGAACTGCATTGCTGTCCATGAAAGTAATGGAATTGATATTATCATTGCTCTTATTTTGAATGATATTAATCCTTTAGGGAAAAAGAGAATGGATCTTGTACTTGAATTAAAAGTAAGTTTTTTCAGATTCTGAGTTTGTATATAAAGTAATGTATATATATTTAGCTTTATTAAATTAATATTTCATTGCAGAATAATGCATCTAAACTCCTCCTTGCTATCATGGAGAGTCGAGGTGATAGTGAAAATGCTGAAAGAATATTGTATAACATGAGTCCTAAACAACTGGTACAAAAACTTTTAAGTCTTCATTTGTGAATTTCTAAAATAAAATATTAAAAATAAGTTTTTAAGTTTAATATTAAGAACTAGTTTAAATGTTATTAAAAAATACTTGCACAAATTTTTTTTTTAGGAAACTGTTGCATAGCATATTATAAGCGTCTTCATTTTGCAGGTGGATGTAGCATGCAATGCATATCATCAGGAAGGTGAAGATGAGGATGACGAAGATAGTGAAGATGTTGCGGAAATTGATGATGGTGTTTCACCAAAAGAAGTTGGACATAACATTTACATACTTTGTCATCAACTTGCGCAACATAATAAGGAACTAGCTGCAATGTTAAAACCTAATTTAACTGACCCTGAATCAAAAATGAACCAAGCTTTACAGTATTATGCTAGCCACACTGCACAAATTGAAGTAAATTATTTTAGTTTTGTTAATTTTTTTAATTGTCTCCGCACACACATTGTATTTCAACCTTTTGTATAATTTTTTTTTAAATTTTAACTTTCCATTATTTTAGTTTAAAATTCAGTTTTTACCTCAGGAATTGGCATATTTATACTTGAGAAATTTGATTTTCATAATATAGAGCTTTTTGCTAGAATTTGATTTCATTATGCTTTTATAAATTGTATGCAGTGAAAAACTAATTATCTAGAATAGTTTCATTTTGTTGACATGTTTCAAAGCATCTAAAACTTTATTCACTTTCAATTTTTGTTGTTTTGTTATTTTTCATGATTTTTATGAGACTAATGTATTTATCAGGATAATAAATGCATCTGTTCAACAATAGTTAAAGATTTTATAAAAGGGAAGAGAAATTATAATTTTCAGTTTTTAAAGAATTGTATGCACTCTAGTATTGGGTTAGTTTCATTATATGACAATCTTAGTAGTTTTTACTATAACTTGCTTGTATTTTTATTTTATCTTTGCTGTGTAATGTTACACTTTTTTCCTCTCAGATTGTTCGTAATGATCGCACAATGGAGCAAATTGTGTTTCCAGTACCTCAAATTTGTGAGTTTTTGACTAGAGAATCAAAGATGCAAGTTTATTTCAAGGCAGAAAGAGATGAGCAAGGAAGCAAGGTAAATTGTTTCCCTTTTTTATAGTTATGCTAAACTCATACCCTCTTTTTTTTTAATTGTTACTATTTTTTCTGCTTTGGTTTTTAACGTAGGACATGCTATTTGGTATGACCTACTAGAAAAGGGGATTATAAATTAATAAATGGTATCATTTTATCTATCTCATTTCTTTAAAATGAGGTAATTGGCAACTGTGAAAATGTTAAGTAGTTTTGATAATTTCTTCCCTTAGTAATGACATTTAAAGGCACTATTGATAGATTTTTAAGTAGATATGCAACATTAATCAATATATGTATGTACTAGCTGTACTTAAGTTTATGTAAATGAGGATTTACATGCTTGGCATTTAATAATAATTTTTCTCTTTTTCTTTTGCTTATAAGGAACTGTATTATTCCTTTTAGTTTTTATCATTTATTATTAAAGAAAATTGCATTCCCTATTACATTTTTGTTTTTGTTTAAAATATTTATTTTAACTATTTATGCATGATACAGTAATATAATTTTAACTTTTCAAAATTGCTAACACATTGACCTTTATATAATGGGGATGCGAGTAATCAAAAAGTATATTAATATGTAATGTGAAAATTTTAATTCTTCAAAATGTTTTGTAAACATGCATTAATCTATATTAACTAGGTTATGTACCAATTCTACTCACAGGTGAATATTTAAAAAAAAACAACAAAAATTTTGTTTAAGTTATTTGGATAATATTTTTTAATGTAAGCAAATGGGAATTAATAAGATGACCTCTAAAAGATATTTGGAAAATTATAAACTGTCAGCATAGATCATGATATGTGACATAATATCCCAGAGCTAGTATTCATTGTAGTGTGAAAACAGAGAAGGTAAAATGAAAACTAAATTTAATAAATGTTATTCATTTAAAATTTTGTGTAAAATCATCTAACTGCTATTCTTTTTTAGCTGGACATATTCTTTGGACAAATTCATAGCATCTGCTATCTCTCTCACTTTGATTCAACAGTTCTCTAGCACCATTTGGTGAACTTTAGCAATGTTACTGTCAGTGGTAGCAGTTTTTGGTCCTCCAGAATGCTTATCGTCTCCCAAGCTTGTGTGGTCACATTTAAATTCAGCTGTCCAAAATTTCATGGTGGTAAATGATGGTGCAGAGTTCTTGTACATAGTGTCCAACTCATCTTTGATTTTCTTAGGCTTATTGCCTTTCAAAAACAAATATTTAATGTCAGTTCAATACTTGATTTTTTTCCATTTTCACCAAAATACTCACATGGACTTTCTCAAATGATTGTCAAACAACACTTGCACATCTAAAATGGCTGAATGTTGGTGAGTAATGTTCAAAAGATGAGTAACCACATTCCCTAGCTCTTATTTATGAGTGCTATCATCTTCACATTAAGGTCGGAAACTTTTCAGATCACCTACGTATTACACATGGAATGCAAGTAAGAAATCATCTAAATAAGACACATTCAAGGAGAAAGAGTTGACAGACAGCCTGATATTTTCAAAGAACTACAATAGACAGATTGTATGCCATACATCCCAATCAAGATGAATGCTATATCCTACATATACCACTGGTAAATATGCCTGGTCCAAGGTTTTTCCAGCAATTGAGAATTGTCAATAGTGTTACAAATGCCACTTTCTGCAGTGCATGTCAAGATGTGAATTTATTGAAGAAAAACTGACACATTAATGGTGTCATAAAAATTATATCCAAATCGAATTTGTACATTGTTTGCAGTCAATTGGATTCCATCTCCAACAGAGCTTTGGGAGAAATATAAATTGCACATAGCTTGAAATATTTTCCATTGAACATGCAAGGAAAATTCTCAAATGAACATGGATTTCAGAGCAGAAATCTACAATGAAGTGTTGATAATGATTGAAAATTTGTGCTTCAAAATTGCAAACAAAATTCTCAGTCATTTGGGAATGCCATCACCAAATTGACCTGCTGCTGCTTCCTTTAATGTAGAATTGTGTCGTGAGCAAAATTACTACATGAGAGCTCTTTAAATAATATGTGCAATCAACTATTCCTAAGCAAAAGGGCATTTATAATCAAATAATGCAAAGTGTCAATAATGGAGCTGGAAAAATCTTCTTAGATATGCCAGGAGAAACTGGTAAAATGTTCCTAATTAGATTGATTCTTGCTGCAATTTGATTCCAAAATGATGCAGCCT
Organism: Nephila pilipes; assembly: GCA_019974015.1. Taxonomy (NCBI): domain Eukaryota; kingdom Metazoa; phylum Arthropoda; class Arachnida; order Araneae; family Nephilidae; genus Nephila; species Nephila pilipes. The sequence goes on along the minus strand of BMAW01029087.1, from coordinate 707,428 downwards.
TAGCTCTTGGGTCATTCAGAATTGCTATGACATTCCTTCCAGGTGGAAGAATTACTCATTCTGCTTTAAAATTGTCATTGAACATGCAATACATTGAAACTCCCACATTCAATGTTTCCAAAACATCAAGCTTGAGAAAAGTATGTAAGAAAAGCAAAATTATTATTTCAGAAGAATGAACAATGGCGCACAAGAAATCATTCGAGGCACTAGATCAATCATTGCAAAATTTGCATAGAAACGTCAGACCATTTGCGAATGCATTAATATTATTTGCAGAAGTTTTTAATCAAATATTATCTGTAATTCCTCTTTCAACACTAGTGGACAAAATAAACACTTGCTTGAAATCACTGTTGTTGAAACAGATGAAGTGGTTAATTATCCATCAGAATTTTTGAATTCACTCAATCTGATAGGGATACCTCCATACATACTGCAATTGAAAATCAGTATGCCAATTATCATGTTGCAAAATATCAATCAGCCAAAGTTTTGCTATGACATGCAGCTTGTAGTAAAAAAATTCATGAGCAACAATGTAGAAACAGCATTTTTGAGAAAACTTTTAAAAGGAGAAGATGTCCTCATTCTTCGCATTCCTAAAATTCCGATGGATATGCCATTTCAATTTAAGTGATTGTAATTCCCAATTTGAATGGCACCAACAAAGATCTGGTTCAATCTTTTGAATTGTGCAGTTTAGATCTAGATACAGATTGCTTCTAACATTGAAATGCTTGAACATATGTTACATGTTCCAGAGTTGGCGAGCTTGACATTCTCTATATCTGCACAGGCAATGAAACTAAGAAAATATTGTATACCCACAAGCATTGTGAAATTTAACATACTAGAAATGTGTCCATTCACTTTTCTTTCTTTTCCATTTAACCAAACTGAGCCACAACAAAGCATGACCATGGACAGTTACTCCTACAATAAAAAAACAAACAAATGCATAAAACCACATGAATATAGATTGCCAGAAGCAATGAAGATAAGGATGTTATGTGACATAATGTCCACCTGAATTATGTACAGTGAAGACAAAATCTGCCTTATATATTGATAACTTGAACTTTGAATTTTTAAAAAATCTGCAGTAAATTTTGGGAAAAAAATTACTTTGAGGTGGACATCATAATTGATTATAGTTTCAATGTGCCATGTTTTGTGTCTCTGTGCACCCCCCCCCCATTTTTGTGCTATGCAAACTCGAGCATATGTATTTTACGAGTATATGCAAACTCTTTTATTTTATATATATATATGGATATACAGATTTGGCTTGAAAACAAAGCTAATGCAACTCCATTGCTTTTAATTGCTTTTGAAAAATTTTATTTCATTCTAAAATTCATTAAAATGCATATCTTTTGAGTAGAAACAGTTTTGAAGAAATTGTTGCATCTGCTGGAAAGCATGGGAAAATAGGGGGAAGAAGGGGGGGTCGAAAAATATTGCTTGAAATAAAATCAAAAATTTGTTTTGTGGGAATATGCTTACTATTCTTTCCACACAACAGCAAAGTACCCTAAAACTTTTTGAGCAACACAATCGCCAGTGTGGATTTCTATATTATACAAACAGTTAAATTTATATTCTATGTAACAGTACGTAAAATAATATTTGTATCACATTTTTCAATTAAACTAAAATCTGTGAAGTTTATTTTAAATTTAAATTTTAAAAACTTTATTTAAATTTGAGAACATGTTTGTATGATTTAGTTATGTCTATTTAAAAAAATATTTTTGTTTTTCAATAATTTGAAATGAAATGTATATGCTTGCTTTACCATTCTACTTTTCTAAGAATTGTGTTCTATCCCCCCCTCCCCTTTCCTTTTTAGAATATATAGTGGTTTTCTAAAACCATTTATTTAACATTTTTTATACTTTTCTCTTAATATAATAGCTGTTTATTTTTTTTTTCTAAGCTTTTTAGTATAATGTTAAGTATTTGCTAGACAAAAAAGATTACTTAATTCAGTAATCTTTTTTAGAAAGAGTTTTCTTATGCAGAAAAGTAATATGTTTTTTTTTTTCTAACTTTAATTTAAAATTTTTCTGTTATGTTATGTATAATATGAACATCTTAATGACATACAATTATTCTATAATATTGTTTTTTCTCCATTTCTAGGTATCTGATTTTTTTGAAAGAACAGATGATCTGTTTAATGAAATGAAGTGGCAGAAAAAGTTACGAGGTACCATTTAATTTATAATTATAAAATAAGTTAGAGAAAATTTGTTATCTAAACATTTTCTGAGTGCTATAATCCCCCCCTCCTCCTTATAAATATGTAATAATCAAATGCATTCTAATTTGGTTTGTTGAAAATGTTTCAAAGTTATTTGTGATGCATAGGAATCTTTTAAATTCTTAAGCTAACTACATTGTTTTAATAAGTTTTTCAATTATATTTTAAATTGAGGTTTTTAATATGTATAATTAATATGATTTAATATGTATGTATATATATTACTTAGTGACAAAATGTTTATATATATTTTTTCAATTATATTTTAATTTTTGGTTTTTAATATGTATGTTTATATATATTATTAGTGTTTCTTTTATACATTATTTAGTGACAAATATTAAATTTTAGAATACATTGAAGAGTAGTGAAATTTTTAAAATCTCATCTTAAAACAGTTTTTTCTTTTATTATTTCATTTCATCTAAAATACTCAAAGTATCAGATGATGAAAGTAATTTATATCCTGAAGTATTTTTTTCTTAATTGATTGATTTGTTGCAAAATATTAAATTTCTAGATGACTTATTAATTTTTACATGAAAAATTGTTTTTAACTTCTTACTTTTGCATTTTCATTTTTAAAATGTATTTTGAACTCATCAGGTCAACCTCTACTATATTGGGTTAGCAGACATATGTCTATGTGGAGTACAATTGCCTTTAATTTAGCTGTGCTAGTCAATATCATAGTTGCAATTTTTTATCCATTTCCAGACTTTTCTGGTAAGAAATTTTCATGATTCAACTCATTTATTTGAAAAATGTAAATTTTGTATGATTTTTTTTAAATTAATGACACAAGTTAAAATTCATTAAACAAATTAGTTACATATATCACACTGCATTTGCATTCAATATTCATCTTGTTGTTTTTATGTGTGAAGAAAATTTTACATGGCATTGTTCTGGTATCATCCTTGTTTGATTCCAATTTCATGTTTAAAAGTTTTATTTTTAATTATGCAAATCATATTTTAGAAATTTTAAATTATTACTGACCCATAAGCTATGTACTTTGCTCAAGTCTTTTAATTTTTTGTTCCATTGATTTATAATAAACTTGTATTTTTATTGGAATTCTCCATATTTATAAATTCTGAGAAAATGCAGGAATTATAATGTAATTTCATCAAATGTTTTGAATAACTGTCACCTTGAGTATTCTTTCAAATATTTTATATTTCTTATTGTTATTTAGTGTCTATTGATGCATGTGTGTTTGTAAATTTCACAGTCAGTAATTCTTCTTGTTTCAGGTAAAATTGATCCACGCATATCAGGTTTAATATGGACTGTAATGTTTGCATCCTTGGCTGCTGTTATAACTGTACCTGGAACTACAGTCATTCGTGCATATGTTTTTTCTTCAATACTAAGAATGATATATTCAGTTGGGCTTCAACCTACCCTTTGGATACTAGGAACTGTCAATGTAAATAAGTCTTAAGACATATTTAAATATATTCTCATTAGAAACAGATATGGTTTTATAATTTTACATTTGCTTTTAATAAACAACACACTCACATGTATTTTAAAGTACCATATATTCCAGAATATAATACACAATTTTAATACAAAAAATAAGATCAAAATTTACAGGTGTGTGCTATATGCCAAATGTAAAAATGATTGATTTGAAAATAAGAAAAATATGAGCATTAAAGAAAAATTGGTTTCTACATGTACCTAAATGCTGTTTATTTAAAAGAAATGACATACCTTCTGAACTCAAAAACTTTCGTTATCAGTTTGCATGAAATGTTCTTCATATTCGTCTTCCATTATATCTTCAGGCACATCCTTGCTGCAGCACAATCAAGGTTCCAGATTCATGGCCGACAGTTTTCGTTCAGTCGCGGGCTTGATCCTTGGCTGCCAAAGACCCGCCTTGTAGCCGGGGCTGATGCACGTTAAATCTGTCAAAGATCAAAGTCCTCCCATTGGTGTGGTGTGGATGTTAGGAGAGGGGAGTGCCAGCTCAGGTGTCGTCCTCATCACTTGACCGTGGTTCAAAATTACCAGGTCCATCGCCTACAGCCCTTGTGTTGCTTTTAGTGTGACGTTAATAAAAAACTAAACTATTGCTGCAGCACGATTTCTGTGTAAATTTAATGACTCTGTATTTGAAATCAGCACGATGTTTATTTTGTTTAGTAGGACCCCTATATTCTACTAAAAGGAATTCAAATGTATTTCAACTAAAGCAAATTTAATTTACTAAAGCCTTTAATATTCACTTCAAAACCATGGCATCTCAATTCCGTAAATTCATTCAGGTTGGAAATGTGTTCTTACCTCAAGTTGTGCATCCATTTTTTCGAAAACCTAGAACAACATTCTTATGCACATCTGCGTTGAATACAAGTCACCCTGTTTGCAGAATTATTTACCGTCTGAAGTATTTCTCTTTGACACATATTTTCCCCCATATTGCTTATTTATTCAGTTTATTTATTTTAAGTCTGGGAAAATATTTCAAACGATTGACTTCAAATGAATGACTTCAAAAGATGATATCATCACACATGTACATTCCAGCTTTCTTCATTAAAAAAAAAAAAAAAAAAGGTATGCTTTATACAGTGAATATACGTAAAAATTAAAAGATATAATTTTAAATTATTATTGCACATGAGTGTTATGAGGTGGAGTATATGGTGTATTATAATTTGTTCAGTGGTGTATATTTACCCTTTCTTGCATGTTTTTAGTATTATCATTTATCAGCATTTGAAAGAAAAAAAAAAACCAAATTGGTGGAATGCTTATAAAATTTATACAAAAATAAATTCAGTTTCAGAGGTTTTATATTTGAGCTGAATTAATGTAATTTTGAATTTTTTTCTCCATTTATTCAACAGAGATGAATTTTTCTGTCATTAAAATGATCAGTACTAAAATATTGTATTATTATTTTCTTAATGAAAAATTGTTATCTTTATAAAATTTCCAAAGAAACTTACAATGCCATAGTACTGTGGATGATATCCTAAAAATTTACTCCTAGGAATCTAATTAAAAACCTGAGAATTTAACTATGTGCTGAATTATAATTCTGCATTAAGCATGTAATTTAGAATAATTGTCTCATTAATGAATTGATTTCTCTCTTTGATTTCACTAGACAATTATACAGTTTTGTTGTAATAATTTATCTAAATTAGAGAATATATCTTATGTGATAGTACTTAGCATTACTTAATAATAAGGAAAAGGAAGCATTGTTATTGAACTCAACAGATTAATCAAATTCTCTCTGAAGTACATTTAGTAAATAAACTATCTATGTAATAAATATTTAAATTGTAATATTTAATAATTTCTCTCTGTTGTAGGTTGTCATAACAGCTGTTCATTTAGTCAGTATTATGGGTAATCATGGAACATTTACTAAAAGTTTTCGACAAATACTTACAGATTTTGAACTCTTGTACCATATGGTGTATTTAATATTTTGTATTTTGGGACTTTGTGCTCATCCTTTTTTTTACAGTGTTTTAGTAAGTAATGTTTCTTTTCTACTGCTACTTGAGATTTAAGCCATTCGAGATTTTTTTTTATTTCATATAATAAATAATATAAATAACTCATTATAAGAAATCAAAATTTATTTGATGAAATTTCTGAAATTGTTTTCATTTAATTGCATTTCCAAAATAATTTTTGTTGTATATTAATTAATTGTTATAAAATTTTATAAGAGTGAGAAAAAAACATGTTTATAATAGAGAAACTCAAATCTGAAACACAAAATCACACTAACATTAATTTAATAACAAATTTTTAATTTTCATTTTACTAATAATCATATTTTTTGCAACATCAATGCTTATATTTGAAAAGTTTGATATTTATGTTTTATTCTATTTTTTAATGTGTTGTTAAATAAAGATGTTCATCTATACATGCCCTTTTTTATTGCCAAATTTATATTTTTAAATTAAAGCTATTCTTATTCCTTGTATTGACATAGAATATATATCAATTAAACTATAAATATGTGTCTGTTTTGAAATGATAGAATAATACTTCTGAAGGGTGTGATTTAATTAATAAATAAACTTTTTTTTATAGCTTTTAGATGTTGTTTACCAGGAAGAAACATTGAAAAATGTCATCAAATCAGTTACAAGAAATGGACGCTCTATCATATTAACTGCAGTATTAGCTTTAATTTTGGTTTATCTCTTTTCTATCATTGGTTATCTGTTCTTCCGAGATGATTTCCTTATGGAAGTTGATGTTAGATCTGAAAATAAAATTGCTGGTAAGTTAAGTTTTACTGATTTTGTTTTTCTTAAAATATTTTGTAATAACTTTTTTTTTATTAAACTATATTACTATAATTATTCATTATATTTTTACTTTAGTCTAATTAATGTTATTAAATTGAATTAAATTGTTTATAAAAATATGTATATGAACTCTAAATTTTCAAGGTATGTTACTAAATTAGACATCTTGTAAAAACGATTGATTTTGATATCAAATATTTAAATAAGGAAAGAAAATATGTTTTATCACTGGATGCGTATTTTTTTTTTTAAGTGTAAATTTACTGTTTAAGAAGAAACCAATTCTGGATTCCTACATACAAATTTATGACAATTAAAGAAGGTTATGTTTAGCTCTTCCAGAAATTTAATGTCATACAAAGGTTATTTATTTGCACATTCATAAATATTTCAATAATCTTATCAATCATCTCATAAATATTTCAATCATCAATCAATTCATGAAGGTAATGTACAATAGTATCAATATTGTTAGGCATGCTTTTTCTCAATAAGCATGTGTAGAAGGAAGCTATGGCAAGATAACATTTAATGTTTTATGGACTTAATTGCAAAAATTCTTGATTACTATTTTTCAAAAAATCTTTTTTAGTTATTTATTTTCTCTGTTTGAAAATAAATGAATATGACTCACCAACTGGGTATATTAGAAATAAGCTTTTTTTTTTTGTTAGTGAGAGAATTTTTTTAAGAGAAGCTTTTTACACATAATTGTAACATTATAAAGTTTATAGTATGCCTTATATATATTATTACTATATTTTATGTTAAAAATTCTTGCAAAATTGTGTTTCAATGCAAAAATACAATTATATTTTTATTAAAAAAAAAATACTTCCAAAGACTTAAACATCATAGCAAAGATAATTTTTGGATAGTATTAGTATTATAAAAAAAACTGTTCTTCTAAATAGAAAAGTTCAAAATTAAAAATGAAATTGACAAATACAGAATAATAAAGGTTTTTGACTTCCTTATAGTTCTGTTTTGAATATGTTATCTGAACGCAAAAGAATTATTTAGAAGTTCTTTTGATAAATCCAAATATCAAAATAAAAAAGTATTTAAGTTTAATTATGTGATATATTATTTGTGTAATTTAATGTGTAGTTTGTAACATATTTTGATAAAAAAAGAAACTGATACAACATTCCAGTTTATAAACTTTTGCCACATAAATATTTAAATATCTTTTGGATTATTATTAATATTTGGAAATAATCTTTTTGGGACTCTTAATTTGTATTGCAATCTGTCATTGCAAAAAACTATATTTAAATTATATATTGTGCAGACATTCCAAAAAAATTGTCCGTATTCAAAATATCTGTTGGTGAAACTATTATTTATCAATCATAGTTATTAAGTTTTTCTTGGAAAAACTTATATTTTTTGCACTAAATTTATTGTAATGTACTAACTTATTTTGAATGATTTGATTTTTTTTTCAAAGTAAAGAAAATTGCTATATTGAAATCAGTAATTTCATTTAAAAAGTTAATGCATTTTTTTTTAAATGTAAATATATTGAAAGTGCCACTACTTTTATATATGAATATTGAAGTGTCACTACTTTTAATTTATTTTCCTTTCTTTTATAGGTGCTATTGGAGTTGAAGGAGATTCTAATAGTGATCCAGAATCTTTTCAGGTGCCAATATCAGAAGAAGGATATTGTTCTGCTAATAATTCCAGTTGTCAAAATAGAATTGAAAATATATACAAATCTCCAGAAGAAAATTCTACTGGTTCGTTAACTGATAATTAAAGTTTTTGTCAAAGTTAATGTGTGAAAGTTTAACTTTTTTCTTTTTAAATTAAAATGCTAGATTTTCTGTTTAAATTCTGTATATTCAAAATGTTAATAATTTTAATTTAGGGAATTCCTGCATTTTTAAAGAAAATTTTCTCAGTAAAGGATATATAACTTTGACATCAAACATCACAAATTCAAATAATGGATCAGATGATAGTTTGCTAAATATGAAAGATGATTATATTTAGGCTGACTTTCATATTAGATTCACTTAATCAGGATTCTACCTATTTATTGAGTTACAGTTTTCTTACCTATAATAATTTGTTCAATTTGTTTTTGCAAATGTGCTGTATTTGAAGTATTTTCTGTTATACTTATTTTTATCAATAATTTTAGAAATAAACAGCATTTTTTTTTCCATGTACTAAGTTTTTTTTCTTGATATATAGAAGGAAAACTCTCAGTTGAAGTACAAAATATTGATTCTTCCTGTGATGATGATGATGATACTACTTCTGAAAGAGCTTGTGATTCATTGTTAATGTGTATTGTTACTACTTTAAATCAAGGATTAAGAAATGGTGGTGGAATTGGAGATGTTCTTAGAGCCCCAAGTGCAAAGGTTTGTTACTATTAAAATATTTGTGTTCATATCAAATAATTTATTATTATGTTATTAAAATTAGTGTTAATATTTCTCAGTAAAATATGCATGTAAATTTGTATTATAATAATTCTGAATAAAAAAAGTTGAATAATACTAAATTATTACGTAAGAGAATATTTAAGTAATAATTTAGTACAGAAATAATATGTTATAATATAAGTAAGTTAATATTTAATAATAATTTTTTAAAAATTTTGTTGTAGTGCAACTATATTTACAGCTGATTTAATTGGGATTTTTCCCAATAATGAATATGTATTCATTGCTAAGTATTTGTCATTCATCTTTTAATGGTATGCAAGGACAATTTAGATAAGTATTTGTACATTAATTGCAATTTCATCTCGGATGCTTCAATTTGTTTTCAAAACTTTAAAATATACAGTCAGACCATGTTAACACATACGAGACCTTGTGTACTTTACATACAATTTTATTATGGATCCCTTGTGTTTTAGAAAAACAGTAGCAATTTTGGAAATAACTGGGTCGGTATTATATGATCTTGTTGATGTTTTGTCAACAATTGATAATGATTTGTCAGTAGTTGGGCCAAGAACAGAGTATTAAAGATCTATTTAAAAAGGTGTCAGATAATGGGGAAGAGAAAGATGTATTGAGAAAAACTCCAATCACACATTCTAAGACCCTTGAAGAAGCAGAGCTAAGAGCTTGAAGAAGCTAAGCTATTTTTAGCAACAGATATCTCGCATAAGGGCACAGCAAACTAGATATGTTATGCAAGAGATTAAAAGAAACAAAATGCCAGTGAAAAGCATTTGTCTTTTAAAGATTGATAAACTCAATTTTCTTCAAATATTTATGAGTGTTCTTTTATTAATTTTCTTTTTGTCACAGGCACTTGACTTAAATATCATACAAATAGTAATCATGAGTATAAATTTACTCTCAAATTAGCCAATAACTATATAACTTAATGTAGATGTTTATTGTGCAGAAAATTCCTATCAATGTTTAAAATGCTTAGTTTATATTACTACTGCAACTTGAGGTTCACTTATTCTGTGGTTTAATAAACAAGAACCCTGACTATTGTGTGTTAATGGGGTCAAACTGTTTTAACCATTTAAATGTTTACTGAATAGTTTGAATAAAAATTCTATTTTTAGTGTTTTTAAAGCAATATTGAATCTTTTTACTAAATCTAAATTTTTGAACTGTTAATTATTTTTCTTTTAGGAACCCCTATTTGTTGCTAGAGTTATATACGATTTATTGTTCTTTTTCGTTGTTATTATTATTGTCCTGAATCTGATTTTTGGTGTCATTATTGATACTTTTGCTGATCTAAGAAGCGAAAAGCAACAGAAAGAAGAAATTTTAAAAAATACATGTTTCATTTGCGGTATGTATTTAAGCAATTTACAATATCAATTAATGTGGCTTTAAGTAGGGTTTTTTTTTTCATTGTGATAATATATTTTTCACTATACGTAGGAATTTATTATTTTAAAAGTCATTAAAATATTTTAAAGTAATTAATTTAATCTGAATCTGAACAAAACAGAATGAAATGGAATATAGCATAATTTAATTGCTCAGAATGAATATTAAAGTAACTTAATGAAGTGTTTCAACAATTGAATATGTTTTATTGTTAGCTTCCAATATAAGTAAAAGAAAAATTAAAGTAGAAGAACTTAAACAGATTTATGTACAAATTATGAATAATTTCAATTTACTCAATTAGAAAGAGAGGTGAATAAAATGTATCTATTAATTTCTAAAGTTTCTTGTAATATTTGTAATCATGCATTTTTTTTTCTTGATATAGGTCTTGATAGGGCATCATTTGATAACAAAACTGTTTCATTTGAAGAACACATACGGTGTGAACACAATATGTGGCATTATTTATATTTTATTGTATTGGTTATTGTAAAAGACCCAACAGAATTTACAGGACCAGAAAGTTATGTTGCATCCATGATCAAGGTTTGAATTAGTTTTTTATGTCTGTGCCTGTGATTCAGGTTATAATGAATGTCTTTCATTACAACTTAAAAATATAAGTAGTCAAATATAATATATTTGTAGTTAAAAAGGGAAAAAAATATTAATTCTTGAATGTTAGATATGAACACATGAAACATATAACATTGTATCTTGCTTTAAAATTGTTTTATTCTTAGGACCGTAATCTTGATTGGTTCCCTCGTATGCGGGCAATGTCACTTGCTGCTGATGAAGCAGAAGGGGAGCAAAATGAAATTCGTACTTTGCAGGTTCAACTGGAAAATACTCAGAAATTAGTATCAACTTTGTCTCATCAGCTTGCAGAATTACGAGACCAGGTGAATCGATATATTTTTTTGTTTATTCTGAATATTTTTACTTTTTATTGTTTCTTTATCTGCCATAATTTCTTTCAATTACATATGTGAATATAAAACTTTATTTTCATAATGAACCGCATAAATGTTAGAGAATTAATAATCAAAAGTAAATGGTTGTATGCAGTCAACAACTCTTTTTGTGGAATCAAAATTACTCACCTTACTCCAACATCTTTTGTTTGGCGAGAGTACTCCCAAGCATTCTTCCTGTTAAGTCCCTTTCATTATGTTTTAATTGACATTGTAGTTTTTCATAATCATTTTATACCTTTTTTAATTAATTTTTCTGACTTGGTGGGGAACCCCCCCTACCACAGGTTTTCTGTATTTTATATAAAATTGCTTTTTTATACCATATTAAGATTATATCCCTGTCATTTTTCATTGGATTTTATGTATTTTTCTTTTATCACTTTATCTTTTTCTAGTTTAAAATCTGAATGTTATATTGTTGATAAATGTATGTCACAACTTAACCAGATGTGGTTCTTGCATGTTAGACCCAGTATCAATGATTTATCAACTATTCTCTTTCAATTCTTATAATTTATATCACGTTGTTTTTGTTCAAGATATTTATTACTTTAATTCGCATTATTGTTTGACTTGTATAATTCTGCCATTCTTAAAGAAATTAGTTATGGGAAAATTCTACAGAGATTATATATTCCGATTTGTTTCAAAAGTCCTCAACACTTTTGTTTAAATAATATTTTTAATGTCATTCTTATTATAATTTTATAATCAAACTCTGAACCATAATACCAATCCTAAGTAGTTTAGAAACTCATTCATTTCACTTTTATTACAGTTTCATATACAGCTTTGTAGGGTAAGTTAACATCCATTCACATTTTAGTTTTTTTTTTTTTCGAAAATTTGTGCACTTATCAACAGCCAATTTCCAACATTTAAAATATTTCAATACCAAATTGTTTTGAGATGATATCATAGTAAATTAGTAAATTTTCAAGGTATTTTTCACAAATCTTAAAATGCAAAAAGATATGCAAAATGGTTTTTGAATCTAATGTAATTTTTCATTGTGCATAAACCTGGACTGAAAAATAAGTTATATAGTCATGTAACTTATTAATACCAAATATGTAAATATGAAACCTTAATTTTTGTATAGAAAGCACACATTTATTACATGTAAAAGGAAAAGCAAATTTTTACTCGAAATACTGCCTATAGCAAACTTTTATTTTCTCATCCCTCTGACAATTTGTGGATGCCATGCCAAAAAAAAAAACTATTCCTCTTTTGAGGCAAACAAGTCATTGAGGCATTTTTATACATTTTTGTAAAATGTGAAGCACTGCTCAGTAAGCAGGTGTCCCATCAATACAAATAAATGAAAATTGGATGGAGCCAAGTCTGGTGAGTAAGCAGCATGCAAAAGTATTTCCTACCTTAATGCCTCAATCATTTCCTTGACTGATTTTGCTGTGTGCGATGGTGCATTATCATGAAGCAAAATCATTCTGTGTTATCTTTTTTGATATTCTGGTTGTTTTTCTTGTAAAGCTTGATTTATATAAGTTATTTGTTATAGGTAGCGTACAGTATTTACAGTTTTACTAGATTTTAGTAGCTCATAATAGATCACACTATTTTGATATTACCAAATTCAAAGCATTGTCTTCTGTCCATAGAGTAATTCATGTAGAACCTATTGCCTTTCAGTCAATGCCAGTTGTTTGCCTGAAGTTACTCATCATCTCTTATGCTTAGGATCCTCGATATGAATCCACTTTTCACTGTCAGTCACAATTTGGGGAAGAAGTGACTTTCTTTTGTACCTGACAAGCAGCATTTCACAAGTGGTTTTTTTTTTTTGGTTTTCCTGCTGTCTTTCATTCAGTTCATGTAGAACCTATTTTCCCATCTTCTAGATCTTTTTGCCTTTCAGACTTATGGATATGGCTTCTCAAGTCACATTAATTGATCCAAGAGTTGTTGCGTTTGAGCCTCATTCTTATCCAACAATGCTTGCAATTTGTTGTCTTCAAATTTTTTCAATGCCCTTCCGTATTTCTGGTTTCTCACATCAAAATCACCTCTTTTGAATATTTTAAACCAATCAAGACCTGATTTATTAAGAGCATGCTCACTGTAATCTTCAACAAGCATTCAATGTGATTCTGCTGCAGTTTTTTTCAAATTGTAACAAAAATCATCTCTGTCTGCAAAACGTAATTTCCAGGCAAGGACACCAAAAACTATTCTGTTGTGTGAAACGTCCATTGTTGGGAGTTGAAAATCTTTGTCAGATGATAAAACAAGAAAATGATACCATTGACACTGTTTGGGAGTAATTACATTGGCAGGTAGCGCCATCTATGGGCAATTTCCAGTTTCATATTTATGTATCTGGTACTTTAAGAAGTATGTAATGCTATACATTCTACAGTCATTTTTTGATTTATTTTCTCTGTGCATAAATATTAATTATAGGTAAAAATCTAAGTAAATGAACATATTAATTTTATGTGGCCCTTTTTATTATATGTGAGAGCAAATATCATTATTTACAGTATCTTTAAAATTCTTAACAGATTGATGCGTCCTTTTAAGTACAAAGACTTTTTATCATTTAGGACTTAAGCTTATTTAATGGTATTTATATAACTACAAATTGTAATAATGCATTAAAATACTTATACAATTTCTTATTTTGATTATTTCATGTAGATGACTGAACAACGGAAGCAGAAACAGAGGTTGGGACTTCTTGGAACTCCTCCAGTTCCTGGAAGTTATCATCAAGCATCCACTTCTAGTTCAGTTGCTGTTTAGAATAATTGAAGTAAATTTTTTAGTTTATTTCAGTAGATTGGATTTCATAAAGCATTTGAAATTGTAGTGTAATATTTTGAATAAAATATTGACATAAATCTTTTTCATTTGAAAAATAAAAATTAATTTGAAAGCCTTTATATTAATAAATTCTTGAATATTTAATAATTTTATCTAATTTTATTCTAAATTTATAATTTGATAAAATCTCTAGTCTTCCCCCTGTATAATAAATCAACACTTAATTGTTTTTCTTTTGACATGATGCATGGGATTCTTATTTTTTGTAGGGTGAAGTAAGTATCTATAATTTGTATTTAAGGAATTTTTATATATATGTTCATTCAAAATATTTAATACTGGGGAAAATCTGAATTATATCAGAGAATTAAAACTAGATTCCTTGTGGTTTCAATTTTGAAATTAAAAATTGAGCTTATGAGTGCAGTTTTGAGATTTTGAGAAATATTTTATTTTATGGCCGTATAACTTAATTAAAACACTTCTGTACAATTCATACCATTTTAATTTGAAGGTTTTCTTATCCTGTAAAAAACAATGACATTTTAAATGTTGCCAGTCTCGATTATTACTCGATAGCAAAAGCAATAAAATGTAATTTGTCACATGAAGCTGTATAGTTTTCTTTTTTTTAAATAAAACTTTTTACTAGTGTTTAGTTTTTTTAATCATTTACCTTAAAATAATGTATATAAAATAAAATGTATGTAATATTTTTTTTTAATTTTTATGAAAGGAATGTCTTAACACCATTGCTTATTTATTACATTCTTATTGAAATGGAATATTTTAAGTAGTAAATAAGAAATAGTAAATTATTATATATTTATAGTTTATCTCAAATTTCTTGTACAAAGTTCTTTATTACTTTTCAGAATGTGCTCAAATTTTGTACTGATGAGAAATCTGAACTGTCATAACACATATTGTGACTTTTTCATCCCATTGAAAAGACTTATTCTTGTCATTGTTAATGAGGAAGACTGAATGTTGACTGGAACTGATTTTAAATATTGTACATTTGTATTCAAAAATATTTTAAGATTTTTATGTAGAATGTTGAATAATGGTAAAAATATATATATATATAATTATCATTAGTCTGCCGGCAGACCAATCTTG
The DNA here is from genome assembly GCA_019974015.1 of Nephila pilipes. Taxonomy (NCBI): domain Eukaryota; kingdom Metazoa; phylum Arthropoda; class Arachnida; order Araneae; family Nephilidae; genus Nephila; species Nephila pilipes. The sequence continues at coordinate 692,130 of BMAW01029087.1, read as the reverse complement.
CGAAAAATAAATGTTACAAGTTTTAGCTTATATTTGATTCTTTTTAAAAAGTTTTACTTTACATGTTGCAATTTTTTCTTATCTTTGATAGTTTTGTATAAAATATATTAGCTAGTCAAAATATTCCATTTTATATCTTTTGTGCAATATGTGTATTACATATTGCTTAGTACCACCATTTTCTGGAAAATTTAATGTTTTAGATTAAAGGAATTTATCTTATAATTTTTTTGAACTTCAATAAATTATTTCTGTGGTGCATTTAATATATGAAATGTAAGTGTATTTTTTTTTATCTTTTTTAAAGTTTTTGTCTGTTATGTTTCAGAAATGAATCAATTTTGTGTTTATTAAATTGTAATATGTTCGTTATTTTTTTCAGTCACTAAAAAGAACTATAATTGATCTGAATATAATTAATATTGTTTAAAAAATATTAAAATAATTGTTATTTATGCCTTGTTTTGAAATATTTATGATTAGCATTTTTTTTCCGAATTTTGATGTATCTTTTTAAATTTCCTAGATGCCTGGGTCCAATTTATCATCAAATTTTCTAATAAAAAAATATTCTCTAATAACCATATAAGATGGTTAACTGACATTTGAACAAAGAAATATTTATTATGTATGCATTAAAGTTTCCAATTTGTATATATTTATATGTATATGTTTAATAGTTTGAATGTATTCAGTTGTTGCACTGCAGTTTCATGGATATTACGATTTTTATTCATGGTAGTATATTTTTAATAAACATTTTAAATGTACATTTGTACTAATTAGAATAATGGCACCCAAAAAACATATAATTAGTTATTTGATATTTTCAATTTGCATTCTAAATTATTTTTACATTTTATAAATTGTAATTTTATATGTATGATAAAACTGTTTTATTGAATTGCAAAATATAGTTTATTGATGGTAATTTTAAAAGCAAAAATCAGCTTTAAGATTTTTTTTGGGAAAATTTTTTAATGTATTTACGTAATTATATGGATATTTTAATTTTATAAATTCTGCATAATTTTTCGTATTTTTATGTTCTGCATCTGGGATTGCGAAAAGCTGAAATCTTATATGAGTGTATTTATTTGCTATTATTTTTAGTTGTTTTTATTAAAATTTTATTTGTGTTGATTTAATTGAAAAATATATTTGCATGTATGAACTTTTAAAGTTATTTTGTTGTAATGTAAATGCTGAAAAAACACAACAGTTCACAGCATTGCATTTTTATTAATTTGACTGTTTACAAAAAACGTGACTCATTTTTTGATGTATTTATATACTTTGAAATTATTCATTTGTAAGGAAATTATTTTTGTCAGAAAAACTCCTATTTCTTTTAACTGTTGATGTCTTCCTTATTCAATACATGATCAAATTATTGAAATTCTTTTAATGAATCTTTAATTGTCCTAAAATTATGTATTTTGGTGGTAATGCATATATCTTAGAATTCTCAGTAATAATTAGAATTTGTCACACCTGTGAATTAAGTAATCTGAAAAACTTTCTATGTGCTACTAAAAAGGAGTTGATGTGGTTATTAATTTTCCTCTAAAAATTAAAACTTTATTTTTAAAGAATTGAAACTTTATTAAGAAGTTTTAAATATTGGATTCAACAGCTAATTGTTGGTATTGGCAATATTTCTTGTCCTGCCTGATTTTTTTCAGAAAAAAAATTATATTTCTTTACCAAAAAATATGTTATGTAAAAAAAAATGAATATTTATTATCCTGATTTAAAATATGCTCATTTATTAAGTGTTATTGCTATGCTTAATAAGCTAAATTTCTCTTCAATTTTATTTATAATTTAATTTGTGTACTTTTCCAAATAGAGGTGTAATAGTTGTAATGATTCTTAAAATTGTGTTTTATTTTAAACTCCTCATAAAAAGAAAATGCCTTTTCATCAGTTGATGAGGGGGAGAAAAATGTTAATTTTTAAATGACTTTTTTTTTCGTTCAGGTAATTTTATTTTTTAAAAAAATTACAATCACATGTATGGTTATAAATAGATTTATAAGGATATGTCTCCTTAGGTAAAATATCAGTTACTATTTAATTTATGTTTTAAATCATTCATTTATTAGCATAGATTCATGTATTCATACTTAGTAAAGAAAATTTTCCAATTTATTATGTCTGTGCAGTTAAGTCTTCCGTGTAAAAAGTTCATGAAAATATCATTTTCTTCTGGAATTTATAAAGGACATTCAATGAAGCACTGTACTTTGATCATCTGATTTCTGTAGGTGAACATGTAATATGCACATTGTTTTCCTCATAGTCATTTAAATATTTAGAATACATTTGTATTACTACTCCTCACTTTAGAACCTGTTTAGATAAGTATTCTTTGTTCATGATATATCCCTTTTGTCTCTTAAAAACAGAATATAATATTTCCTTTAATTAACTCAAGTACCTCACAAAAGTCTTTAAAAATATTCATTTTGTCTGAACATTATCAGGAAAAATATACTTGTATTTCTAAAGTATGTACTTATACTATTTTACAAAAGAAAAAATAATTTCAGTGTGTCCATTTTGGCATGTAAATCCAGTCTTCCTGTAACTATGATTAGTTATGGCTAAACATAGTGTGGATATTTGCTCTTCTAAGTGCCAAAAGTATTTTATATTATATGTTTCCTTTATGTATTTCTAAATACAATTTAATACTGCCCTATTCTGTTTTATTTTTTCTTATTAAATTCATATGATACATTTGTCAATGTTAAAGAAAGAAAATATTCTAATATTTTATGTGTATGTTAAAAATATGTACTTGAAATTTTTCAAGACTTGTAATGAATTTTCTCGCTTAAATGTGTGAAAGTTTATTTGTTAAAAGTAACTATTTCTAAGTGTTTTGCAAATCATTTCATAAAACTGTGTTTAGCATGATAAATTTTTCATACCAGATATGTCATAAGGTCAAGAATATAGATTATACAGGCTGTATGAACTAGATTGGCTTTCTGAAAAAAATTTGTATTATAGGTGCTTGAAAAATGGCTATTTTAACATCAAGAACTTAGACAAATACAATTATACATACTTTATTTGTAAAAACAGTTTTACATGTTTCATATCCTGGGAACTTGAAATAATAACTCTACAATAAATTATTCCTATCTTGTGTTTTTTCTTCTTATAAAAATTTTGTATTAAAAATTTAGAAACTGTTGACATTTCTTACTATGCAAAATATATTGACCATATATATATATAGTCTTGAATAAGTTTCTTTCTTCTTTTTGGTTCTTGTCTTATAAATACTTCAAAAATGGTATTTTAATTGTTAATTTTCACAAAATAAGTTCTTGTCTACATGGAAATCTTAATCAAATTTCTTTCAAAACTTTATTCTAAGTTTAAAACTTTTAATATTTGTGGCTCAGGTAAGGTAATGATTTTTTTTTTTGACAAAAAATTAAATTTTTTATATACTAGGAAATTTCATAATCTTTCATTTTAAATTCCTAATTGTATCAGTAAATTCACATCTTGAACATTCACTGACACTATTTAAATCCATTATATAAAATAATAAAAATAGTAAAAAATCGATTTTAATTTCTCTAGTTTTTATATCAATGGTGATTAGCAACCTCTTAATCCCATATGCTGTTTTTTATTCAATATTTGTAAAGAACTAAGCAAAAAATTTAGACTGAAATTTAAAGCAGTTTTCTGTTGGTATTAACTTTCAAAAAGAAAAAAAAATAATACAAATTGCTTGATATTTTGCATACCAACACATTTGTAATTGTATTAATGAAAGTTGTAAATGCTTGTAGCTTGAGTATATTTAGTTTTTGCTAAATTTAACAACGTAATAAGCTAAGGATGAATAATCGGCATAAAGGTTTTAATCGTGTTGTGCGGAAGAATCTTTAATTTTTTAAAAATATGTTGTTCAGTGTTTTTATCTTTTTATAGAAGCTTCAGAATGATTTTTTTTTTTTAAATTTTCTAATTCACTAACATTATTTTGCTATGTAACGTTTCATCTTCATAATATTATTCTTACTATAATTATTTTTGCATTTATGTTGGATTACAAATAGTTTTGAAATTTTATGTATTCATTCATTTACATATTCATAATGTTCAAAAAATTGAAATCAAATAATTATTTCAAATTTAAACTTTCTAAAAAACATAAAATCTTTTAAACTTTTCTTTTATTTTATATGACTTGCAGTAGTAATTAATGAAAAATAACCACCACACACACTAGATCAAAATATTGAAAACTTTATTCAATATTTTAACTCATAATTTAAGTACACATGTATGCTTCCTACTAAAAATTCATTTGGATTTTGATTCTTAACAATATAAATCAAACCTAATTTTTTAAAAAAATTACAGTGAAATTCAGAACAGAATTTAAATATTTCAATGAAATTTAAAAAACTAAACATGTAATTTATAGGAAAAATAAAATATTTCATCAGGATGATAAAGCCCCAATATTTCTCTTGGCTAAACTGAAATTAAGGTGAGATGAATAAATAGAAGTAAAATTGGATGAAAATGTCATTTTAAGGCGATTTTAAAAAGAGTATTTGCAAGTGTGTATATCATAGCCTTAGTGTTTATGTGTAATTTACTTGCAGCTTTTTTAATCAGATAAAATTGTTTTAGTATTTTCATTCCTTAACTTGAATATGTTTAAAAGCTAGATACATATAGATTTAATGGATGTATTCTGATACTCAAAAATATTCGTGCAAGTTATAAGAAACGATAAATAATGATAGACAATTGTGAATGCTTTATTTTATGTAATTGAAAATTTAGTACAACATTATTTCGCTCAAAAATTATGCCTAGAGTGTAAGATTTCCAAAATTTGTAGCTTGACTTGAGGCTCTGTAGTGATTATTCCAATCATTGTGGTCATGTTAAAATTCATTATAAAAAGTACTTTTAAACCACGATACCTAAACTCAATACATACAGAGAATAATCCCCCCCCCTTAAATATACTATTTCTTAAAAGTGCAATAAAACAAACTATTGATTGAAAATGATCATCATTAGACTGTAAATGTGTGCAATGTTTGCTGTTTTCTTTCTTGGTTTAATGTATTCCAATTTTATACTGAATTGTTATTTAAGCAACTCATTAAGAAAATTGTAGTAATAAATTTCACATTTATTTACACGAATACATTTTTGAGATTCATGTCATTGAAGGGAAAAGGAAAAATAAATACATAACTAATCAGATTGGGGATTTTTTTATGGAAAGAAAAAAAACTTTGAATATTTTGCAAATTTAATTCAGATTTAAAGTATTTTTATCTTGGATCTAACAATACTGAATTGAATTTAATAAATCTTAAATATTACTAATGAAAAATCTGTATATTGTACTGATGTAAAAAATATTCTTTGTCTATAAATCCTTAAATAGTTCAACTTTACAGTTCAAGATGCAAAAAAAAATTAGTGTACATATTTTATAATTTTTGAAATTAAATACTATATATTTTTACTATATGGTACTTAATGTGCTTATGAACTTAAAAATTAATCAGGGTCTGGAAACAATAAGCAAAGTTTCACTGAAAATAAAATCAAAATGAATGCAATAGCAATATCTGTTCACTGTTGCAAAGATAATTATTCACATTATTTTTACCCCCTTAAAATAACAGTCATCATCTTAACAAATCCAGTCTAGGATCAAAGCATGTTTTTTAAATATTTATATCAGTCTTATTGATACCTTTATGGATAAAACATGCATGAATTCCTGAAGACATCTCTTGTCATTGTAATTTTTGAGGGCACTGGATGTAACTTGTATATTAGTCTTGCGAAAATTTTGGCCACCACACAATGCCAAACATAAAGAGTCTAATGAAAAAATAAGTTGCAACTGGAAGACAATATGATTTTGATTACCAGCTATCAACCGATGATGTTGGATAACTTCAGAAGCTATGTTGAGCTCTTCATTTGTTTCTAGTCGCAATCAGATGTTCTGTGGTGAGACTTCATGTCAAATGAATAGTGTTGCTTTCATGATCAGTTTGTGTTTTGACGAATCCAGTCGATATATTCAGATACTCGTGTGTAGACACCTGGATATCCAGGTGAAGCGCACTTGGTTCCAAATGAAACGATACCAACCACAGTCCATTCCCTCGAATTGTTTGGTACCATTAGAGGACTACCAGAGTCACCCTAGAAGAAAAGAATTAATTATCAATAATGGATGCAAGTTAGATGTTCGCTACTGGCACTAAGCTAATTCAGTTAACAAGTGATTACTTGAAATATTGCTGGAGCCCACTGGAAAGTCGCGGAATGTCAACTTCATTTCTCTAAAAATCTGCTTCTAATATAGTGAAAGAATGCTGCAGACTAAGTTTAATTATCCTCAACAGGTATTTAACACTCCCAATAATATATTCATGTAACCTTATTCTTGTAGATATCCATTGGAAAGTGCATGGATCTGATGATGTAATTTAGATTGCTTCAAACTTTGGCAATCTTTATCTCGAAGTGATGCTAAATAACACCGGTAAAAAAACGAGTTTTTTGAACATGGGTTTTCTTTGAAACTTCACAATTCGCGTAACACAATTTTTTTTTATACACCTTATATTTTAAGAGCAAAAAGGAACATTGAGTCAAATTGAATTTATTCGATAATTAGTTTCAATAATTTATTTTATTATTTGGCGTTTATTAAATTTATCATCTAAAATAAATACGTGTAAATTTTTTTTAGCTCAATTAAGCTTTGTAAAGTGAACGAATATTGACTTACAAAAGAAGTAAATGATTTCAAGATGCATTAAAAATTGCGACACATTTTAGAACCAAATACACAATTTGAGTGGGCTAGGTTGCATATATCCATTTGTAGCATTTATTTATTGTTACAAAGAATTTATTTTTCATTAATTTTTAACAAAAGAAGGTTTAAGTTGTGACCTCTTCACCAAGGCGAGAAACGTCCCCGGGATACCCTAGCGATCCTTCTCTATTTTCGACCTTCCTTCTTCTCAACCAATTTGTGTATTTTCTTCAGTTTCTTCTCGTCTAGATCACAGTTAAATCTTGTTTTGCGCAGCACAGCCATATTTGGCTCTTGCGGCAATAAACTTTACTTTTTCACTTCTCTCACCTAGGCGAGAAACTTGGAATAAAATTTAATTCTTTAAATAACTAGTTTTAATCAATTTTTTTTTGTTTATTGTAGTTAAATTATCGTATTGTCATCCAAAACAATCGTGTATATAAAATTTCAGCTCTATAGAGCGCTTTAAAATGTGAGAAAATAGCTTTTAAAGTTTTGACCTCAGACAAAGTTACAATGTGAGTTAAAGAAAACCCATTCTCTTCCTCACTTGTGATACTGAATAGCTAAGTCCGTTGCCTATAGTTTTCTATAAATTTTTCACTCCAGGTGTACCTTCTTTAGGCAAATACTGCTGTTATGACCCCAAGGTACCCAAGTGATCTTTTTCTTTCCCACGGGGTTTACTATCTTAGGATACCCGAACGATCCTTCGTTATTTTCGAAGTTTCTTCTTATCAACCTTTTTTTTCTTTTAACACTTAGATCATAGACATACATTATTTGATGAGGCGTAGCCAGATTTGACTCTTACGTCTTAAACTTCAATTATCATTTATCCCCATAGATATCCATTTTATTTAATAAATACTTTTGAAGAGAGGGTCAGTTTTTTTGAAGGTGCAATGGATATCTATGGAAATAACATGATTGTAGCTGCATTATTCTTAAGAAATACTAAAATTCATGACGGTATGGGTGACCGCGGTAACCTAGTGGTGTTGAAGGCAACGGACTTATGCTACTTACAGTGGTTTCCGTTGAGTTGTGGGTTCGTGGCCGCGGTAGCCCAGTGGTCATGGCTTCCGATTCGTGGCCGGCGGTTTTCGCTCAGTCGCGGGTTCGATCCTTGGCCGCCAAAGACCCTCCATGTAGCCAGGCTGATGCACGTTAAATCTGTCGGGGCCCAAAGTCCTCCCGTTGGCGTGGTGTGTATGTTAGGAGAGGGGGGTGTCAGCTCAGGTGTCGTCCTCGTCACTTGCCCGTGGTTCAAAATTACGAGGTCCGTCACCAATAGCCCTCGTGTTGCTTCTAGTGCGATGTTAATAAAAACTTAATCATTTTCTTCAATTCTCCTTACAGCTCCGTAGTCAAAATGACTTCAAAAAATGATTTAAGAAGTCGCCACAAGGTAACCACTTAGTATAATTCCCATGATCTAACCAAGATTCTAAATTCTGAGGTACGTTGCCCATAGTCCTTGTGTAGCTCTGCCCTCAATACCTTACTTTCTTCTGGTAGGTGCGGTAATCGTGACCCCAAGGCACCCTAGTGATCTTTTTTTCCCATATAGTTTACTGGCAATAATGAACACAGGTGAAGTATCCCGGGATACCCTAACAATCCTTTTCCATTTTCGACCCTCCATCTTGTCTTTTTTCAAACGTTTAGATCACAGTTATACTTTGACGCAGTATAGCCATATCTGGCTGTTGCGCTAATAAGCTTCATCATCATTCACACCCTCATGTAATTCTAGAATGACAGATTGATTCAAAAAGACCAAATTTTTAAAGAATACTACCTGACAGGCATCTTTTCCGCCTTCATTATATCCTGCACAAACGAAGTTTTTAGTTATAGGCTGGTAGTACCTGGCGTCACAATCCTTATTGTCCCAAATAGGCATAGATACTTGGTGCATTGAACCGGTGCCGCGAGTACCTGATAAGTTAAAAAAAAAAACACCCATTAGACACTAAGAATGTATAGAATAAGTTAAAAAATTACTATCTTATATATTTTCACTTTTGGAAAAAGATTAGTAAGAAAGAGGAAGAGACAGCATAATTACTTAAAAGAGTTGGTATACTATAATTTTCAGGAAGAAAAAAAAAACATCTTTTTATCGTATTTTGGCAGTCATTCGAAACAGTGCAAAAACCTTTCCGTTATAAATGCAAAATATTGCGATATGTTCCATATAAATGTCAGAAACCTCATTATTAATTTTAGAAATGTAAGCCATTTTTTATTATTTAAAAAAGATAAGCAAATATATATATATACACGATACATTTCGTGTTAAACACATAATTGTAATTTTAAAAATTTGATTTAAGTAATGGACCATTTATTTAGATTCTAATTTGATTTAGATGGAAACTGATCATGGCTAGACGAACTAATTTTTCTTTAATGTGATTTTTATTTATATTTATTTATAATTACCATGTTTTCAATTTTAAAATGAACCTTGATTTAATAAGTATAAATGAGAAAATATAACATCCCTTTATTTAAAAAATTTTTTGCTTAATCTGCAAATCTGTCACGAAATATTTTGCATCATCACTCTATCGTTTCTTTTTTCCCTCTTTATGTTTCACTGTAAGTTTTACAAAATTAAGGGTAGAGATCTCTAATTATTTCGATTTCAATCTACGAGTGTATAATGAAGTACTCAGTAAATACGATTATTAATTCAATCCTGTATCTCTGTCTTCTCAAACTAACCATATTAAGGGAAGTATAGAAGTTATCTGAGTGATTTTTCTCATTTCCCAAAGGGCATATTTTCTTTAGAAAATATTGATGTGTAATGCAACTCGTGGAAGCCATAACGATCTTTCTTTTGTTTCGATGCTAATCCTCGTCAACCAGTACTGGTCTTTTCTTCATTATTTCGTCTTACGTGGTCGCGAACTCAATGCCTGCGTAGCTTCAGTCGAGTAGTGGCCTCGAGTCCTGATACCACTAAAGTCCCACCGAGTAGTGGGTCTGATGTTCGTTAAATCTGGTCGAGGTCCCAAGTTCTACCATTGGTCTGGTGTTGAAGTTTGGAGAGTCTGGTACGAGCTCAGGTATCATCCTCGTCAATTGACCGAGGCTCAGAATTACGAGGTTCATCAACGATAGCCCTAATGCTGCTTCTCAGTGCGAAGTAAGAAGCAATCACTCACTTATTCCTTCGTCTTACATCTAGATCACAGATATGCATTTGCGACTATTACGTAATAAAGTAACAAGTGTTTGACATGGTCGGGAGGCCGTAATTGCAAAGTAGTCACGATTTCGAACTCATGGCTTGCAACCGAGTTCTCATGGTTGCGCGACCTCGAGACTAGCGTCGAGTTTTTGGTTTGAGTCCTGATGCTTGAGTGAAATTGTGCATGTTAAACCTATCAAGGCTCAACGTCAAAACGTTGCAAGGGTATGGAAGCTTAAAGAGGGGGGTACCATTTCAGGTGTTGTCCTCGTCAATTGACCGAGGCTCAAAATTACTAATCAATACTCTTGTGTTGCTCCTGAGTGCGAATTTAAAAAATAATCCTTTTCGTTAATCAGAGCTCGAGATCGACTTTTTTAGTCGAGTCGTGAGTTAGAGACCCGATTCCACTAGATACAAGTCGTGCAGTGAGGTTGGTGCATGCTAAATCTATCGGGGTTCAATGTCCATATGTTGACGTAGAGTGAAAGGTAAAAAAATGAAGCTCTTGCTTTTAGGCGCCATCATCGTTACTAGACCGAGGCTCAAAATTACGAAGTCCAATGATTATAAATGGCTGGCATAGTTTAGCCAGATTTGGCTCTACAGTACCATAAATCCAGAAACTCATTTACACCGTCTACATAAGTCTTCACGTTTCTTTTAAGTGCAACGTTAATAAGGAATCGATCAATGCATTGGTCTCGAATAAATTAATAAGTGCTTAGGATAATATGGCCCCTGCTCTTACAAAATCAACTTGAATCCCTTATATAGAATTTTTAGCCAGCTCTTCAAACATGGATTATTATACTTGTGTGACAAAAACAATACGGAAGAAAGGTTTTGTTTATTTATTTTGATTGGAATTGCAAAATGCTCTCTTCTTTCTCTTTCTCTGTTTATATATATATATATATATATATATATATATATATATATATATATGTGTGTGTGTGTGTGTGTGTGTGTGTATGATGTATGTATAATGAATTAAAACACTAATGAATAAGTAAAAATGCAAGTTTCAAATTCATGATTGTAATGAGAACATCTTTTTTAATTAAAACAGTTTAACTGTTTATTCCTTTTGATGAGAAAGAGAGGCAATAAATATACATTATAGCAAATAATATAGATACTAGTTTAGCTCCGCTATCTCGATACGATAATAACACAGCTTCGCTATCTCGATTACAACAGAAGAGAGCGAATTTTACCTGGCATTCGAATTTATGGGTAGGGATTTCTCCAGATCACGTAATATACGATGAAAGGATTCTGAGGGATTTTGATAACGTCTATCATTTTAGTAGGGATTGTTTCCAACAGATTTATGACAATGCGAAAGTTGACACAACAGATTTTATGAGCGTATAATTGCATAAATTAATGGATAGTTTAGAATTGTATCAGCAAATAAAGATATATATATATATATATATACATGTGTGTGTGTTATTGTACGATGATAGATGAAAGGATGATAGGTCAACTCTTGATTAAAAACTAACTCTTGAAGAAAATTAATTAGTTATTAAGTTATATATTTCTGCATTTCCTAACTTGATACCACGTGACTTCTATTTCATACATATAATTAAATTTTTAATTGTAATTCTTTTTTATTTCTAACAATAAATATAATTTATTGTTGTCTTCCACAACATGTGATATGATTAATTAAAATTCCTACATTTTTTTTCTCTTCATAACAGTAACGCTTCAGATAGCATGATATTTAAAGTCGGGCCCCGTAAACTTGCAATTTATTAACTTGCGAGTCCGCTTCACTGCGGATCTTACCGTGGCTTCCTGATTGCGGTAGTCTAGTGATCATGGTTACAGGCATTATTTTCGTCGAGTCGTGGGTTCGAGCCCTGATGCTACCAAAGACCTGCCGTGTAGCGGGCTGATGCACCTTAAAACTGGGGTCAGTCCCAAATCCACTTTTTGGCGTGGTGTGGAAGTTTGTCATCGTTGTCAGTTGACTGATGATCAAAATTATAAGACCCGTAGCCGATCACCTTCGTGTTGCTTCTCGTGTGACGTTAATAAACAATCACTATCGCAATATCTCCCTTTCTATGAGATTCAGAATAATTTTTTTCCAGGTGACATCAGGAACACGCATTAGTACCTTTTTTAATCTTTCTATTTTATATGTTGTAGAATAAACATGATATGGAGTTAAAATTTGCAATAGCACATTTTTACTTCAAATGAGAGAAATTAAAAATTATGAGAAAGAGGTGTTAAAGGCTGGTTGTACTTCTAAAAATGTACAAAAAAAGAAAAGAAGTGCTAGGGTAAAGTAGGAATCTTTTACGAAACCAGAACACGCAAGTCCCCTGATTGTTAAGTACACACGGTGACTTATTTATATGAAAGAAAAAAAATACGACTAAGAAGATGAATAATTAGTTGGATTTGAGACGCATCCTTTGAAAATTTGGAGCTGAGAGAGGGTCAACCACTTTTTTTAATATTTTTCATTTATTTATTGGATTCTTAGAATGGTTATGAATCAACTTTTTTTTAAGTGAAATGTTCCTTTTTTAAGGGATTATTTTCAAGTTCTCACGGTCCATGAGATTAGCTGCTCCTCTAACTATTTTTATAGGTTAAATTTCAATAGTTTTAAGAAATTTTCTTCACTTGACCTAGGGCCACAGCAGATCGGGAGGGCAGAGTGATTGTCAAATGAGCTGTCACAGCATCTGATTCATCGTTATCAACCATCAGACATGAGTTATCAACCATTCACAGACGGCTGAAAGAGCGAAATCTACTTCGTACCGACCACTACGTCACCTGCCACTCACACCTGCACACTGTCGAGCCAGAATACAGTGGTGCTTGGCTCGATCAGGTTGGAATGATGCTGATTGGGGACATATAATGTTTACAGAAGAATCCCGCTTCCAACTGTGTCCTGACGATCATCGAAGACGTGTCTGGAGACCTCTAGGGCAGAGTGCCGATCCTGCTTTCACTATTGCTCACCACACAGACCCTCGACCAGGAGTTATGGTCTGGGGTGCCATTTCTCTTGAGAGCCGGACCCCTTTGGTCGTCAGTAGAGGCACACTTACAGCACAAAGGTACGTCGATGAAATTCTGAGACCTGTTTTGATACCTTTCCTTTTGCAGTAACGTGGCCTTATTTTTCAGCAAGATAATGCTGTCACTTTCTGAATTGAAGACACAACCTTGAGGCTCCGTAGGGATTATGATCTATTAGTATACTTTGCTAAACATTATCATGCAATGCTTAATTACAACATATAAAAAATAACCTAAATCTGAAATTCTTTGAACCCCGTCAAGGATTAACATTGTCTTGGTTTCATAACGTGTTTAGGTTTAACAGAAATACTGATACGACACAAAATAATTGAGAAACGGAATTCCGTTAGGAGATAACATTATTAATCTTTAAAAAGAATGCATTTTACGAATGATATTCAAAAACTCAAACACTGAATGCTGACCATAATTCATGGCTCCCCAACCGACGACAGTGGCCATTGCTCCAACCATTGACTTTGAGCTTTGAGGTGAGGGCAAGCATACTGGTTGGATGTAATCTGTGAATTTCACTGGACGTGAAAGTTTGACAATTCCTATGTCATTATAAAATCCATTCCGTTGAAAATGAGGATGCGGAACAAGTGAAGAGACTCCATATTCTTGGATGCCTTTTCCATCTGAGTTAAGTAAATGGTGCTCTCCCAGTCTCACTACCATTTGACGAGGATTATACCTGAAAGAAAAAAACTTTTAATGGAAGAGTTGTTGAAAATAATGTAAATCGTTAAGATGCTTATTTATTAATATTCGAGTTATCTTAAAGTTAAAATGAATGTTTACTATTCTTTAGAAATTGTAAAACACCTTTCTCTTTAATCTAAATAGAAAAATACAAATTAACTTACTTATATCCTCTTCTGTCTGATAAACAATGTGCCGCTGTTAAAATGTACAGGTTATTTATTAATGAGCCTCCACACCAGAACTCTTTTCCTCTGGCAGTCATAATAAACAGAGCAGCCTGTTAAAAAAAGGAACATTATGCAAAACATAAATTATGTAACTCTTAAATTGCACAACAATCCTCCAGTGATAACGATATTGATATCCTATCTTACGAAATATTAAATCAAAGACTTAATTAATAATATATCTCTATCAACAGAATGCAACTTCTTTTTGTTAATTTACATTTCAGGCTACCTATTTCGAGCTGACTCAAACGTTTTAATACAATTGATATCTGATTTAAGAATTTTAACTATTATTAGAAGAACTGGTAGGCGCCTGATGTAGCATCTCATCCTCCACATCGACCTCATATTAAAGTTAAATAAGAGTAAAAATCTTTAAAAATTATGCATCAACTTCATCATTTTGTATGAATGTCTTTCTCGGAATTTGCGAGTCTTAGTGAGCCCATAATCCACTGATTGCTATCCGTAGCTATTGAGGGGGACAACCCCATAGATTGTAGTGAGATTCTAAAATTATTTCTACGTTTAAAAAAAAGGAAATTGGCTTTTCTTATTTCATTTTAACATGCGTTAACGTATTTTTCTTTCTTTCTTTTTTCTGTTAAGTTCTCAAAAAAGTAGAAGAATTATTCGAAATGAATATTAATTATCGTAAAGTAAGCATTCTTCAGATCTCTAGGTTCCACAGAAGAAATTACTATAAAAAAAAAGGAAATACCTTCTTCAAATTATTAATTTATTTTAATTTTCATAAGCAAAATGTTCTAAAGTACAAAAAAGTTGTCAGTGTTAACAACCAAATTAAATAAAAACAGACGATTCTGCCTTGGAAATCAATTATTAAATAAAATATTAAAGTAAGAACAAACAATAAATCAATAAAGTTGACAATTATATTCTGGTCGAATATTACAATAAAAGCAAACGGTAAAATATTAAATTAAATATATCTCAGCAATGTAAATATACCCCAAGCAAATTAAATGTAATTATTATGATCATAATATTATTACGAATGTGAGATGACGTTTCTCCGTAAGGTTTCACTTATGAAGGAAACGAGACATTTACAGAGATTTCATCGGTTAGAAAAGGAAAGTTTATGAAATGACTCCTTAATTTTGGTAACCGTTTTGGAGAGTCGATGAAAAACTTATATGAAAGAAAAATATTTCAAGATGGGCTAGAATCTAGTCGACATCTCCGCTGGGAAGAAAGTTTCGGATTTTTCCTGAATTATCCCTGTGACGTCATACCTGGTCGGAACTCCTATAAATAGCGAAGAGTTGCGAAGTCGGGGAGATCCATTCTAAAATCGATGGGAATCGGACGAGTTGATCTGCCAAGGAGTTATCGGTAGCGTAACCAAGGGAATTTGCCAGGAACCATCGAATATTGCCTTGGAGGTGCAGAATATTACTGCCGAGATTTGTCGGTAGAGCGAATAAGCTGGGGTACTGAAAGTGGCTGATATAACTTTGACTGTCATTACAAGAGCTATTTTATTTCTGCATCTGTGCTGCTAACCTGTACAAATAATGTATTTTCTGTTTGTGCTGTTACTGTCCATGTTCTTCTACCTGTGTGTCATCCTGAATATTTGTGAATAAAACGTCATTTATCCTTATCCTCTGTGTTGGACTGATTTTTAATCATATATACTGACACAAGTTAGGATTTTTAGCAACAATATATTATAATGTCAATCTTTTGAACCTATATATAACATCTTGTATCCTTTATTTTATGCCCATTCATTTTTCAAATCAACATGTTAGCATATGTCAAAGATATATATATATATATATAAAAGCTCTGTAAACTGTCTAACTTAATTCATTGATAATCGTTTGTTAATTCGGATCAATGAAATACTATCACTTGAATTAGTTCATGGATCATGATTTTGCATGTGCTCCGAAGTACAAATAAATAAATAAAAATAAAGCCTTCACAGTGCACAATTTGAAACATGCGGAAGTTTAAATTTTAAAAAACAAGAGCCGTGGAATTAATTTCCGTTTCCAGTATTTTATTCTAATATTTTTTACTTAGTTTGATCAACAGAGAATTTTAGATTTATACAAATTAGAAGTTAAACGGCAATTCTTGTTTTAATAATTAAAATAAAAGTATGTTTTTCGCAAAAAACTAATAAAAGCAGGAATAAAACTAGATTAAAGAAACGATAATTCAAAACCTGATCAAGTTTAGCCATATATCGATTTTATTCATAAGAACTTCTATGAGTATATTTAATAGAATTTTTTTTGTAAATATAGATGTTTATGAGCGTATAGTATAAGATGTTACTTCCGATCAATTCTATCTCTCATTTTTTTCTGATTCAGAAATCAGCAGATTTTTTTAAATTTTCAACATATTATCAAACGGTTTTCTACCTCTTTAAAAATTTACGCGATTGAAATTTATTTATTTATTTAATTCTAAATGAAACACATATGTTCAAAATACTGGAAATACATGACATATAATCAACGTATAAACAATAAATGTATTATAAATTTTGCATGTTCTCTGTTCTTCAACACATATTTAACTATTGCAAACGATTTTTTTCAGGAAAGTTTCTGTTGAATTGAAGTGATTCTAATTCGTAAATGTAACATTTATAAATCATGCAGTTTGATACGAATTTTTTCTCTTTAGGAATAATACACTTTGTTGCTTATATCCCATAAAATCAAACAATCAATTAATTCTATGTTTTAGAATTTTTTGATTTTGCGTATTCCAACTTTTTTTCTCTTATTAAGTAATTATTATTATTTAATTAAAAACTGTTTTTATTATACAATTAAAACTATAGCTCCAAATGTATTTTTTTTATTGATTTTTAAATTATATGGAATACAAAATAGTTTTGGCTCTCGAACCGGATTTCAAAAGATCCCAACTCTGTTACACCTTTTTCGAGGTAAATATGTTTTATTCTTGATTAAATTATGGAATTTACAAAACCGAATGAATCCATAGGATTAATATTTCAAATTTGTGACATATATTGCTATAGCTAATGTAATACTACAAATAAGAAATTGTTACAATTGTTTTTGAAAAAATTCCATTTTTAAACTGAAACTTTCTGATGTGTAAAAAAAACTAAGTGAAGTGTTAATGGTATCTCAGAAATTAAAGTCTAATTAAATTAAAGAAATTAAAGTTAAATTAAATATAAATCTCAGAAATTAAAGTCTTTATCAAATACCTACCTATTTTATTTCAGGATAAATAAATGAATACAGAACTTTAAAATAATTGTATGTATGTATGTGTATATACATATATTCATGAATCAAAGCAATAAGTTCCATTTTAAATTAAAAACTTAATTAAGAAACCTGACATCAAAATTATTCATAGACACACATTTTCTTGAATTTTTTTTGAAGAATAAAACCAATATTTAATATGTTCCTAAAATATAAAAGAATGTCGAATTATTAAAAAAGTAGTTTGAAATTCTGAAACAAAAAAAAAAAAGAAAACTATGTCGAATTATTAAAAAAGATGTTTGAAATTCTGAAACAAAAAGAAAAAGAAAACATAGAAGTCTCACAAAATTGTTTTAAAATTTTAAGTAATTTGACCCTACTTTAGGTGATTTCAACTCCTCATTTCGTGTATAAAGTTGAATATTTGTGCATACGGGTGAGTTCGTATTAGCGTTCATGCCTTTTCACCAGAAAAGAACTTAATTTTTAAAGAAATATATATTATAGCAAAAATAAATTTCACATTGAACCGAAATAAAACGCACACAAATTCAGAATTTTTTTTAAAGATATCAATTAATGCATTGTCTTAATTTATTTGCAATCGAATATTTGAGATATTACTAAGAGGATTAAATTATTCTAAATTTTTAATTTTTTTAAGCCAATTAACCATAATTGACTCGAGACTTTAATACTATTTCCTGTCTAATTTGGCTTCTTTCCTATGCTTTGGGAACAAATAAAACTGATATTTTAGCTGTAAATTTTAAAAAGTTTTAAAAGGCGGAATTGCTGATATTCCATGTTAGCCCTTTCCTTTGTAAGTGAAAAATGTTTCTTTTTGTCCCGTTTTAGATATTTTGGCGAAAACTGTTCACTGAGGGCACCAGAATATCCTTGCATACGAAACACGTAGTGGGTTGCCACATTCAATCAACGCATATTAAGTAAAGGCAATTGTTTGTCAGTGACAATCTATTTCAAATTTTGATAATTTTTTTTATTGATCTGTAAATTAAAATAATGAAGTTTTGGAACTCAAGTTTTGTTTTTGAAATTTTCTTCCAATAGTATTCATGTAAAATTTTACCCCCCCCCCCCCCAAATCCTTAGAATTCCTCTAAATATAAAATATTGGCTTCAGTTGAAATGAATTATATTTTTAGCCTTGTATATATTGCGCCAATTGCATATATTAGTTTAATGTCTTGACGGATTTATCGAAAATATTGCCTATCGACAACGATTTGAAAGAAATAGGACGAATTATATGTAACTTTCACAGTTTCACAGAATAATTATGTTACTTCTTTTTAAAACTTCATTGTTATTTAGTTTGTACATTTAACAACATTTAATTGACAAAGTAATTAGTGAAATTCTCATTTTACTGTTCGAAATTAAATTCCCAGGAATCGAGTATAGTTTTTTTACCACTATAATTTTCTTTTCATTTCCTGCACAGTTCCAAAATCTGAAAATATTTTCCGTCTTTTGATGTAATTTCATATAGATAGTAATTCTTCTAAAAGAAAAAAACAATATCTGCATTTTTATTTGCATTATTTTTATAATTAAATGCATTTGCAATATACAATGCATTTACAATCAATACTTCCTTCGTACAATGAAAGTAGTTTTACGAATCCATTCTAATCGTCACCTATTTTTCTTTAATTTTCTCCAATAGATAAGTACCAAATTAATTAAATTTATATTTTTCTTTATTATATTATATTTAATTATTAATATCAGATTATAATTAAACTACTTATTATCAGTATATAAAAACAAACATAGTAACAAATATTTATTCATACTGGTAAAGAAGAGATTGCTTTTTTTGCAAAGTATTAAATTTTTGCTTATTTTTTGTGAGAAGGAATGGGAGATTTGACCGAGAATAAAGTTTTACTAATATATATCACTCAACGCTGGTTATTTCGGCTCATTATATATAAATTAAGAAAATGCGTGAATCAATTGGTTAAAAATGAATTTGAGTGAAACCAATAAGATCTTTATGGAAATTATAATGTGCATATAAAAAAGCTATATGTATTATAGT
>BMAW01029087.1:566704-672718 GCA_019974015.1 Nephila pilipes | reverse complement strand
AACTTATTGTTGTGATAAAACATGAATTATAACAAAAATAAATACATTTATAGATTGATAACCACGAGAAGAGCTTTGCCATGTCCCCCATATCACTTATGGCTTACTCAGTACCCTACTTTTCTATTATCTCATTTTTTATAATCATAGAATAACTTCTGTTAAATATGCTGCTATATTCATTGTTAAGCGGACTTTCACCTTTGACCAGAATACAAATTGTCACTCTTGTCAACAAATCTTCAAGGGGAAAAAACGACACTAAATGGCAAGATTGCGAATTCTTCAAATGGCGGCCATATTAATATAGTGTTCACTGCTTCTGCATATGATGAAATGAATTCCTGTACCGAGGAGGTGGAGCTTGGGCTCTTTTCATCGATGCCGATTTATACAAATCTTATATTCTTTATTCTAAATTAAAATTCCGATATTTTATGCATATAGAAAATATATAAAATTGTAACGAATTTAATAAAATAAGAAATTGTAAGAGATAAGATATATCAAAATAATCATTAAAAATATAATGAATAACGATGCGAAAATAAAGCAGGTGAATAGCGGTAAATAATAAAAGAAACATTTATGAAGGGAGTATTTTGAAAAAAAAAATTATAAAACACAAAACCTATTGGAAAAATTTAAGGAATGCATTTATTTGATTACATTTAAATGATGATATTAAGAAATTTTTTACTGAAGTATCCAATGCTCATATCCGCATTTTATTGTAGATATTCACTTTTCGAAATAAAAGTATCTGTTAAATTTATGTATTCAAAACTTATAACTAAACAGTTTCTCATATTTGCTACACGTGAATGATACTTCATACCTAACGAATGGGTGTTTCTTCTTAAAGTTGATAGTTTCTTTATTTTTTAAAATTTTACTTAATGATTAAACCATTACATCAATTTCGATGAATAATTTTAGTGAATATATTGATTATGTAAATAAGAATATCTGAATGAAATAGCATATCCATGTAATATAACCCATGTAGCGCGATGGAGAAAAATTTCTTTGAGCTTCAAATGACGAAATCAGCTTTTACTCCGTTTTGGTTACTGTGAAGCGAAGATGATTGAAAAACAAATAAGAAACGTAAGAAAAGCTGTTACTTGAAGTGAGCATATGAGGTTTTTCAGAAAAAAATATAAATTTAATCGCGAATGAGGGATAAGTTAAGTTAGAAAATTGGAGAATAAATAGCTGTGAAGAAATTAAGTTGATGAATTTTTGGATTATTTATGGAGCAGGAATGGGAAAAAATATCAACTGATATCTCCTATGTGGTGTATCAATAAGAAATATCAGTTGATTTTTTTTTCTATAATCCTAATATATATTCAGAGTAATGTTAATTTCTAATCCAAATTTGAAAGGGAAGCAAGTTTGACTGTCGGCAAAGACTGAAATGATTCTAGAATCAAATTTGCAGTAGGTTCAAAAACGTGTTGGGGCAAAATGAATTTTCAAACATTTTTAAGAAGTTGGTTTAATTATAACAAAATGGTTTTCTTACACGTCGATGACTAAATAAAACTAAAATATCTCAAAATTAACTTAAAATATTGTTAAATAATTATAAAATTATGCACCTCTGTTGTACTAACTAAAAGTAGTAATCAATGAAGTACTGAGAGGCAATTTTATAAAAACTCTGCTAATATTTGTTAATAATGTGTCGGGCCTCTTTACATTATAATTTCATTCAGCCTTTTATAAGCACGGATTTCACATTACCTTTTCACAAATTACTTTCTATTTCTTCCCAATCTGATATGAGTCTTTCTCTAAGCTCAGTATTGTTGGAAAGTTAAAATTTATGAATTTTATTTTCCAAGTATGAAGTCAAACGTGCTCGATAGGATTTTGATCTGTTGTCAGGTGTTCTAATTACATATGGATAATTATACAATGTCTGTGTTATGTGTGCGTGTGATCTACAGATTTACTTGCATTTATTTATTGATTCACCTTTTTTCATCTCGGGTTTTCCATGATTCCAATGATTAATTATAAAATTTCAAAAGCCCACAAAGAAATTTCAGAAGTTTTTCGACCCATTTTAACACAACAATTATAATGCTCCAATACATCTATGATTATAACTTTCCTTTTATACATTAAGATGTATCATTTTATAAATACTAAGTAACGTTTTAAGTTAGTTTTGAGCTTCATTAAGTTTATTTAGCCAACAGATATAACAAAGCTCACACATTTCACACACTATACACATTTTTATTAAAGTTCGGATAAAATTAACTTTTGTTTTTGAAGACAGCAGTTATTTTATCTCTTACAGAATTTTTTTTTTTCTTTTTAAATTATGAATTTTGTTCATCGAATTAAAAAGAGTTTGTTTCACAAAACTTATTTTTGTGTTACATCAATTATACAATTATTTACTAAAAGTTTTATTTTCACTAAGAAAATTTTTTTTAATAAAATCATAGCTTCAAAATGTAAATGAGAAACTTTTAATATTAAAAATGAATCTAAAAGGAAAAAAATTAACATTTAAAGATTGAATTAAGAAATCTTAAGGCTAAAATTTCTGTTTACTTACCATCCAGGGCCATTGTCCAGGGTAACTTTCATGACCTCCTACGACTCTAGCATTTCTGCCGCCAATTCCGCAACTCCCTACAAATGATAATTTTAAACTTTAATGTAAAAACTCAATTATCTTAATTATTTCTTCGAGGAATTTATTATTTTCAACTTGTATGTTATTGATTCACATTTGTTTATCATACAAAATATCTTAAAATTGTAGATATTATTCTTGATTCGAAATACATTACTTAACCATTGATTTTATTACTACCTCCTCGAATTTCTTATGTGAATAAAATAATATATTTTGAAAATTCATTATGCATTGTTCTTGATATAAAAATTCTGGGAGAAAGGCTCTCTATTAAATTTAACTTTGAAATGAAATATCGCTAATTCCTTCGAAAATATGCCTGGTTCCAATTTTAAGCCTAATTTAAATTAAATTTTTTTTTCTAAAAATAAATTCTCTTCCATGTTTTTGCTTGCATTTTCAATTAAAAATTATTTATTTCATACGATTCTTACACTCTTATTTGATATTTTTCCCTCTACAGCATATAAATTTTCCCAAGAAATTCTCATTTCATTATTTGCTTCTTATTTAGAGAATTAAATCTGAAAGGGCCTATTTGGTTTATATATCAATGCGAAGGTTTCTGTTAAAGATTTCAGCATTTTAAAAGGAAACAACATTTGTAAAATTATACAGGCAATGGGTTTCAAAAGTAAATTTTCTTTTAATCTCGATTATAAAGTCTTCTACTAAACTTAAAAGGTTTTATAGCAAAAAGAAGGTGGTAGGGAGATAGCTTATAGCGATTTTTGCTGTATTATAGTAATAGATTTATTTGACACATCGGAATTTTAGCTAAAATAAGTTAATTAGTAGCTTTAATAAAGTTATACATTTCTATATTTATTTTTAAAGTAAGAGTTTTATTCTTAGCGAAACTTTCACATTTTTTGGTTGTGTCAGATATTTAATTCGCTGAAGTTACAAAAAAAAAATAGAGAGACTTAATAGAAATCTAATTTACTTCTCTGTTGAAACTTTGATATTTGTTTGCTCTTTCAAACTCGACTGTTCAGCGCATATTAAATAAAAAGAAAAATAGATAGATTTAAAAAGTACTCTAGTTCAGTCGAAAAATTCCTAATGTTACAGTTAATTAAAGAAGCGTGAATTTGTATGAACTGTTATTATTGTGGCATTAATAATAATCAGAGTGGGAAAATAGAAGCTTAATTGCACGTAATAGAACTTAAAATTCATCGCAAGAATGAATTTAAAAACTATAAATCTACAAATTGCTTAAAATACAGATACAAAAGTTATACTGTATACAAAAAAATTAGTGAAACAGAAAAACTTCCACTTTACGTACAACGAAAATAAACCAAGTAATTATATGCTTTCTTATACTGTGATAGTGATTTTGTGTTTTAGTTCGATACGCTTGATTTCTGCTTCTTTTTAGCGTATATTTATTACATTAATCATTTTAGTATTTGGCCTTATAAAATTGAAGATTTTAATGGAGTCAATTCTGAAGTCAATTTTATTATTATTTTTTTACAATAAATTCGAATTGATTAGAACTTAGTTAATTTTTGTAGTACACGAGTAAAATGAATGAATCATCTAACTTAACATAATTTCTTTCAAAACCAAATGTTTGTCAGAACTCAAACCACTTTTTAGAATTTTATACTCATTTCTTTCCGGCAGAATATTATTTAAACTAGAAGACTTTCCGTCCATTTATTTAAGAAAAACTAAATTTTAATCATTAGCAAAATAAGCCCATTTAAGGGGCGGTATTTTGAAAATAAATTCTGTCAAAAGGCTTAGAAAACTCACATGATGTGGATAAATATTCTTTAAAGCTTTCGTTGCTTATATACAGCCATTCAGTATGCTATTGTTCTATAGAGAGTGTAACATATACAACAAAATTTACCAAATAATCAATATATTTTCATTTAATTACGTTTGTTGAAGTGCAATAAAATTTAAATAGCAAACTATAAGAAAATTCATAATTTTAAAGGCTATTTTATCTAGAACAATACTATTCATATATTTCACAGGATATAATTTTTATGAAAAGATAAAATAATTTCAAGGATTTTGTCTTTGATAATATAAGAAATTGTTTCATGAAATTAAAACTAATATAATGTTCTTTTAATTTGCAAGTCCTTTTAAAATGTCACATTTATATAATTAACATTTCGATGTTACACTGAAATATAATCTACATTTCGGTGCATAAATATCCTTAGTACACAGTTAGCTATCAACATTGTTACATCAGGAAGGTGGAATGCATGATTAAAATTACAAGTTTTTGGGGTACACAGTGAGTAGAGTTCAGAGCGTAGAGCTGACCTCTATGTAATGTAACAGCTCTAATCAAGCTTTGCATGGGATGAGCTGAGATGACAAATACGTACGCCTCATTCTATTTGGTTTTCACTCTATGCCAGAATTGACTAAGAATAGAGGCTAACAAGTGGTGTCGTGCTCAATCGTTTGGTAACTCATGACCAGATGCAATTTGGAGAACGTGCTCATCATGGTAACAGTCGAACATTTTCTGTATTGTGGAAGGTCACGACAGTATGGGCAACATACATTATCTTGTTGAAAAGTAGCGTCGTTGATCCCTCGGAGATAGTCACAGCTATGGACCTTAACCCGTCAAAAATTCAACGGCTGTTGTCTAAAATACCAATTATGCGAACAAGAAGTGATTGTAATGTATATTCATTGGCCACTCCATGCAATCACTCTAGGAGTTTAGTTTATAGGATAATTACTAATGCAAGCTAAAAATGTTTGCTCTACTCGACTCTCCAAACGAGGATATGCCCATTATGATATTGTATGCAGAATCGAGATTCGTCAGAAAACACGATTCTCGATTCTTCGTCACTCCTGTATTCATTATCGTTATTCAATGGATCAGTTTAAACATGCTTGTGTTTGATACAGTGTTGAAAGAAGCCATAATTGTCACAGTGCTGATAATCCGTGGTATTGCAGACGTCGTCTCAAAGTTAACTTGTCCCCTTGCAAACGAAACAAATTTCTAACTCAGTGCAAAAGGAACGTGACAGGACGATTCTATAAGACAGTGTGAAAAACATGTCTGTCCGTTGGTGGCTGAGGGGTTATCGAGATTCTGCAAGGTGTTCTGTATAGTGTCCCTGGATCCATCAATTTCATATTAGAATAATCATCATGGAATCTCGACCAACGTTTACAGGAATATCGCAGAACCAAAAAAAAACGCATTCCCTGTATGCCACGATTCTGTCTCATTCAGATTCGTCACGTGCGAGTAGAAGTTCATCTTTATTACACGAGATATAACACAAAACAACCAATCTGTATTAAAAAAAAAAACAACGTTTGAATGAAATTTCAAAATGAAAATTCCCTCTGCACAATCTTTCCTTTCATGCAGATTGTAGATAGCTTTTCTTATCTCCAAATGTTCTGCTAATGATTCAGGTATCCCAACATCTTGCACCTTTCATGTAAATGTGAAGTTTGATGCATATCACCTTCATGGTGTAGCCATTTTAATGGCCAGTACTGCATATTACAGAAAATACTTCTCTTTAAGGAATTATAACTGTATAATGTTTGAAAAATTCTTCGCTTGATTAAATCTGCATACATTGATGAAAGCAAGATTATAATGACAAACAGAACAGAATTTTTTAATAAAGTTTATTACTTTAATTTTCATAAAATCATATAAGAAAACTTTTATGAACATGTACGTATAATGAGAATTTCTTAAGACTTCATGGCACATAAAATTCTTACTTGACACTTCCGAATTTGAGGGTGTGAGGTCAAATGGCTGGTTGTCGAAAGGTGGCTTATAACTAATTATGCTATCAGGCCTGCTGTAAGAAATGTAGTGCAAAGGTGGTGATTCGATGATACCGGAGATGTAAGTGTCCATTGCGGCCCCGTTTATATCTTGCAAAGATGATATATTGCTAGCTGCTGTGGTTGTTGTAGGAGCAGATGGGGTGGTGGTTTCGGTGATGTTCGATGAGTCTGCTGGTGTGGCGGCGGTAACAACGGGCTGTAATGAAGGGGAAAAAATTATTATGTTGTAAATCAAAAATACTATTACTATCCCTGTCTGAATTTTAATAATAACGAAACTTTTTCTCTTTAATAATAAAAATTATGAGAATAAGAAGGATTTTCATTTTTATTTTCAAATGTGCTGACAATTTAAAACTTTTCTCCCTGTTTTTCTACCATGAAACAAATTATTGACGAATTCTTTTTTAAAAACTTTTCCTGCTAAATCAGGTAAAATATTCCAATTAATACTTTATACAATAAAATGTAAAGAGAAATGACTTATAAAGAAACATTTTTTTCTTAAATTTAATTTCTTAATGGGGTGATAGTAAGATACCTGAATATATCTGATAATTCCATCTTGTAAGATATGAATAGCCTATAAATTATATCAAAGGTCGTTTTATTGCAGTTGTGCAGAGAAATAAATAATGATTTCTTAGGAATAATAATTATATTTCTTTAAAGTGAAATACCGGCTTTTAGATAGTTTTTCAAACTCAATTCGACTGAGAAATTTCTAAAATACGCTCTCCCTGAATTATTACCGTAAAATTTTGACAATAATACGAACTTTTTTTTACCCCATTTGTGTCCGTAAAAATGAGGGTGTGTATTATACTCGCTTAAAAATTAAGAAAGTTTTTTTAAACATCGAACAAAGAACGTGCAGCAGCTGTGATAGATTGTTGTAACACGAGTCCTGCGCAAGTGTTCTTTTACACAAACGGGAACTTACAGTATATGTCGCACACGGTTACATGTCGTATATTACGAAGGCATCAGTAATTATGATTTGGACGCAACAACAATAGATTAGCTGTGTTCTAATGAAAGTGATTAAGACCGATACTTTGACAGTATTGTTTGCTTTGTGCTAAAATTTAAGTTTTTTCAATCGAGTTTGACGTTTTCGTTCCTTTTTATTAAAAATTTCAGTTATGTTAATAAATACTTGAGTAATTTTTAAAAAAAATATTGGAATGTTATGGGAGCGCATTATATTCGAATTTTGATTTTTCCGAAAATTTAGTGCCTAATCAAGCATGCGTATTAAAAACATATGCGTATTATAGTCAAGATTTTACGGTATACTTCGTTCCCTAAGAAAAAATGTGAACATCGACAAACTTTAAACATCTTGAAAGTCTTATTAGATCACTGTTGCTCAAAGACGAATGTCCTACCATCGATTGAGACTTTACGATTTATATCCAATCTATTTGACCATCTTTAGATGTAAATGCACGATACCTGTGTGAAGTTAAATATTCTGCAACTATTCCAGAATTTACTGTTCCGTTTTGATCATTGAAATTAACTTGGTAAATGTTTAGAAAACAGTTAACTAATTCTTACACTTAAAAAGGTAACAGAAGATTGTTTTATGAAAAAAGCTTCTTTTAAATTAGAGGGTTAAAAAAGCAATTTTTCCTTTGTTAAAATAATAAAAAATTAAGTTCATGTAGCATTTTTTTTAGGAAAGAGGAAATATAAATCTGATTTCTCGGCATACAACGTTCAAGGAAGGAAAAAAATTAAAAATTTTATATTTAAAAGTACTAATTTTAACTTGAAATTTATTTTTTTAGTAACTCGAAAGCAAACCTTTATTCTGATTATGAATATTATGTTAATGACTTATTAGGAAGAACTTTTTATTAAAAGTTTCATCCGTTTAATTTTTATGAGTTTGTGTTGTAACATTTTAAAAATTTTAAATATGAAAAATTACTAATGCAAATTACATGCTATTTCGTATTTTACTCCTTTTTAATTTCGCAATAAGAACATGCCATTGGGAAAAAAGAATGCTCTTAATAGAATATTTGTACTTTATTCATTAACTAAGAAGCAAATCTAGAGAAATGTGGCCATTATTTCAAAATGTTTAGAAATAAATTTTAGGAATCACATAGATTGTTTTCAAATACTAATCAAGTTAAAGCAATTTCTCAAGAAAAAAAAATGCTCAGATATTCTAAAAGTAAGTCAAGCTTTTCAAAATAAGTTTAAAAGATACATATATAGTCCTCAAAAGCACTGAAGCAAGAAAACCACCTTTTTCATTAAGTATTAAATCAAGTAAATTAAATAAGGAAATAAATAAATAAAGCACTAAGTAAACACCACTTTTTTCAACAGTGACCACCCCGAAATATCTGGTCCAAGCCTTTTTTTTTTCTTAAGAAAGGATGAAATTAAATTCCACCGTCGATTAAGGAAAGCGGAAGAAAAAGTTCTAAGCTCACTGATGTAATTAGCTATAGGGTGGCACGAATTAGACGATCTCGTTTCGGATCGTTGGATGCGTTTCTTGATGTTTTTTGTGATTTTTCTCTCTGACTTACATAAAAAAGACTCCAAAATGTATTTACTGCTTTTCTGGGTCAACTAACATTTCCCTCAAAACTGCTTATTGAGGTGTCACATTTTAAATTCAGTTTGTCAACAGAGCAGGGCCTCATAATTTGGATACCGTATCGGCTGGCCATTGTAGTTCGTTCCATTTTTTTGACAACAAAAGACTGCTAGAAGAGTTGCGGATCTGTTGCAAAGTGTAGTTTCAAATCTATTGTGATAAAGAATTCTTTTCTTTATGATTGTTCAAAAAATTACATTTTCTGCGAAAGTACAACCAATTTCACTTGTAAGCAAGTATGTTGAATCTACTGTTCTTTTTCGAAAGATGTGTAGAGCGAATTTATTGTTATTTCCCTGAAGAGTACATACGCGGTGAACAGAAATTTTCTGTACAACCTGCTGAAAGCTTTTGACAAAAATATAAAATGTTAAATTTTGTATGTTTAATTACTTTCAATTCCTAACAGATGATAGCCATATAAAAATTAATATCAATATTTCAAAAACTGTTTTTATTGAAATGTTATTCTATTACCTTGTAGATAAAATTATCTCTTTAACATTTTAATTTCTTATATAATTTAGTCCAGATATTCCGTTACATTGTTTGTAAACTGAATTAATTATATTATGTTAGTCAGGAATTCTATAGAAAAAAAGTATTCTTCACTTATATTTCTTCAATAGAATTCATATCAGATTTATTTCCATGCCTGTCCTACATTTATGATTCCATGCCATTCCATTTCATGATTGTATGACTGGGCTTCTACTAATTTCTCTCTTAGATATGCCACTGTATAAAAAATTATTTGCACATTTATTTGTTTTTTGAATTTATGAAAGTTATTCTTAAAAAATTTGGTTACAGTTTGTGTTAATAAAAAATAATACTGAGTATTCAAGTAATCAATACGTAAATCAATTGTTTTCTAGAGAGTCGAAGAATTTCCTTTAAAAAGTGACTCGCAAAATTCTGTTTAAATAGTTCCATTTTTAAAATTGTGTTCAAGAGACATTATAAACCAACTAAGTCACATCAAAATTAGCAAAGTAATTAATACAACTTTTCAAATCTTCAATTTTATAACATTTTGTCTGTTGAAATTTATAAACCCTACTATAAACGCTTATCATCTTAATCATTTGACACAAAGTGAAAGATAATTTTAAGATACTATGAAACTTCTCTGAAATTTGTCAACCTAAAAATATTAATAGTTAAAATAAGAACAAGAAAAAAAAATCAATTTGATTACATACATTATGATAACTTAATATGATACAAAGATCTAATAAAGTAAGCACCACTCTTTAGAACCTCTTAAATTTAGGAAGATGTGTATGTTGGAGGTTACGAAGACAAATTTATCTTGGAAACTGTAGACGTAAAATCTTGAAAATATGACCTCATAATAAGGGGATAAGAAGTACATGGTATAAGTATAATATTAAATTTAATATGTGTATATTAATTTGGGAGAAAGATTGCTGGCTCAAGAGTGAAAAGGACTTTCAAATGAAGTTTAAAATTGAGAGGGAACTTTTTTTTAGAGAATGTATTGCTGTTACTTTATAGCAAGGGTATCAAACTCAAAGACAAAATTAACAAGATTTAAGTTTATTTGAGCCGCAAGAAAGAGATGAACTATAAAAATAATTTTCATAATTTTTTTTCTCGAAAATTGTGATGTAAAAATAAATTAAGAACAACGACATAGTTTTAAAGTTTTTTTTTTCTCTGACTCTTACATTTCTATCTTTAAAATATCTTCTTTTCAACATCGGGAAACATTTTGTTTGCAATGATTACTTTTAAAACTTTCAAGGTGATTGTCAGAAAAGGATATGAGACGATTTCCATTTATCTCATATACAAATTTTTGAACGTTTTCAAAGCTGGCAGGTAATTATTCGTAAAATTCTAGCACTCCAACATCACCGAATTTTCCCTTTAATTCTTAATTACAATGTATCTCAATTACTTCCATTTACATCTCGTTAGGTACTGATTCTATATATATTGAATAAACAAAAGAGAAAAAAGCTAACTTATTTTCCAATAATTTAAAATTTATAAATCTTGTATCAAATTCATTTCTATAAGACAATATTTTTTCTGTCTATTTTTTAAACAATGCTGTTTCCCCTAAAGACATTTTGTTAATTTTACATGTAAAAAACATTGAATAGTTTGCAATGACATGTTTGTAATGTGATCTGATCTTTTCCTTACAGTTATAAATTTAAATCATATAAGTATTTTCTTTTATCGACCATGAAGGATAAATCTTGCAACCGTGAAACAACAAGACAGTTGTCAAAAACAGGTTTGTATCTTGATTTTTATCGATTAAGAACTGGCATATTTTTCTTTCTTATCCCAGAATTGTTTAGAACACTTTAGAGTAGGATATCCAATATACCTCGATTAATATGACAGACCGAAATAATCAACGTTAAATTCACTGACGAATGAATCTAATACTTACAACTTATGATGAATCTCTTGGATCCATCTTCATTTTCCCTTTTTTTTGCTGTAATTGAATGAAACCATTGTTTTCTAGTCATCGAAGGAGCTACATTTGAAGCTAAAGAAGTAAATTTCAACACAGATAGATTGCATTTTTGCAATTTTTATAAAACAGAATTAAATACATCTTACTCTGTGTAAGTACAAGCTTCGGTACTAATTCTAATGAGTCTTCAAAAATGTTGAAATCCGCCTCGCATACACGTCAAAACACAGGTAAATGAGCTACTCTCCCAAGATCTATATTCTCATCACAGGCAATGGAAAAAGCTTTGAATCTAGATGATTTTGTTTCATCTCATATCTTTCTTTAACTGTCAACCAAATCAGCAATTCTTTCCCCAACTGCTTTTCGAAATAAAAAGATTGCTTGAAAAGCATTTACATTTCTTGATGAACAATTTCTGAAACTTTGATAATACATTTCTTTATAAACTCATCTTCAATAAAAAAAAAAGAATCAGAGCTAGCTATCAACTCTGATAAGATGTAGCTTGCATGCACTGCAGTCTCCTTTTCTTATATTATTTTAGAAAATATAAATGATTGATTTTCTCAGTCCTAGCCTGAGATCTCTCAATTTTTCTCTACTCCTTCATCTCTCGTAATTGTCATATATAAATTTACGTTAATAATGACGACTAACTTTGTAAGATTTTGGTCCACTAATAGCTTTAAGACATTTCAAACAGAATATTTTATCTCTTATTTAACAGCGCAATAAACTCTACTCTCAACTTTTCTTAAAAATTTTGATGTTCGTCTGCGATTTTTTGTTAATTTGTTGTTACACTTGGTTTTTATACAAACAAATTGCTGAATAAGAAGGGATGATAAGAATTAATAATTGTTAAACTTTTCCTCTAGTTGAACATATAGTAAATATATTTAATTTTTTCTTAACATTTTCTCTTCATAACTCTTAAGTCTTTTGCATTCCTAAATGATTCCCAAAAATAGAATCATGACTTGGTTCTAAAACTTAATCTTATTAACTTTTTTAGATTGCACAAGTTTCAACTCCACAAATAGCTCCTTTGCGAGGAAAAAAATTCATGAAAAAAATTATTACCCCCTAAACTAGCGTCACTGAAGGAATTCTTTAAGGTTGGAAACTCCTATTGGATAATACGAAATTTATCGCTCTCCGAAAATTCATCAAAGTTATACTTTGTTTATCTTTTCCAGAGACAAAATACATATTTCAATTTCATAACCTTCATACATTATTCATGATTTGATGACACATATTAATTTCTGATTCAACCAGCTTTTCCTTTCCCGAAATGCAAATAACACTTACATCTTATGATTCATATTTATATATCTTATCACTTTTATTTTGTAAACTATCAAAAGAAGGATTATTTAAGCTTCCTGCCATGAAATAATACTTATTTAGTTAACTTTGGTGGTGCGACATACATTTTCATTCCGTTATATTAGCTGAACAGGCCGCATAAATAATCATTGAGACCACGTGTCTGACACCCTTTTATTACATTATCTTAGAGAATTACAAAAAAAATGTTTTCCTTGTTTGTGTAGTCCTCCCATTAGTGCAGGGTGGAGTTAGAAGAGGGAGGTGCCAGCTCAGGTGCCGTCCTGTCACTTGACCGCGATTCAAATTACGAGAACCGTATCCAATAACCCTCGTGTTGCTTCAGTGCCAAGTTAGTAATGATTGAATCCTTATTTGCTTTTAGAATACTGCATCTTACTTAAATTCACTAATAGACAATTCTGATTGCCAGTATCTTTTTTTAGTAGTTCAGTTTTTATTGCATTGATTTTCTTCTCATCTTTTTTTTTTTTTTTTTTTTTGTATAAATACAGTATGATAGTGAAAATAATTTTATTTTCTGATGGTAAATATTAATTTGTTTTTCGTTTTAAGCCGAACGTAATTAAAATAAAAGAATTTTTATACTTATTGAGCATTTATTTATAAATCAATAAGCTGTTGATCAATAAAAATGAATAGTGAATTATTTTCAATCCTTCATTGTTGTCACGTAGATTTTCAATCATGAAAAAAAAAATTTAAGGGATGAAAACTCCTAATACCTCTATTTATACGATATAAATAGTGATTTTGTAAAATATATTACAAGAATAAATATTCAATCATTTTTATTGGAACACTCCATGAAATGAAATATTTTAGTGTCAAATCTGCAAACAATGATCAAGGAAAAAGAAATAATTTTGTAAATATATAGTTAATAAACTAAACAAGACAAACCGGGTGTACAGTACGACGCAAAAGTTAATATATAATACAAATATTTTAACTTAAGGAAATATGTATAACGGAAAGCTTTCCTATTTTTAACTATAGGTAAGTACCACGAAGAGTTATCGTGAAGTCTTAATTATTATTAAGAAATAATTAAGATACATCTGGATAAAATTTATTCTGCGTATTAACCCTTAGTTGCCGCAGTGGTTTGACAGTATTATTTTTCCTGGGCAGCGTACTGAGTAAAGCAGTCTATTTTTTGACATGTTAAAGATGCTAAAAAGCAAACTAGCATACTGCATACTCTGCGCCTTGACAAAATAGAGCTGTTAAATAGGAACTAACGTGAAATGAAAATTTTGAAGCATAAAATGTAATTTTTTAAAAATATTAAACAGGTAATAAAAATACAAAATAAAGTTGAAGAATTATACAGATGTCTTAAAATTTAAGTTAAAAAATTAGAAAGAAACATGCCAACTAAAATAGGTATCACCCTTAAAAAAAAAACCCGCTTTCATTCACCATCATTTTCAA
Source organism: Nephila pilipes (assembly GCA_019974015.1). NCBI lineage: Eukaryota > Metazoa > Arthropoda > Arachnida > Araneae > Nephilidae > Nephila > Nephila pilipes. The sequence goes on along the minus strand of BMAW01029087.1, from coordinate 658,348 downwards.
TGACAAATAATTAGATCCTTTTCACAAATGATTTTTTGCACATAAAATCAGAAACATTGTGCGAAGCTATTTGTATTGTAATTGTTCTTTGCTCTGCCGCATGAAGAGCAGCTTCCCTTTTGCTTTTTCGGTGATAAATGTAAATCCTGTTCTCATTCATTACCTCAGAAGAAAGCAATCTACGAATAATAGCGTTTGAGTGTACAAGTAGACTGAAATTGTACACGATCGTGATCTACACACTTGCCTTCATAAGAGACGTCTTTAAGTTTTTCAAAAACATTCTTCTTATCTCGACAGATGCATTGGGTTCAGCGAAATTTAAAAAGGATTTGTACATTATGCTTGCTTGTGGTGTAATTGCCACAGAGTTGTGTGGTCTACTGTATCCAACCTACTCCCCTTTTAATTAGTTGTAATATATAATTATTTCTAGTTTTTGTTCTCAGTATCAATTTGCCATCAACGTACGCAGTGTTAAGAAGAATAACACATTTATTTTTTTTCTGCCGCAAGTTTAAGTAAAACATGTTCGAAATCCCCTGGATGAACTATTTTGTTTTGAGACATAATTGGAGGTGTAGCGCCAAATCGAACAAAGCGGGAAAGATAAGCCAATTTTTGCCCAACTAAAAACCAAGTAAACCTTCTCAGGTGGACTTTTGAATTCGGAAATATTTGGTAGGAGGATAAAGGGAGGACAAGCCTTTGTGACTGATGGGTTCTCATTCACTTTAAAAACCATGTAACTAGTGCACCATCCCCGACAATTTAAATTTAACTGATTTTTATGTACATAACGTTGTAAATTGCAATTATTAATGTTGATTTGTCTAGTTTTATAAGGCTGTAGATTGATGTAACCTGTAGTATAGGGAAGATAGAACCTTAAAAAATCTATTGAGTTCTACATTAACGGACTTTGAAAGGTCAAGAAATGCTGGGAGAAATGTGTAACTCTGTATAGTGGCTGTATAGAGAAGTCTAGAGAGTATTAAATAGAATTTTTTTTTATCTTGATTAATTTTAGTAATAATTAAAACTTTGCGATACTGCAGGTTACTTAAATCTAAAGCTTCCAATCTTACTTAATCTAAATCAAATAGTTACTTAAATCTAAAGCAAATCAGCATTAATAGATTAAATTTACACCATTATATGCATAAAGATCAATTTATATGTAGTATAAATTTTATCCAGATATCTCGATTATTTTTTTATTAATTAAACTTTACGATTTTCCCCTTGTATAATCATGACACAATTAGAGAAGTGTGATGCTGCGACAACAATAAGAGTGTTAATGCGGAAACATAAGACCCTTCCAATCTGATGAATTTTATGTAGAGTTCCGAGCAGTAAACCACTCACATATCCAAAACAAATATAAAGAAAAGGCCAAACTTTGCTAATGAATATATCCATAAGGACTTTGGTTTTTGGAAAACTGTCCTTTTTGATGAGGAGAATAATTATAATGTTTTCGGAAAGGAAAATCAAGTATGGTAAAATGTGACTGCAAAGGAACGAAGAATTGAAGCTCATATGTGCCGTTCATCCAGTTAATTATGATGGAGAAGGGTTCATGGGTTTTGGGGAATCAATGCAGGCTGCTGATGTTGGAGAAGTAACCTTCATTGAAGGTACGATGGATCATTTCAAATGTTTGAAATTATAGCAAAATAACCTGAAGGCAAGGGGTGACAGTTACAGCTTGAAAGTTAATGGATATTTCAGCATCATTGCAGTCATAACCACAAAGAAAAAAAATTTAAAGAATGGCTCCTTCACAAAATACCTGGACAGCTCTATGCCTTCTTCACAGACGCTATATTTAAATCTGATTGAACACGTAAGTGATGAACTTGACCGAAAACTTTAAAAACATAGCATTAAAAAAATTCCTGAAAAATGTGTTATTTGCAAGCGCATTTAGCTACGACAGATACCACACAATTTTTTTTTGCTTCAGTGCTAAAGGAATTGAAAGGCGTCATTAATTCATGATTTCAAATTACCCGATTTTAAATTATTTTCTACATCAGTCATGCTAACTTTTCATATTCCTTAATGTGTATGCACACTTTTGTGTTATACGATTTTATTTAAATGAATTGTTTTTCGTTTGCCGATTTGATTGCTGGTTTGGTTGGTTTAATTAACTTTGTACTAGAAGCAACACGAGGACTAATATATGAGAACGAAATTTATATTTCAATGTAAAAAATTTCAAGCTGCTCAGTTTTTGTAATTTTATATAAAATGCCATTTTATGATATAGTATTTATAGATTTTTGCAACTGACTGTACATAATTTGGGAAAAAATAATCGTAAGAAAAATAGAAATTTGAAAAAAAAAAAAATGTAACGTCGCAATAATTTATGCAAATATTCTTTTAAATTGATTGTTGAATAATAAAGGAGACTACTTTCCTAAACTACAAAATATATCAATAGCTATACGAACTATTAATATGTTGAAATTTCCGCAGTTCTCACCTGAGGAAGTCGCAAATCTGTGGAAGCTAAAAACGGGAAATATATTTGCTTTGAAAATTTCAGTTATTTTAAACTGATCCAAACGTGTTTTTTACTTTTTTTGCAATTTGGGAAACAGGTAAAGCCGAAAAAAAATCACATTTAATAATAATAGAAAAATTAAATGACTGGCCATAACAAGCAATTTGTCAATATAATAAAAAATCAATTTGGGTCAAAAAATATCTTGGGACACTATCACAGACAAATAACTGAATAAGGATTCATCCGGGAACAAAAATTAGCCCGTAAGCCTCTTCTGAAATTGTGTCAGAAATACGCAAGACATCAGTGAGGAAAACAGCACATGCATTATCGAGACAAAAAGATCAGTTTTATTTTTTCTGATGAAAAAGAAATTGGGATTTTGATAGTCTAGATGGGTTCTCATTCCATTGGCGTTACTTGTAGACAGATCTGAAGAGCACATTCAGCAATCAACAAGGAGTGGCTTCGCGGTGGCACGCTAATGGTATGGGACGCTTTTCACTACAACGGACTGACGTCTCTTTGTTTTTTAATGGCAGACAAAATATCAGAAAGTGCTTAGTGAACATTTGTTACCGTTTGAGGAACTTCTAAATGGTCTTTCAGCTTGGCAACGCTTTTATACATACTTCCCGTTCTATAAAAGGATAGCTAAGATCTCAAAATATCAATATGAGGAACTGGCAGCATTCTCTATCAGCCCAGATCTTTATCTGATAGTGAACATTTAGAGAATCTATTCACGTGACGTCTATAAGAATGGCGAACAGTGTTTCTCAGTAGAAATTTTCAAATCAGCGATCGAGAAAGCCTAGTACAGACTCTCTCACGAAACCCTTCTACAATTGGTGTTATCAATAGAAACATTTAGTCGTCTATATTCGATCCAGTGGTAACACCATTGACTAACTACTAAAGAACTTCTGTGTTTTGTAAAATATAAATATTTCGTACTTGTCCAAAGACTTTTGCGACATCAGAATTTCTATTTTTTTTCCTCTCTCTCTCTTATAATTTATATTTTCCTTTCAGTGAATTGTTTCCGAATTCAAAACGTGAATTTATAATCCAGTTGTACAGATACTGCGAAAATTTCAAAGCTTTCCAGTCTATATTTTTCATTTTATTAAAACATGTAGCTCGTACATATATTTATGCACTATTATATAAGATGTTTTATATTTATTTGATCGTGACATTGCAAAAGGAAAAAAAAAAAAACATTGCGATAAAAAAAACCTTCCATATATAAATCTGTTTTTCATGAAACTTTTTAGTTAAAATTTTATCATGGGGCTCGTTAGTAGGATTTTACCGAAATAATTATAAAATAATATATTTATATCGATCACTTTAAACTATTTTAATATGTAACTATTACACCATTGTAGGAAAGACCAGAGAGAGAGAAACCTTTAAGGAAAAAATAAAAACTCTAAAAGGAATAATATTATTAAAATATTGAACATTTAAGACACTAGTTTTCAGGATACTTAATCATTTGTAAGTAATATTATAACTTAATAAAAATGTAAATTTTAACGAAAATACGAATATTATTAATATTTATATTCGCGCAATACTACTCTTGGTAATAAAATGAAACTGAAATCTGTGCTAAAAATGTTAATTAATTTAATCGATTTTCAAAAATAATTTTGCAAATCTTAAGACATTTTTTTTTGCTACTCAGACGCAAGATATTAAGTTGGTACTTATGTGAATCATATTACAACTTTTATTCCCTTCAAGCGATTTATTGTAGTTTAACTTCTTTTTTTTTTTTTTTTTTTTTTTTTTTTTTTTAATATATCAGAAAAATTAAGTTTGGTTATAAACCTCTTAAGTAATAAAATCATTTTTCAGCATAAAGAAACATGTTACGACAAAACTAATTACTATTGTTTAACATATAACCGACATGTTACTTTTTTAATTATAAAATAACTTTCTTTCCTTTTAAAATCCTCTTATATTAATTTTCTCATAGCACAATTACTGATTTTTAAGATTTGCTTAGAATCCACTTTGTTTTATCTATTAATCAGGTACACATTTTAAAATCAGCTACACCTTTTCCACCAAATTCATTGTTATTATTATTTGATTTGTGTGTGTAGCATCTTAATGGTTGCCTAGTGTACAGCAGCAACCAACGAATCCAAATACGAAAAATATTATTGAAAAGATATGTCCAAAAATTTGATTCCTTTATTAACTTTGCACTGAGAAGTGACTCGAATTGGTGACGGATTTCGTGATTTTGAATCTCGGTCAAGTCAAGTGTGACGAGGACGACACTTGAGCTGGCACCTCCTTCCCAAACTTCCACATCACGCAAGCAGGCAGATCTTGGACCTAGACCAGATTTAACATGTATTAGCCCAGCCACACGGTGGGTCTTTTGTGGCATCGAGACTGGAACCCCCTACTCGACAAAAAATTTGACCAAAAAATGTTAAAAGAGCAAAGCATCGTGCTCGTTAAATGATTTTTTCCCCGTCAAGTGTTTATTAGCAAATAAAATAAACCGCTTGGTTTTGATATATCATTTAATGATTTTGTGATAAGAAATTCTGTGATAGAAAATTGTATTCTGTAATATATTTGTATAATAATATGTCATATATATTTTCTTGATATTATTTTAACAAACAATATATATATATATATATATAAATTAGTAAATTTTTCATTCAGTTTATAAGCCTATTTCTCTCAAATGGAAATTCTTCTAAATAAACTGACAGTTGATTTTCGAAGTTTGAACGATAAATTAATAGGTAAAGATGTTTTACTTTATATCTGGACATCTTCGTTCAGTGTAAACATGCAATTAAATACTTCCCACTTAGGTTAATTTTTCTGATCTTTTTATTGTTTCTTCCAGTGTTCATCAGGTTTAAATCTGTGATATTTATTATATTTATCAACACTCACTCTACCAAATATCTCTAGTTCCATACTGATGTATAATTTGATAATAATTTTGAGAGGCATAAATTTTTATCAATAATGTAGATTACTGCCCCTCAAAGAGTTTTCAATTATATTAGTCGTTGTAGTCAATAGAATAGAATGTATTTAAGTAACAGTTTTAAATGGTGAATTACACATTCAATAATAATTTGATTGAGTATTAAAACTAAAATTATAAAGCTTCAATATAATATTGCGAATTTAATAATTTGTGATTCCAAATTCAATTTAAAACCGCATATTATGAAAATAATCTCTATACAATACAAAATTCTTGACTTTCTCTTTCGAAATTACATCTCTTTGGGTAACAGAACTCAGTTCTTAATGTTTAATCATTTCATTAAATTATACCTAATTTGTATGAAATTTGCATTGTATTTCCTACAAAATCTGTTAATTCAGAAAATTCGATCTAAATTTTAGATATATTTGGGTTATTGATTGTACTTTAATTACATAAATTGTTTTACCAATCTTGATGAAAGAGAGAAATGTTTGATATTGTTGAATTATGATTTTGAAAGTCGCGTCTAGCTTGGTTTGCATTTATTTAACTTTTGGGTAATTTAATTAATTATCTTCAATTTCGATTTGAATTCTCTTTTTTTCGTGTTCCTAAATTTGATGCATTATACATTTCTTTAATAATTTAATACTTTTTGTTTGTTTCTTAAATGTATATATAATTCTCGAAATTAATCAACATACTTTCTGATTCCCATTGCTTCACCTCTATTATGCTTCTCGAAGACCCAGTGAATGCATGTGTCATTATAGTAATTGTTCCTTCTTTAAAAGTCAGACTACACAAAAAATGTACTTTATAACAAGTAAATATCATACTTATAAAATAGTAAACTTATGTGTCAAGTTGCATCGATCACATCTTTTTCATTGTCGGATCAATACAGAATGTATAAAAGACTTAATAAATTATAACCTTTTAAATTAAATTTTTTATGAGATGTTTTATTAATTTAGTTAGGAAGAAGTCTTAAATAGCTATAGATTGAAATTATTTTTTTATATTTTAACGTGACAAATATTACATGATATACAGTATTAACATATTTGAAGATGTATGGATAAAAAGACACTTTCAAATGCTTGAAACATGTTTGAGTTACATGATCAAAACATGAAGTTTAAAAACGGACAAAAACATCTGTATCAAAATCGCAAAGAATCAATACTTTACATTTTATAAATTAAAAAAATATAGAATGAGCATGCTTTATATAAAAGAAACCAAATTGATAAAAACCACATTTCCGTTTAATATTTATGATTTCTCATTAATGTATAGGCAAAAAGTTTTTAAAATGCCTTTAATAAATATGTGTAAATTTATTGATATTTTCAGTTTGTTTTGACAGATTTGATTTCAGTTTGCATTTAAGTTAAGTGCTGTTACAAGCAAACATTAATCTCACATCCCCACCCAACCACTCAATTAGGAAATTTCGAACAAATTAGCTTAATTTCTGCTATGAGTTTTTCATTAAAAAAAGTGACGATTTTTCTGGAAAAATTAGTTTATTAAAATGGAATTTTTGTTTTGATTTTATGTCCGTAAATACGAATAATTTCAACAACGAAAAGAAAAATAGGAAAAATTTTCTTCTAATTCTAAGCTTTCCGTATCGTATATGCTACCTATTATGTAATATAGGGAAAGAATGCGTAAAGAAATATTTATCCAATAGAAGATCTAAATTCTAAGGACAAATGATTAACCTGAAATGTTTCGCTCTGTGTAAACCTAATTTATCGATGCTGAATTGTTTTTAGTATAAAATAGAAGTTCTTCAAGCAAGGCTGTTTATTAATTAAAATAAAAAGAACGAAATGAGGAACGCCTATATTGAGATGAATCAAATGCAGGAGCAATGATTAAACACAAATTTAAAAATTAATCTATTGTTCACTCTTGAATGGAAATTTTTCCGTTGTAAAAAGTATTTGTAATAACAAAATAAAAATTTAGAAAGCTAGAGAGCATAAAAATAAATACAATATTTATACTTCAAACCTCATTGCAAAATGTGTCCAAATACAACTATTGGTGAATTAAAATCCAGCAAGAAAGAACATAAATGAGCCTGTTTTATTTCAAGAGTTCTTTCCCAACGAATGAAAATAAATGCAGCTTAAACCCAAAGCCTTTTCCATGAACACTTCCATATTAAAAAGGCATTAATTTTATCAGAAGACATAAGTAAATTGCTTTAATAACAATTTACTGAAGAAACATTTAGTTAAATTCTGAATTTTTGGTAAAAATTTGAAGAATAAAGAATTAAATAAAAATTGTTCTATCCGAATATATTTTGAGACTGACTAAACGAAATAATCTAAGCAAACTTTTCTAATATACAATACTTATCCTGGTGTAAAAAATTAATTGACCTTTGATATTGCAAATTAAGAGCTCTTAGTTAATGTTTGGTTTGCACTTGAATTCATAGTTTTATAACTATTTTATAACTGTTATGATAATTAAAAATAGTAATTAATTTTGTTTAAAAATATTAGAATGCCCTATTTTCAGCTGCATTTTTATGCATACATCATTTAAGTTTCTTGATTTTGATACATCATTTAAGTTTCTTGATTTTGATACATCATTTAAGTTTTGTAAACATATTTTTTGGGGGGAAAATTAGAAAAAGTATAATTTCTATTCTAACAATGCTTAAGTTTTCAATAATTCTGTTTCAATTTTCTATAATTCATCAATTGTCTTGATTTCAAACAGAAGTAAAAATTTTCTACGGTATACCGTATAACATTTCATTTCAATTTTCTTTCACTGTTTTTAACCATTTCAAGTATTATTTTTTAATTTGCTTAGAAATCGATCTGCACAATTCAAATACATTCGCGTGGTATTGATGAATTTTAAAACAGTACAGAATTACAAAGTACAGCTAAATTAATGCCTTATTTGTATGCTTTTTTTTTTTTTTAAAGAAAATTCAATATTAATAGAAAGATAAAAATTTTATTCCTTTTTTTTTCTTGTCTCTTTTACTCTCCTTTTATTATCTCCTGTTTTTATTGTGTGTCGTTCTGTAGGATTTAAAGTTCTATTTTAAACCGAATATTCTTCTTTTGAATTGGGAATTTGCATTCATTTTCCGAGGTTCATGTAGATAGATAAGAGGTGAAATAAGTTCCTTTTCTAGTTTTTCTTCATGAGACTCTTTTCAAAGTAGCCAGAAAGAGAGAAGGCCTTATTAGACAGGAGGAAGAGATCACGGAAGAGAATAAGAGTTGAGCCCGAGGTAGAATTGCCATTCAGTAGAACAGATACTGACAGCGATACGTAGAGTGTGAATTTAGGATTAGATATAATTTTGGTAATAGTTGCAACTTGCATATTCTCCCAAATTACTCGTACATTTAGTTACAATATATATCCCTCGAATATAAAGATTTTCTTTTCCTTGTTTGATTTAAATCGAGATTTGAAATGAAACAATGAAAGAGGTTTTGATTTCTTTGTGAGTCTCTAGCTTGAATTATGAACTTTTTCTTAGAAATTTGTTAAAAAGGATACACATTAACTGTACAACATGACAGAAAAAGAAATCTTTTTAATTCTATTATTTTGAATGTTTGTGAGATACTTGAATGGCTGACTAAAGTCTTGCAAGCAATACAGAAGTATTTATTTTACGACTATTTCTTTTCTTTTTTTCCGATGTCACGCCTTTTTCTCTTTTACTTTTTTTCTTTAAGGAAATACGACTACTTTTAAAACAGCATAAATGCATAAATTCCATTCGAATATAATATATTAAAACCTTTTAAACCCGTTATCAAATACTTACTATTTCCCTCCTTTTATTAGGAATAACAATGCTCATTTATTCACTAAACATAAGAAATTTATTGTTTTCTAAAAGAGTTTAAATGTGGAATTAGGAGTTTCAAAACAATATTTCCTTTCAAGTAAAAATTTCGGAAATTATTTTCTTTCTTAAAATCTTTAAATGACACTATAGAATATACGTGATATATAATTCTTGTGATATATTTTAAAGAAAAATAGAACCTGGGATGTTAGTAAATGAGCAACTAAATTTTAAAGGAAACCAACAACAACATTAATTTAAATCATGTACGATTAAATTTGAAAGTTCGTTTTAATTTTCTCAAATATATTTTCGATTTCCTTAAGTGAATCATTTGTCATTAAACAAACCTTTTGTTGGTCGATATTAACTCAAAGAAGAGGAATAAAATACTGTTTGTTTAATTTATCTTGTTTGTGCCTCAGATTATGTTGTTCACTATTTGAAGCAATGCAATAGAACGAAAAGTAAATTACCTAGCTGCTGGAGATTCAATTAAGATTTCATTTCTATGTTGCTTTTCCTCCCCGGAAGTAACCCTTTCGTTAAATTGCTTGCTTAGATTTTGCTCATTTCCCAAAAAAATGTTAATAATGCCTAAATTTAAGGAAGTATTGCTTTTAAATAAAATGAGTTACGACGTTAACTTTTGTTGTAACGATAAAACTAATTATAATTATCCTTTTAAAATTTAATAGTATTAAGAACAAGTATAAAACAGAAAATATATACATATTCCTAAAAATTTCTCTAAAATAAAATGAATCATTAGAAAATAGACAGTTGCACTGAAATAACGAAATAGTATCCTCATATTTTTTATGATAATTAGTGTTACAAAATACTTACAATTCATTTAGTATTATAAAGGGAATTATTGTAATAGATATAATTGTCTACATTAAGGGGTGTCGGAACGTCAAATTTTTCAAAAAATCATGATTTGAGATTTTTTTTATTTCCAAATTGTATAGCTTTTCACCTTTCTAAAGATACCTTATTTTTATCTCTACGATAATTAGAAGCTTCAAAAACTTAGTTTTAAATAAGCATTGAAACGGGGCCACGCCCATTTAAAGGGCCAAAAAATGTAAACAACGCACTTCATTTTTGGACGGTAATACTATGTGCTACTCTAAATGAATTTTTTTAAACTTTCGTTATAAATGAGCCTTTCCTTTATTTGCATTTGCTCTTAAGAAGTTTCACTGTATCTGTGACTGATAGATATTTGTTTATACTTGCATAAGCACGTTTTAGTTCGACTACTACGAGCTTGTTCATTTTAGTTAGTGTTTGTTTCAAAACATATAGCTGAATTATTGCAAATATTTGTTGTTCTTTTTAGTTAGTGTTTGTATCAAAACACATAGCTAAATTATTTAAAATTGTTGTTTTCAAGCGATTTTATCATGCCTAGATCAAAGACAAGAATTTTTAAAAAAAGGAAAGGACATTTTAACAAAGGCAGATGTGAAAGTAATGACTCTTCTATAGGAAATAGTGATGTAGCAAAACATTCCAAGGAAGAAATAAATGTATCTTCCAGTGAAAAGAAGGTCAAAAATATGGATACATCATATTCGAATGATACTTATTCTGGTTTTAGGAATGTCATTATGGATATCAATCTTTTAGCCTATGCACTTTTTGAAGCTGTAAAATGTTTAAAGTGTGGTAAACAAGGAATTAGATTGTTACAACATGAAAAAAACTGTGGTGAAGCTGTTCAGTTTGATATAAAATGTCCTTCTTGTGATTATAAATATACTTTTTATAATTCTAAGCAGTGTGACAATAATTTTGAAGTCAATAATAGGTTAGTTTATGCCATGCGATGCATAGGGAAAGGGGCTGAATCTGCAGTAATGTTTTGCGGTATTATGAATCTTCCACCACCACCTACAAAATTTACAAAATTTAATAATAATTTACTGCAAGCAGCTAGAGAAACTTGCGAAGAAAGTATGGCAGAAGCAGTTCATGAAGCTGTTGAAGAAAATGAAGGAGGAAGAGACATTGCTGTTGCGGTTGATGGTAGCTGGCAGAAACGAGGCTTTTCTTCGAAGAATGGTGTAGTGACAGTTACAAGTGTGGATACAGGTAAAGTAATTGATGTGGAAATATTATCCAAACATTGTATTTGTCCGAACAAAACTAAGCATCTTCAAAACTGTAAAAGAAATTTTGTTGGTTATAGTGGCAAAATGGAGGTGACAGGTGCTCTATCAATTTTTCGCCGTTCTGAATCGAAGTACAACGTTCGATACACAAGATACTTAGGTGATGGAGATTCGAAAGCATATGATTCCATTGTAGAGAACAATGTGTATGGGAACGAGTGTGCAGTGACAAAATTAGAATGTCTTGGACATGTAATGAAGAGAATGGGGACACGTCTTCGGCGCTTGAAAGCAAAGATGAAAGGTCAAAAGCTTTCAGACGGTAAACCTTTGTCTGGCAAAAACAGGCTGACAGAAGCAGAAATTGATCGTCTACAAACCTATTACGGTCTAGCCATTCGAAGAAATTTGGCCAGAGTAAAAGATATGCGACAAGCCGTGTGGGCAATATTTTTACACAAACTGTCGACTGATGAAAAACCTCAGCATGGATTTTGCCCATCAGATGCCGATACATGGTGCAAGTTTAGAAAGGCAGAGTTGCTTGGGGAAACCTATCATCATAAAAACAGTTTACCTGTTGCTGTTGTGGAGGCTATGCGACCCATTTTTAGGGATTTATCCAATCCAGAACTATTGAAAAAGTGTTTGCATGGCTGTACCCAAAACCCAAATGAAAGTGTAAATAATGTTATATGGTCTCGTGTACCAAAGAAAACTTTTGTACATATAGAAGCCCTCTCTTTAGGTACGTATGATGCTGTATCTTCGTTCAATATAGGTAATGTATCAAAACTACAAATTTTGAGAAAATTGAACATTGAGCCTGGTGACTATACGATACAGGCAATGAAACGTCTCGACAAAGAGAGGCTGTTAAAAGCTCGATATTCTTGTTTACAAAAAACAAAAGATGTTAGAAAGGAAAAAAGGCTCAAAAGGAAAAGAGAGGATGATAAAATAAAAAAAAATGTGGATAATTTAGAGTATGGGGCAGGAATGTTTTGATAGGTAAGTACCTTTACGTTAAAACTCATTTATCTCAAAATGTGAATTTTTCATGTTCGATGTACCTTTTCTAAGAAACTACTGTTCATATATGTGTAATTTTTGTAGGACATGTTCATAATGCTTGCTAATATATACTGAAATGAGCTTTTTGTAAAAAATTGAAAAATGTATTTTTTGCAAATTTTTTTATATGAAAAAAGAGTGAAATTTGACAATGTTTGATATAATATTTTGTAAATTGATAAAAAATTAAAAAATAGCTAAAAGCTCATTTCAGTATTATAAGACAGATGTATTTTACTTGTGTAAAAAATTTCAAACTTGTATCTATAATAGATTTTGAGAAAAGGTACATCGAAAACAGCCAATTTAACATTATCGGTATAGGAGGTTCCGACTCCCCTTAATTTAATGTCATGAATATGTAAAATTGTTTTAGAGGAACAGTTGTAATCATTTATGACATTTTTATGTCATTTGATTAGTTTTTAATGTTTTTGCAAGCTAAAAATAAGAGGAATTATGAGAATATTTAAAAATACCAACGATATTGATTACTAAACATTTGAAAGTAAAAAGATTGATGAAAAACATTACTGCCCACAAAAGAAAATTTCGAAAGATAATAATGGTTCAAATGATGTTGATCTGCCTTAATTCAATTCAAACAATCAATGCAAAAAGTAGAAAAGTGGCATTCTAATCTTAAGATTCCGAAGCCTCTGATTTGATACTGTTAAATTTTAAATTCACCAAGTCCCCTTTTACTATTTGTGAAGCAAATATACATCACATAATTATTCACATCTGCTCAAACTATGTTTGCAAGTACTGCTACATCGTGAGTGTAGCACGATTTTTACTTGTTTCTTATTTACGGTTTTGCAGCATATGTATTTTGAAATGCAACTTTGTAACATGGACTATTCGCGAATTATTTCCTTTCAATTAACATCGTGGGGTTTCTTTCTGATTTTATATTTAAGTTCCCAGTTTCTTTCCAATCAGATGGAATGTGAAGCAAATTAAGTAAACTTTGGAAGTGGAGTGAATATGTTTAATTAAGTCGTATAACAGCAACAGAGAAAAGTATTGAAGAGAATTAAGATTACGGTAATAAGAAGAGTGTTGGTGTGGTGTACGTGGAAGTCTACTGGCGTGTATAGTGATTTGGTGAGATAAAGACTCACAACACTGCCAAAGCAATTGTAGGAAGTTCTCACATTATTATTCTGATAAGATGAATTATAAAACTCGTTAGATCTCTTAGATAAAAGAAAGTAAACAGTTTGAGAGCCCCCCTCATTAGAAGATTAAAAAAGCATATAATTCAGATAGATAATTGATTAATTTATTTATTTGCTTTGTGCGTGAAATTAAATTGAAATTTAGTTCTTGTAATTAAACCTTAATATGACAGACGAGACGGGTACCAAGATACCGTCACAACTTTCTTCAATACGAATAATTATTTAAGAATTAAACACATAATCAAAAGTTATATTACTTGAAAATACTATATAAAATCATTTTAGTTCTTGTATTTCTTTCTATAATACATTGGCAGTGAAAGAATATATCATTAATACAATACGAAATTAGTTTACCGGTTAAAAATAAACTAAGATATCGTTCAAAATCCTTTAATTAACATAAAAAATGCAAGTAAAAAGGGATCTTCTATTACAATTCTAAACTCGTGATTCTCGAATACATTTTTTTAAAAGTATTAAGAGCAAAGTAATTTATATTTCTTAATTGATGATTTTATGAAAAAGATAAGAAATTCATCTGAACTCAAAAGTTTCCTATTATAGAATGTTCACATAATCTGTAAATAATTTAAATGAGACTATAGTTAAAATGCCTTTTTGCTATTAAGATAATAAAATCAAACAGAATCGATTTCATCTTATTTTTAAAAGTTAAACTGTTTAATTTTTTTCAAGAAGTAAATTCGCTTTTTTTGCGAGAAATTCGGTATACATTTATGTATGACAAAAATTATAGAACTACCTCCTGTCCTTAACGAATTTATCAAAAACCTATTTAAAATGGGTAACAAATATTTCTAAAGATGAGTTAGTCACATTCAATTCATTTGAATATAGAAAATGAGTTTTACATATTTTCAATTCCAATGTTATTTTTTTTAAAAAATTGAAAAACCATCTCCCAAAAATATAAGAATTTATAGCTATTTTATAAATGATTAAGAAAAAAAGAGATACAGAGGTAATCAAGGGATGAATCAATGTTGCGGCAAACTGCGCAAGGAAGAATTGAGTGGAAAAATATGATATTTGATTTGATTATAGAGGTAATCAAACTAGAAAAAAAATGTTAGACAGAGGAAGCAATTATGATTTCTTGTGAAGGAAATGAAACTAAGAGTTTATATGGAAATTAATATTATGACTGACTTTAAAAATTTGGTTAAATTAAGAATTAAGTAAATATATAACATTATACAAGATTTATAAACACATACATTAAAATTTAGAGTGCGATTAATTTTGTGTAAAATATTTATTTGATAAAAGTAAATAGCAATAGTTTGCTAAATTATTTTTTAAATATTTTCTCAATGAAGCAAAGAAACACAGTAACGGAGTAAAACAAAATAACAAATGTTATATTTATTGAATTTTTTTTTCATAAATGATATCTATGTTTATGTAATAATGAATAAGTAACAAAAGGGGGAAAGAAGTAATACGAAATCATGTACTGAAAAAAAGTAATATCAATTCATTCCAAAAATCTAGTAGAATACAAAAGTAACAGAGGAACTGAAGGAAAAGCAGTGATACTAGTATTCATTTTCTCTTCAGCTTATCTATAAAGAATTTTTTAAAAACAGTTCCCATATTATTCATTCGTATCTTTGTCACATAATATGCTTATCCTATTTTGTGTAATTTCTTTTAGTATAAGAGAAAAAATATTTTTCCCCGTACATTTTTATATTCTTCATTTAACAAATTATTAGAAATTAAAAATATTACAAACATTAACTATATATTTTTTACGAAATAACATAAACAGTTTTCTTATAAAACGAAAAGTATTTAATAAATAATATTAACATACTGTTATACTGTATGTTTATTATTTATTTTTCTCTTTCTTTCTCTCTCACTCACACACGTTTGATAAATATTTATCTCAAAGACCAACACGTGACATTCAAGATTCATTGCCATAAGTTAATAAATTGGTTTTTTTTAAACAGATTGAGAATGAAAAGGGCAATTTTTTAAAGATGAACTTTTTGCTTATGAGAGAAGACTGAAACGAATGTGTGCATTAAAAACTGAAAGTGACTGTTAAAAATCCAAGCATAATTTTACATTGGAGATTTCTATGGGCTTTAAAGCTAATCCAGAATTTCTCATGCTCAGATCTCAAATAGTGTAGACTATTTTTTGCCTTCTTTTAAATAATCAAATAATTTTTTTTCTTCAAATTATGTACAATGACATCCATGTTGGTGGACTGGAATTGAAACCGCGATTCATCGCGTATTCGATTACTTTAATTCAAATTATCCAGTTTAGATAAGTAAACCATCGCTTAGAGCTTTGTAGTCATAATAGAGTATAATATGAATATTGAATCTGAAATCTTTCTTATGTATTTTCATAAAAATTGGAAGAATTCATAATACATGGATTTGTTGAGGCTTTCAAAATAATATTGAATCACAATAAGATTTTCAGATTTATTGTAGTGTGACGCAGAATAGTCTCCATATATGTTAACTAAAAAAAAGAACCATTATACGTTTACTGACAAAAGCCTTATGAGTTTTTTATATGACGTTTTTTTTAAAACGCAGTAATGAAGGAACTTGTTCTAATATATTATTTAAATTAAGAAAGTGAGCTGCCACGCGATTTCTGTCTTTCGAACACGTTCGAATGCTGTTTTCGTTTAAAAAATAATCAAGAGTTTGTTTTGTATAGCTGCTTGCAGCATATTTTGTATAGCTGCTTGCAATCTTATTTCTTTTGCAATCTATACAAGCGCTTAAATTAGTTTTCAAATATACTAGCACTTTTTAAAATTTATATTGCGTTAATTTAACAGTGTTTCCTTTAGTGACACATTGTAACAAACAAAAAAAAAAGCAAGACGAAATCCATTGGGTTTTTAGAAAAATGTATTGAACAATGTGAGATTCTAAGAGTATATTTTTTTATTGTAAGAAAAATTATTAGAAAAAGAAGAATAGGAAACGTAAAATGAAATATTGCTGTAGCAAAGAGAATAACTGAATGAATTGCAAAAAACGAGCACTGTTATTTTTTGGTAATTCAAAATCCATTCACAAATTACCCAAAAGTAAATATTTAGAAAAGATGAAAAGGTAAACGGTAATAAAAATTAAAATATGTAAATTTTAGTAAAAATGCATCAAAATATTTATATCATTAAAATTATTAGAACAAAAGAAATGCATAGTAAAAATTTAAATTATTATAAAAAGTATTTATAAAATGTATATTACAAGCCAAATATAAATGGGATGTTTTATGAGTTTTAAAACATATGTGTGAATAAGGAAAAAATAAAATCATAAGAAAACACCTAGACAGAATTTTTAACAGAAAATTGGGAAAAGATAAACAACCGAATATTATAGGCAATTGTTTTTTTTTTTTTCACTGAGTGTTAAAAAGACAATGAAAAATATTTATATAAAGAAATTAATTTTAATGCGGTTAAATTGAATTACTGTTATAGTGCGTATTAGAAATGAATGCTAAAAATAGAATTAAAATTATTATTTTAACCAATATTAAAAAATGGGAAAAATATTTCAAAAATGAAATTGATATTGTAAACAAAGAAAAAGAAATACGAAATAAAAATCATACATGTTAATTAAATTTATTTTTGAAACTTAAAAAATAAGGCAAAATATGTTTCGAATTTTTTTAAAACTCAATTGCTATTAATAAGTAACCATGAATGAGAAACATCGAAATGTTTTTCTGCTCGTTTGAACAAAATAAATGAAAAAAAATTGTAACACGAAAAGATGACATGTTTCATTTTATATATTTCATGACAAAACACAATTAACCAATCGTATTCATCAAACTCAAGCATTTTAAGTACCCGAACCAGAAAATTTGAATATTAATTATTCTATCTTATGATTACACTTGCGGATATAATGATACTACCAAGCATGAAGGATCGAAAAATAAAATTTATCGTAAACCAATTTACTAGAAAAATTAAAGTTATAATTAACTAATTAAATAGCCTAAAAACCAAATAAATAAATAAATAAATAAAAATAAGATGTTTTCCCCTCAATACAATATTGAAATAGCATAATATAGAAACATTTATAAATAACAAACATCAATGGTAAAAGCTGCGAAATACTTATTATATGATTTTAAGTGTCTAAGGCATTTTCAATTATAGTACGCCTAATTAGTAGAAATGAAAATGGAGATTCTGCAAAGTGCGATTATTTTAAACGAAGAAGCTATCATTTTAAATATTTGTTATGCAACATGAAATACTTTTAAATGGTCATTCTTTTCTACGCAAATTATTTTTTTAAAAAATCCATATGTCAAAAGAAGCAAAAAAATTATATTTGTTTCAGAAATTGATTTTTTTGTACGTCTGGGCTCAATATTTATGTTTACCATTACACACACACACACACACACACACACACACACATATATATATATATATATATAATGTGTGTGTATTGTAGAATTTATATATTATTTTAAATTCTTAATTTTAACTGTTATTAATTATTAAATAATTTAATTATGATTTAGTTACATGAAAAAATTATTAGCTTGATCAGGGTTGTGTATTAGGTTTTTAAATTCTCCTATTGACATTAATTCATATCAAGTTTTTCAATTAAATTAATTGAAATTGTAATGCTTATAGCCTTTATTAAAATGAAATTTTTCAAACACTTAACATTAGAAAACTGTTACCTAAATAATATTTTCTCTAAAATTATATATAGGTTTAATTTATTTGATGGGAATTTTAATATCAAACTTTATATCAAAGTAATTTCTTAAAATAAATGATAATTGTAATACTACTTACTAATTTCTTACACAATTTGAGTGTGACTTAAAAGAAAATTTAACGTTAGCAGAATTTCGAATAATTTTAATAACTACCTGAAATATGAAATTTTCGATGAAATATTAAGTGACTGAAAAGGGAGTGATCTTTGAAATTTGTGTAGAGATGAATTAAGTTAGTACCGCATGTGGAACGCTTTGTTTTATGAAAAAATGCAAATTATTGTATTCAAACGATGGAAGTTTCTTTAAACTGAAACGATATTATTAATTTAATTTTTATAAATATTGATGAGAGACAAGAAAAGTACCTTATTTCGTATCCAGCTAGTGTAATCTCATCCATAGTTGTACTTATATTAAGATAATCTCGTCAAGGGAAAATCAAGGATCAAAACATGTTATGTTTGAAAAAGCTTAGTATTTTTATTGATAGAAGAAAAAAATGTCGCGGTTTTCCTCTGAATAGAGCTATATTATTTTAATTATCTAAATATATTTTAAAATATTTCCTGTATCATTATAAATACATTTTTAAATGGGTATAACATTTTAAACGTTGTAGAATAAGAGAAGAAAAATCTAAACAGTACATAAAAGATCATTTATAAGGTATGCTAAAGATTTTACCATAATGTGGAAATTGCATACCTAATTTACCTTTAGGAATATGTGGACTTTATTAAACTTATTTTCTTAAGGAAATCTCGAACTTGTGTATTTTTTAGACAGTAATACTTCCTGATAAGATGAATTTCCAATATCTTAAGTAATTTGCAAATAACACTTTTTTATTAACAATTTACTTATCTATTATACGTTTTCTTAAATTTTTAGTGTAAAGCTTTGGGATAAAAAACATCTTCTGTTGAAGCATCTTAAGAAAAAACAAGTAAACTTATTAATATACAAGGATATATAGCCAGAATGAATTCACGTGTGCATGACCGTTACCGCAATATGTGTTACCGGTAGTAAATGTATTGTCATGATTGAAGTAACAAGTGACACATGATGGTCCACACGGAAACAACGGGTTAATTGATCCGTTTGTGTGATACAAATGCATAATTAACGTACGACCAGACTATTATGTCTGAAATGAAAAAAAAAGTTGACGAGCGGTATATTTCGAATTATATCAGTAAATATATATGGAGAACTCATAAAAATTTAGCATTTAGGTTTTGAAAAATATTTTAAATACAAAATGCTATCTTCTCTTAATCATTAATGAAATGATTTGATTATAATAGCTCTATGGACAATCAATGGTCATTTCCTTCAGACAAAATACTTTTTGAACACAAGAAAAATTAATGCTTATTCTCAATAAGATTACTTTTCTTAAAAACATTTTATGTTCCTTGAAAGTATTGAATTGATTCCAGACTTACAATATAAACGCATGCAGTTTTTTTCTACTCACATTTGCTTTCAATTAACACATTTCTTACGCATTAGATTTATTTTAGAATAGACACCCGGAAAATTAAAAAGTAATTTTCTTTCATCTGTAGTATACCGTCATTAAAATAGAACTATTTATGAAAAAAAAAAAAAAAAAAAAAACAGAGTATTATTTTTAGCATTTCTATAGACCTCAGATACTGTAAAGTGTATCAATAAATCGTTAACTAAAGTTCGTTTTTATGACATTTATATAAATATTTTAATACTGGATCTACTTAATACAGTTTTATGAATGTGATATTTGCGAAATGATGGTACCAAAATAATATATGTCGAGTCAAGACTGAAGAAAATTATTCTCATTCTTTTAAACACTATAATTCAAATAAAAATTTCTAAAGACATTATATCTTTGTAATTTGATGTACTTAATGTATTGCTTATGGTTTGGTGTAACCTTTTTCCGCAACTTCTGTAAGAATTTTTGATTTTGTTAATTGTCCCATTAAGAAGAATATTGTTTGTCTGAATCAATTACAAGATTATAAATTAGATTGTAATTAAGATGATGTCAGATATCAATCATTATTGAGCATGTTCTGAAAATTTCTAACATCATTAAGGTTCGAATTATGTAATGTTAAGAATTTTAATAACGCCGGATACCCGGTTGTTAGTTTGGTGCATTTTGGATCCGAAACAAAAGTTTCCAACGAAACCCATCATGTGGAATTATATAGACTGCTACACGTTAAATAAAACTGGATCTCAAAGTCTTTCCATTGGGTGTTATGGAAGTTAGGAGAATGGGAATAGATCATTGTTATAAATTGTATGGAATGTCCCCAATAGCCTGTTGCGCAATTCATTGCGATGGCGGTTAAATCAAACAAGTCAATAATTTCAATAGAAGTTGATTTTATTTTCCCCCTGAAAGCAAAATATAGCAAAACGTCCTATTCCCTACACATAGCTTAAGAATTTTTTTTTTCTCTAGTTATATCAGGTTGGTTGTTTTTATTAAAGGAGCACTAAAAGCAACACGAAGGCTATGGACGTTGGACCTCGTGATTTTGAGCCTCGGTCAAGTGACGAGGACGACACATCAGCTGGCCTCTCTCTCCCTCCTAACTTCCATATTACGCCAACAGGAGGACTTTGAACCTCGACAGATTTCAAGTGCATCAGCCCCGGCTACACGGCGGATCAAAAGTGGCATCAAGTCTCGAAACCACGACTCGATGAAAACCGCCAACCGCGAGTCCACTATCATGACCACAAGGTTACAGCGGCCACATATTTAAAAGAGGAATGTGGTTTTAAGACGATGAGTTGAGTGATATGAAATTATTAGTTGTTTATGTTTATCCATTAAAGTTAAATTAATGCTCTTTCAACTAAATATACCTCCCTCCCCCCGATAAATCATAAAATTAAATAGTTTTAGCCGGTACAATATCTTTTAAAAGTTCGATTTTTAAAAATAAATACTTTTCTTAGCTTAGGAATATAACGCTAGTTAAGGTTTCCTTTGATGGTGTAAGTACAGGAATACGTCGATTTTGGAAGCAATATCCTGCAAACGAACAAAACAGTTCAATGGTAATATGTTTAAGCAATCAAAAATACTGTTGGGAATCAGTAAAAAAAGTTGAGACCTCTTTATTTTAATATATCAATGACTACAAGCCAAGGTAATGAGATGTGTGAGTATATCTATAAATATTCCGGCATATATATATATAAGTTCTCCTAATAGGAATCATATAAACTGTAGCTATGATATGTGCATTATTCTGTTCATCCTATACATATTTCCGGTTACCCACTGACTTTCATTTAATAAGAACACATAAAAAATTTTTTCTTTGAAGTGTGTTTCGGACACATGTAACATACTCCAATTTTACTTTTATTTATATCGCTTGATTATGCGTTTTACAGTTTTTCTCACGCAATGAAGCTAAAAAGGAATGTTTTAGCGTACTTTCTACAATCTTAATAATTTTCATGCAATGAAAATTATAAGAAAATGGATAACGGTATTTTGTGTAAGGAAAAAAAACTGAAAGTGAAAAAAGTCATATGAAATATACTGTTAGGTAAGCAATTTTTGATATTTCACTCCATTTCCCAAGACAACTATTTTTCCGCTCTAAGCAATGAAGTTTTGAATTTACTTAAAACAAATTCGAAGCTTTCGAATGTTACTAGTTATTTTTAAAAAGATGCAGAATATTCCAAATATACATTTGAAAGACTTGAATATTTGATGAAAATTTTATGTATAATGAATATTTAACTGGATTTTCTTTGAAAAAAGATGTAGTTTTCAGTTACTCGAAAAAAAAAACCTTTGTAAACATGACTTGAGCAATAAGCATTAACAATGCATAATTGTTGGGAAAAAACTTTCAAAAACTAAAATTTTTCGAAGTTCTGTAAATCTTATCGTTATTCTTTAAATTACAAATATTTGGAATACCTATAATTATATTATTATGTTTATTACTTATTTACAAAGATAAATTACTTTAAGTTAATTGTAATTTTAAATCAAGTTAACCTGAAACACTCTGAGTTAAGATTAGACAGTGTAAATGCTAAATTTTAAAATATGTATTTGGTTTCACTTGATCATGAAGAACAGGATCCAAACTCTTTACCACAACTTCAGGCACAAAAATACTCTAATGTTAATATAAGTTCCTGTTATTGTAAAACACTTATTTTCTATACCATTAAGGTCATCAGAATTTTAAAATATTATATAAAAATAAGCAATTTTCCTTCCTATAAAGTCCTAACCCATTTAGTCAATTGTAAGAAACGAAATGGGGAATTTTTTTTTTCTTACAGAGTATTGCTTCAAACAAACAAACAAAAAATGAATTATTTTAAAATTTTCTGATCATATCAAGATAGTCACATCAGAGTATGTTTATACTGGAACATTTTTCTGCCAGTAAAACTATTAATATACTGAACTGTATATTTCTATATTAGGCTAAGAAGGTTGTTGTTTAGGTTTTAGGATTGAATGAGAATGTCATCTCAAAATGAATTGTTAAGAATTTTGCAAAATGAAGACTGGAAGAAAATTATTTTGGCATAATCTTATGAAGAAAAAGAAATAATTTTTTCGTTTTAAATAAAGGTAGTTGAATTCTGATAGTAAAATCTTTTACCTTTTTTTAGACATCATACATCTATATTCCTTAAAAAACATCGATTTATTTTATTATGGCTTGACAAATTAATTAAGATATCTTTTTAAACAGTTTAAATTATAAAAATATAAAAACTGAAAACTCGTATTTTAAAAATGTGGACGTAAACAAAGTTGTAAAGGAAATAACCAAAGCGTGACCATATGACCATGTATGAAATCTTACGTTATCTTATCTGTTGAAAAATTATGTCACTGAATTATGTTTTTTGATGTTTATCTACATACCATTATTCAAAATTATTACTGAAACTGTTTGAAATAAATTATATTTGAGATTTTGTTAATTGAAGTGCTACAAATTTTGTACTTCCAAATTTTCATACTATGAAGACAAGAGGTATGAATAGGTATGATTTGGTATAAACGAGTAAGACGGTTTTAGAATAAGAATTAAAGAAATCTTACTGTATGATTTGTCAAAAAATATGTTGATCAACAACTTCACATCCTTAATTTTATTATTGAAATGCAGTCATTTCGCAACTATTTTTCATTTAAAATAAGCAATCATTCAAAAAATGAAATTTTATTTGGCTAAAATTTAAAATATAATTTAGAGCCGAACAAAGCTGAACGAAAATTCGGTTTTGCAAAATTTATACCCCGATTTTATAGTTTAAATATTGATACAATTCGTAACCAATGGTAACATTTTAAAATATGCTATGCAAGTCTTATTAAAAATAAATCATATTAAACACAATATTTAACTTTTTGAGAACCTTTTAAGTACCTCAAATTTTAATTTATTTGAATTACTTACACAAGTATGTTTTGATACGACATTAATCATTTATATAAATGCATTAAGCAAAACTCGTCATTTTAAGTAGTAGCTATTTATATTCGTCAGAAATAATGAATACTTTTTTACCACGAATTTTATAATTTATAGCTTGAAAGTCAATTAAATGAAATTTTTTTAAGAAATCTCCTAAAAGGAGGAAAATCATTTTAATAGAAAATGTTTGAAAGCTGCTTGGCTCATATATCTATTGGTTCAAACAGGGAATCACCAGCATAATTCTCACTGCACTAGTAATTTTAAAATATTTTTATTTTTGTTCTTTAGAGAATAATAGGATTCAATCAACAATAATAAATAAATAGGAATAAATCAACAATTTGGAAATTTTGGGAAATTTTTCGTTTAAAAATATTTTAAGTATTTTCTTAAGCGAAATATTTATGCAAAGATATGTATTATATATATATATATATATATATATATATATATATATATATATATATACATATATAAGGTGTAATTTTAATATAAAAACGTCATATTCTAATGCTAAAAAATATAAATTTTGGGAACATAAAATGTGTAATATGAAATGCAAAATATCACACAATGGACACTAAAAAGCTGCTTGCTATTGAATTTCAATATTCAATAATTTATTGAATATTAATTTATATAAAATTAGGCATTCAATTGTGAATAAGAAGTGTAATAGCAATATGCTTTTTGGATTTGTAACTCACATTATACCTTTAAAAAAATAAATATTATAGATTATAATATGTTTTTTATTAAGAAAGTAATGGAAAAGAATGTTGCACTTTTTACCGGTTAAATTATATCAAAACTGTTATTAAAAATAGCTCTTCCAAATAAAAAAAAATTGTATCCAAAACATTTTAATAGATTGAAAAATAATAATTTACATAGTTTTCCATAATTTATTTTAATGGTTGGACTTCTGTACAATTATAACACACACAATGCAAATCTTATATATTTTAATTGCTATGAACACAGAATCAGAATACATATAAAACAAATTAGTCATAGAATATTTGTAAACATAATATATTACAATTAAAAATACAGATCCAATTATTGAGCAGAATCGCTTTAGCATTTAAATTGATTAATATGTAACTGATTTGACAAATGTATAAAGTTATGCAATACAATATTACCATGAAAGAACATTTTACCTTCTGGTAGATTGTAGTATAAGCCCGGTCAGAAAAAGTACATCTAAGTGGACC
The DNA here is from genome assembly GCA_019974015.1 of Nephila pilipes. Classification (NCBI taxonomy): domain Eukaryota; kingdom Metazoa; phylum Arthropoda; class Arachnida; order Araneae; family Nephilidae; genus Nephila; species Nephila pilipes. Next base: position 633,110 of record BMAW01029087.1, on the reverse strand, counting down.
GTTCGCACCGCGGACGACTTAGTGAAGAAAACGTTCAAAAAATCACTCAACCCCGTCTCTGATAACCTGAAATCCCGCGAAGCGCCGTCTAGTGGAGACAGTATCGAAGGCTCGGACAGTTTTCATCGAAGAGGAAGAAGGGCAGTCGAAAACGAAAATCCGATTTCTCTTTTCTTGCGGAAAGAAAAAAATCGAAAAAGCGGAAGCGGAGCGTGTTCACTTTCGAACATTTTCAACAAATCGTTTCTGACACGCTTGGATCAACTTGGATTGAAGTGGGCTTTTGTTTCCACCTTTTTCTTATAATAATGGCAGAGGCAAGATGCGAAAACGGAACATGAGTCCAAGTGCACAGATATAACAGGTGCTTTTCTTAAGGTCGAACACTTAGCTGTTGTGTCCCACTAGCCCTCTTTTTGCTGACTGCCTATTCACAATCAATTACAGAAATTTGCGCTTGTAGAATTTAACGTGGCAAGATGATTATGTAGTTAGTAATACTGATATATTCGGAAAATAGGACTCTTAATCTATTTCTGGTTGAATAGTTTCCATTTTTTTTCTCATTGCTCTGTGATAGTAAAATTGCTTTGCACGAATAGTGAATTTAAGCTCAAATAAAACAATAAATAAGTGAAATTCTAAATAGACAGGTGGCTTATTAGGAAAAGAAAAACACATTATACTTTAGTAGGCTTTTTTTTTTAAAATTATAGAATACTTTTACGGTTTAAATAACGTTTAATAGAGCAAAATAATTTTTCAATCCAATTAGCATTAGAAGAAAGTTAACACAATGATTTAATACTACACAATTTTGTTGTAATATTCGGCTAAAATTGTCAATCAGATTCGTCATGGTTTTTAAGAACTGTCAATTACCTTTGAATAACTGAAATTGTGTGATTTTAATCTTTGTATCACATCTAATAAAGAATACTTTTTAGCTTTACATGATTAAAATACAAATGGTGATCTTTTTTTTTTAAAAAAAAATTCAGATTCAATAATTAGATAAATATTTAGAATGGAAAACTAGAATAACACAACTATTCTGTATTATATCCAAATTACACTCTAAATAATTTTATTAGTGGGAAGGAGAGTGTAGTGCTAATGATCTTAAGCTCTTTTCAATGAACAGTTTTCATACTGATTCTATATAAAATGGCTAATGAAAAAAATAAATAGCATGATATATAAATGAAAAAAAAAATCGTAATAATTCATTATATTTCATTCATTTTTAAATAATCATTTTTATTCATTTCTTAATATATTATTTTAATCTAAAAATATCATGATGGAACAAAAAAAATAATTTCCTTTTTTAAATTTGAGGGAAATAAAGAATTTAAAAAATTTAATAGTCAGTAATTTAAAATTTTAGTTAAAATAAGATGCTCTTTATCGGATAACTCTATAAATTTGTACAAATAGTGCATAATGATAAATTACAAGCAATTTACAAAGCAAATTAAAATAAATGAGACAAAACTTGTTCAGATGAAAATATACTTTGATTATATGATAGAGCAATTAAACCATTATGAGTGAATTTAACTTAAATTGTTTTCGTAAATAACCTATCAAATTATTTTAAGAAATAAAAAGTATAATATTTAAATACTTTACATTAATTTCTCTTTCAAAACTCAGAAACTATACAAACATCATTTAAGCACTTTTTTTCTGTCATGCGTATCGTTTTAAAACCATGTATTCCGAAAAATTCTGCGATGATAATCTAATCTTATGATGGACATTTCGATATGAACACGGACTTAAATATTGTGAATTACCAAATGCATATTGTTGAGAAATAAAGAAAATATATATGACAATAAAGAAGATTATACTATTTATATTTAAAACTCATTACTTTTACGGAAACGGAAATATGACATTAACTGAATAAAAACTGTTTAGTAAATCAAAGGGAATTGATTCTTAAAGAATTTAAACTTGTCCCATTCATCTAATATACGCATTATTAAAATACTTTTTTTTAACAGGTTTCATTTAATTTTATTAAAACATTTACTTGAAGAAAGTGCAGAAAATAATATCCCGAGTTATTAAATGACGAAACTAAGACTGGCTATTAAATGACGAAACTAAGACTGGCTATTAAATGACGAAACTAAGACTACTACAGAAGAAATACACATGTGCCAAACGCCACCTACCGACAGCTGGTTAACGTAAAGACATTTCTTTCGAGTGCGGTGCTTTTCGTTTCTGTAAATAAATCCGTATATCCATAGCCTTCGTTTGCATTGAAGTTGTTGTTTTTTTCGCCGAAAAAATTATAAGTGTAGCAATAAAGTAATGAATTGGCGTGAAATTTCACATAAACAAGAAAAATCGCTACTGAAACTTATAATTTATTGAAAGAACTGTATGGCAATAAATGAGTAGTTGAGTAATGTGTTTTAAGCAATTTCAAGATGGCCGAGAAGACGTTGAAGTTGCATTTTGATGGCATTTTTACGTCAAAAAAACAGGTGACAATATTAAAAAAAATGGCAATATGGTTCGATCTGACCATCGGTCAAATATTCGGGCGATTGCTGAGACTGTAGGAATTGACAAAGAATCCATACAGCAAATTTTACATAACAATTTTTACATGCACACTCAACAAGTGTGCGCCAAAAGTTTTCATGTTTGAACAACAAGAAGCTCACAAAAATGTTTGTTCTGACACCTTGAATTCCATTCAAAATGACCGAAACTTATTGGAAAGGATAATAATGTGTGACGAAACGTGGTCTTTACTTATGATCCTGAAAAGATGCGCCAATACTTGCACTGGAAAAGCTCATCTTCGCCGAAAGTCAAGAAGTTTGAATGAGCAAATCAAAATTCAAAGCATTGGTGATTGCCTTTTTTTTTCAATATTCATTGGATTGTGTACCTTCACTGGGTTCCTGAAGGTCATACTATTAATCAAAACATTACTACCTTTTCGTTCTTGCTGAACTCCGTGAAAGGATTAGGAAAATACCACCAAGAATTGAGAAGGACAAGTCACAAGAGGTTTCTACCTTAGTACAACATCCCAGTGTTAGATCATACGCTTTATTCGCTGGATCTTGCGCCTTACGACTTTTATCTGTTTCTTAAGGTAAATTCTGTATTAAAAGGGACAAGATTTGAGTCCGTTGAATCAGTGAAAAAGAAAGCGACACGCGTCCTGAAGGAGCTGATAGAAGACTTCCAGTACTGTTTCGATTTTATTCACGTCGCACTAGAAGCAACACGAGGGCTATTGGCGACGGACTTCGTGATTTCGAGCCTAGATCGAGGGACGAGGACGACATCTGATATGGCACCCCGTTTCCTAACTTCACCACTCCCAGAACTGTTTCGCAAAATGGAAAATTCGCATGGAATGTTGTAGGGATAATAAGTAGACATGTGTGAAATCAAAATAAAATGTTTTACAGAGTCATTTTCGTAATTTGATAGCCCTTGTTAAAACAGACTTTAAAAATAAATCTATATAGATCTACATAATACATTCTCTGAGTTTAACAAAATAACCACTCCTAAATACCTAAAATTATGAATCAAATGCTATTTATTCATTATGTAGCTATATTATTTCAAAGGTGGATTGTAAAATGTAAATTAAAAAGGAGTTCGATTGAGGCAAGTTCATTAATTTAACTACGCTTAATTTGGTTTTGTAACATTCCGTAACAATAATTAAAAATTTTACTCTTTAAGGGGCTCTTTTTTTCGATTTGCTAATATCCAAGACTGTAAAAGTATCTTTACAAATATAAATTGATTGAAACAGGCTTGCATAATATATCTAAAGACACATAATTATTTTATCAATGTACAACAATATAAATCTAAAACTTTGTCAAGAATATATTTATTTCTCTGTCACTCATTTTTTTTGTGACTTAATGAGTTCAAACTAGTACCAGTGTACTATCAGAAGAAATTGAAAAAAGGTTTCTTAAACATATTTAGCAATGGATTTTATTTTTAAAAACAAAAAGTGAGGTTTTTGAATTTTTATTTCTAAATTTTATATTTTTTTTTTTTTTTTTTTTTTTTCATATGCAGTTTAAAATGCAGCACTAGTTCTACAGAAAAATTTGTGTAGTTAGAAAAGATAATCTATTGGAGTAGTTTAAATTGGGCTTAAATAGATCCTTATACAAATAGGAATAAAATAATGCAGTGTTTTAATTAATTAATTGTTTATTAAGTCGCACTTAGAAGCAGAATGAGAGTTATTGGCGATCGACCAGGTGATTTTAAGTCAAGATATGGTCTAAACATTTCTATCTTTTCTCTGTACTTTAATTTATATGTATTAAAGGACATTGTTAATGAAAAAATGCACAAGCATTTAACTTGTTAATTATGTTACACAATCGCTTAAAAAACTTAATAATCTTAATAATTAATTGATAGGAAATACATTGTACAGAAAGTAAATACAATAGTCTTTCGTGACCTGTTTTTTTTATATTTATTTTATAAAAGAATATTTAAACTCGGAAATTATGATATATTTATATCATCGAATGCAATTGGCTTGTAAAAACTCATTCCAATGCTGGAATAGTATAAATTTTACTTCGTCTTTGCAAACTTAGACAAATATTATTTAATGCTACTTAATGAACACAATTAATAATCTAAAATTTTAGAAGTTTAGTAAAATTATAGCTTTGATAAAAATTTAATTATTTATTTTAATTTGTAAATTTTACGTTTTATTATATAGTAACAATCAAATAATCATATTGTTTGTTAATAATAGCCTTATATTCATAATTGCTTACAGAATAATTATAAATTTATGAACAATTTCAATAGCTTAGAATTCCATATTAGTTTAATATTAGAGAATAAAATATAATTCGATTTTAAAAAAATTATTCAAACAACTTTATTTCAAAAATGATTTTCTTACTTCGATTTGTGTTACTTTTTCTCCGAGTTAGTTATCATCGAAAATGTTTAAAATATTAAATCATGACAATTTGAATAGCATTTTATCCGACAGTATTTTTAAAAAATAAGGAAATGAAGCAAGCATGATAATAAATGTCAATTTTCAATTTCCTGCGTGAGAAACAGAGAGGAAAAATCATATCAAGTTCACATGATTCCCATTATGCTCTACTGGGCCCATATCCTAATTTCCGTAATTGATGAACAGTTATTTTGAAAGGTCAACGGTAAATAGAGTCGAAATTATTTTTGTTTTCGAAGCAGATTGTGAAAAAACATTTTATTATATAACTTACTTTACTACGAGAATAATGTTTTTCTTTCGTAATTTAGTTCAGTAGTATGATTTTTATATCTATTAATTTGAATGTGACATAATTAATTTTAGGTAAATGCGCACGCAAGTTCATGATTTTTATTAATTGTTTTGAATTAAGAACAGCAAACTTCATAACAGTTACTTCAAGACTTTTTCGAGTTCTTTGGAAACAACCTTCTTTCATTTTAATTAATCTTAATACACTTTCGCTCACAAAAAAAAAAAAATGTTTGGAACAACGATACTTTTTTAAAATTCGATTATTTTAAATATTATTCGACAACTAATGATACGTTTTTAGCTTATTTTTATTGTATTGTAAAAGTAAATGCCAGGAATAAAAAAATATTTACACGTATGTACCAATGACACTTTTATTTCATGACGAACTATGAAAAAGAATAATAAAACGTAACATATTCTGAATTTTTCAACACATAAAAAAATATTTCTTGTATAAACATATCTAGTAAAGACAATAAAACAGTGCCAATTATGATTATTAACTGGATCGTTATATGCCCTTTAAAATAGAAGTATTATTAATACTGTTCGAAAGTTCACGTTTGCATATAGATACTTTCACCATGATCTGTTTGTGTTTAACTTAAATCTTTACAATTTTCCTAAAACCAAGCATGATTTTACTTGTAGTCACTAACCATTCCTTTTATTATTTTTTCCATTACTTCATATTTTGTCTTAATCAAATAGGTAGAGTATAGAGCACCAGAATAATATAAGTTACGAAATGAACTTTTTTAGAACATCGTCTTTTTTAAATCCAATGAAATATTTTCAAATTGCTTAAGTTTTTCTTAAAACTTAAGAAATTAATTTTCTTAAAATCTTAGAAAATATTTTGAATTTTAAATAATTTTGTCTTTTTAAAAATATTTAGTAGTATAGAGTAGAGCTAATTCATTTTCATAGAGGTTATTTTGTGAATGTAATTGAAGCTGCATTTAAAGCCTCGTCTATTTTATGATCTTGAGATTTATATCTTTGAAAGCTGATGTAGAAGAGAATATTAGAGACTAACTAATGTTCTAATAGCAAATATGGCTTATTTCTCACTTCAAAAAAATAAAAGGCTAATTCTTAAAGACAAACTTATGATGGTATGTCGCAGATTTTGTGCTGTTAGAATGTTGACAGAGTAATATTATTTACAGTAAATAAATCTGAGTTTCAACGTAAATGAGTTATGTTCCAAAAATGGATTGATAACAAATGAATTTTCAATAACAGCAGCTCCCAAAGTAAATGTTCAATTTAAGGCTATATTTTCCCTCTTTTAGAATTTTGAATGTTATTTCAAAAAGTATAAAAGCGAATATATTTCCAAGAGAATATATTTTTCTTATTATAACGAAAGAAATTCAATTGTTCTCTTCTATGAAAGTATCAAAAATCAGACACATTTGGAAGACCTTCAGTAGCTCTAAAATTACGAATTCGATTAAGAGCTTTCCTACTAAGGAACAAAATTAAAATAATAAAGGTTGCGTATCATTTAATGATTTAGAAACATTTTAAATACTTCTCCAAAAGCTTACAACATACAATGAATTTCTCTTCACAAACCTCTGGAACTTTTAGTAATTTGAATTTGCATAAAATTGCAATTTCTTCCTAACCCAAATGACACGAGAATAGGTAAATTAGAAGAAAATAAGAAATACAGTAATTTGAATTAGAGATAGTGATACACACACACACACATATATATATATATATATATATACATGTGTGTGTGTGTGTGTGTGTGAAATAGAACTGTAGGTGGAAATAAAGGGAGATAGAGAATAATAACCAGTTGATTTTTGTGAAGATTGAAATGAAGCATCATAATTAATCGTTTATGAAGGAAGTGAATCTGCTATAATCAAGAAGTGCTTGAATCAGAAGGAGTGATTTCATAAGCTGAGACTTTATAATTAGAATATAAAACAGGATTAATTTAATTAAGAGTAATTCGAAAGAAAGTGATCTTGGATATTCTAAATAAACCAAGTTGTCTTTCTCTTGCTTATCTTCAATTGGGGTCTTGAATTTAATAACTATTTAATTAGACTTTAAGATGGCGGTAGGTTTATATAATGAAGAAAATACTGCATATATATATATATATATATATATATATATATATATGTGTGTGTGTGTGTGTGTGTGTACAGATAGAGAGAAAAAGAGAGAGAGAGAAATTTTATGAAAATAGAAAGAAAAGAACGGAAAACAGGAGCAGCATTTGTGATGTTCCTATTTGGTAACATATTTAAGAAGCTGCTCACTTCAGACTTGGATACCATTGTATAATTTTACAAGCGGAGGCATCGGCCTTATTAAAATCAGTCGACTGGTCTCCAAATCAACGACAATTCAACTCAATGCCTCAACAACAAGACTCAACATCTCGGACTCAAGTTCGGCTTTGGTTTCTCTTCAGAATCCAGACGATAAATACCATCTTATACAAGATATAAAGTCCTCTTTTCAGAAGGTAACAACAGAAAGAGAAGTCTTCCTACACTGAATTAAAACTACTTAGAACAGAGGACAATGAGAAGGCGGATGAAGTTGCTAATAGAGCTACTCAACTAGCTGAGATCACGATTCCCCAAAATATTTCTATGAGGATGAAAAGGCAACTAAGACAAGCTGTTCTGAGATCGTGGCAAACAATCCTATAAAGAAGGCTGCCTCACCAATCCTCCCTATAGTAGAATTCAACTTACGCTTCAAAGATGGAGAATAGTCCAGTTTATCTTTAAGAGGTTTGGAATCTCCGAAAACTGCACTTGTGGTGAAGGCAATGGCTTACAGTACTTTACAACTTGCTTAAGGATTTATAATCTGATAGAAAAGTTAAGTTTAGAAAAAAAAATCTTTTCTTCACTTGTACAACCTTGCAACCTTGGCTAAACATAGAGTCTCATAGCAATATAGAAGAGTTGTCCCCGGTGTTTCCAAGAATAAGGACGACTTAGAAAAGATTCCTAGCATTTAGTTTTGACCGTGTCATATCGATATAATACAAGTTTTCGGTCTTGAGAATACTCCACGTGTGAGAAAAATATGGGACTCCATCCTCGGCTATTTAAATTAAGAGGAAAAGTCTTGATCGCGTCTTCAACGCGCCATCTGTCACAAGCTTACGATCACTCCCCTATTGGTTTCTAAACAAGGGAGCACCATTGGGTGGGAAAACGAGAGGTAGAGAATACAAGTTGATAAACTGTAGAGTAAATAGGCGAGGACAAGAATGAGAAAAAACTCCTCCAGCCCGAGCATCAGCGCATCAGACTAAACGATAAAGTGCTCCTCCAAAAATTGTGGGATAGTTTAAAAAAATATACAGGACGCTGTCCTACACAAACTCTTAGTACATAATGTGCGGAATGGAGGGGGAGGCTTGTGTTGCTCAAATTTATATTATTGACATTGAAAACAAATATGTGTCTTCCGGTAATATTGGAGGCCGTGATAGCCTAGTAGTCATGGTCGTGGACTCCTTCCAGCTCAGGTGTTGTTAGAAGACAGAGTCGCAAAATTACACAGTTTTTCGACAGTATCCCTCGTGTCACTTCTCAGTGCGACGTTAATAAACAATCTTCACCTCGTAATACTGTTTTTATTCTTTTCAAAATTGCTAAAGTTTTGTTGTTGTTTTTCATGCTATATAAATCAGTTACTTCAGAAAGATTAAATACATATTGCAATGCTCACATATGTATTGTATAATAAATGCAATTACCATTCTTTAAGATATTATAGCAACGTTATTATCTATCACTAAATGTATAATTGAGTAGTAGTTATTTTTTTTTGTAATTAGAGAGTGATATACCATTCCACATACGGTCTACACGTAAAGGAACCACCAAATCTACCTCACTTGTTTGTGGAATTCTTAATCTCATGCAATTTTAAATACTGCTTTTAAATATAATTTTGCAATAAAAATATTTGTTTGATGCTTTTTGTAAAAAAACAATATTTTCTAATGGCTCCTCATATATGCTCTGAAGATTTTTGATGCTCTTCTAGGAATACACGTGTCACAATTTGAGCACTATTGCTTTATTGCATTATTTGTGCTAGTATCTTATGTGGTGGCTTACTAATACAATCATATATTAACTATATTTCTTTCAATTCGATTTCAAATTTAAATTCTTATTAAGATTATAATTCATAATTACAAAAAAAGAATTTCAAGTACAGCATAACTTAAAATCTTCCAAACAAATATTTTAAGATGTAACTTTCTCTCTTCTTTCTGTCAGTGTTATGATAGTAATTCTTCATTTGAAAGTTTGAATATATAAAAAAAATTCAGCTTTAAATTTTCTTATTCTTGCATATAGTTTAGAATTCTTGGTGACCAACTAGTATTAATGTAATAGAAGATATTTTTTTAAAACCAATTTTGAGTATTTTTGTTACAAAGTTCAGTATCATCTAATAGCACTTGACCTATATAATTTCTTTAATTTTGCTTACTAATTTTTTTGTTAATAAGTAATAAAACTCATCTGTAATTATTGTTTTTGAGCATTATATTTCAAGAATATGTGATTAATGTTATACATTGATCTCTAAAATATCCCTAAGTATATCTTAAGATGAGCAGATTGGGGAGGGGAGGGGTATTAAACACTAAAATACCTGTTTTTTATGATGCCAAAAAATCAAAATAAATAACTTAATTTAAAATTACCACCAAAGCTCTGAATCACGAATCTCTTTAAAAAAAACTCATACATTTCACTAATTTTATTTCTATCATTTTTTTACATAATCTAAACAAAAATAAAGAAAATATAAAACGTAAGACTTTGGAAATGGTTGTATACAGATTATACATATTTTTTTATATCATGAATATGATTATAAAACACTCTTCCACACTTCCTTGTCTATCACGAAATCAAATGTAAAAGAGATGTATTCTTTGCTTGCGGATTAATAAATATTAATAGATTTGTTACATTTAAAGTATTGAAGAACTATCGAGTCAAACTGTTCAAGGAATAAATAATTTAATGTAGATAAATTAGATAATCTGACGAATATTTAGAATGTTTAACTTTTTATAAGATAAGAATATAATTTATTTTTCCAGATACAATAATGCATGTCAATGACCCACTAAATTTCATTTTTACTTTCATTTAATTTGGTTTTATTTATGCTTCTAAAGATCAAATAGTTCCATTCACATTTCATTTCTATTGTTAAAATAAGCAACCTTTTAGTGACCTATTTTTCATTCTAAAAAGCATTTCTTTCTTTCAACAATAAATTCCAAAAATACCACCTGATTCGTGCATTTTAAAAAATCTTATAGTTTCATAACAAAGAATTTTCACAAAGACAGTTTTTTCCACATGAACTTATTCTATTGCTTACGAAAAGAAAGAATTCTGAGGGTTCTTTTTTTTTTTTTTTTTTGGAAGAAAAATGGTTTGCTTTCTATTTTCGTCCTTGATTAGAAATAAAAATCTCTGATTTTTTTAACACTTTAAAAAATAGTCTATTAGAGAGTGATACATATTTCTCTTATTTTTATTCATTCTTTTTTCAAAAATTATATTCATTTAAAATTGAAAGCCAGGAATAAAAGTAGTATTAATGGCTTATTTGTATAAAATATTTCAACAAATAAGTCGCATAATAGTTAAAGAGATAACAAACACAAAATCCCAATAATAAGGCCTTTTCTTTTTTTATAACTAGAAGATCTTTTAAATTTGAAATTATTCTTATAATCAAAATTGAAGGTAAGCTTTTTGGAATTCAATTCTGTAAAATTTAGAAAACACTTCCGTTTCTTATTACAGCTGAAACAATTGCAATTTTAAAGGAAGTTTGAAATCAATATTAATATCAAATTTACTCTTGAAAACTTAATTTTCTTAAATGAGAGTCAAATGATGAATAGAAGCCTCTGGATAAAAAGCAATAAGTTTTAAACAAAAATATATCAGATAAAAGTACGAAAATTGAATAAAATTAGTAATTAAAATAAGTAATAATGAACTGAAAATGTAAATAAATTATGAGAAACGGCCTACTCTCAAATATGAAGAGGATATTTTCAAAATAAACTTGAAGAGGCTAAAAGATGTTCTCGAAATAAATGTATTTTTTATTACGTAATTAAACATGAGCGTTGATGTTAATGAGTTTTGATAAGAGAGAAATCTTAAATGTTTGAGTAAAACTCTAGAAATATTTTAATTTCTACTTAATTGACAGCTTTAAATGATTTTAATTTCATAAGTTGTAAAACCAAGATAAACACCCGCAGTGCCTCATTCTGAAAGGATTTGTGTACTTTCGTGTCTTTGATAGTTTTATTTAAGACTGTTATAACATTGTGCAACAATATTAATGCTTCAAAATTATAAATAAAAACGTTAAAATAAAAAAATTGGAATATACATATCCTTAAGCATTGAGAAAATCCATCAAAGAAAATAAATCAGCTTAAAATAAATTTATTAAGAAATTATCTTCAGAAATCTAATTCAGACGTTATAAAATAATGTCTAAATGTCCCATGGCGAATAATATCACATGTGAAACGCTTGAATCTATTTCACAAGTTATATAAATTGGTCTTAAATTTGTTTATATTTCTAAAATTATTGTCATCTGCAAGGGTTTAGAAATTTACTTAAATATAAAGTACGATTCTTTGAAAATTTGGAATTAATTAAATACGCAGTTAAAATTTGATTGGGTATGTGACCGCCTGGTCTCTCTCCAATCACTAATTTATGCCATAGCAAGTCGCTGAAGTTCGCACGAATACGAGTCAGAAATCAACTGATATTTATTATACTTTTATAATGATCTACAATTCAATTATTATGAAATGAATGTGGAACAAAAACATCACGTATTTACGAATGATCTATCATAATATCTCTTTTGGTCTCAGTATGAGATCAATGTCTAATGTATAACTCAAACCTCCTGATCGATCTCTCACCTACCACTCCTACATCAAACTTCTTCCTATCAATCTCTAATATTATTCAATACATTTCTATTTGCATGTAGCAAAGCTGATTTACATAATTAACCTTTTGAGTACGGCTGGCCGATGTACAGGCCAAAAGGAATATACCCTTAAAAGCCGGCGCTGACCGATGTAGCGGCCAAGCCGTGCTTTCCCCTGTAAACAGCTTTCGAATCAGCATGAGGCCTATTATAGCCCCGGAACATCATCTGCTTGACCGGTTTCTTTTGTATTCAGAAGGGAGGGGGGGGGGAGTTTCCTCTTTCACCCTTACCTAAAAATCCCTCTTTTTTCCTTCATACTCAAATTCTCACTAGCGGTGAGTGCATAGTTATTTTTGTAAGTGATTTTGTCATCTCGATTACTTAATCATTTCATTTTAAATTAATTTGATTTTTTTTAAAAAAAATGCCTAAACGTAAAAGAGAACTTACCACGGAAGAGATTCAGAATATTTTAGCTGATTTAGAGACGAAATTTTTGATGATTCTGATTCTGATTGTGAGTTAGAAAATGAGGAAGATGATTTAGATCAATCTTTAAATTTGAGTCGAGAGGTTGAAGATGAGGTTGTCTCCGAAGAACAAAATAAAAAAATCTGGAACGACCCACAAATAACCCATAAAGTGACAATTTTACCTTTTACAGGAAATAATGTGATAAAAGGAGCCACTGTAAAGAAATTATTGGATTAATATATTGAACTTAAACAATATTTAAATATTTGGAAATAAATTTTTAATTTCTAGTTCCACTTTATTATTAAAATGTTCCACTTTACTTTATTATTCAAATAATAATAATATATATAAATATTACTAAGAAATATATGTTACACAAAAATTTTATTTCCAAAGTTTATTCAAAAAAGTGTTATAACTTTAAGTGGTGATTTTTTTTTTTATGATTTTTATTTTATTTTTTTCATACTAAAGAATATAATTACATATTTTCATAATGAATGTTTTTTACTAATACACGTATTGCTATGCATTTTGCAGATTTAAAAATACCTCAGATCTACATTTTTATTAACTTTTATACCTGTAAAACTACTTAAAATATATTTGTGGAGAATTTGAAGCAATTTTTGCATTCTGTTTTTGATGAAAATTTGTGCATAATTACACAATGTATTGCTGTACAGAAGCATATTTTTATTGTTATCTTAAGTTATGCTTATTGAAAAACAGTTTTTAAGAATTTTATATCGAAACATCAAAAAAAAAAACACCTTTTTTTTAATCGTGTATAAACAACAAAAAAGAAAAAATATTTGCAACAAAAAAAATTACAGAAATATCTGTTATAGATTTTTAAAACTGTACATTGTAGTCTTTCGAATTTATAAAAGCAAGAAACTAATTCCGACATTTTTTTATTATGACAATTGATGTATAAAAGTTGAGTCTTCGAAACAAAAACTATTAATTCCGATATTTTTTCTTTCAAATTTGTAGGAGACGAATATTACAAATTCTTTAGCATAAGAAAAATTCCCCGATTTATACAAAAACCTTAGAAGCAAGAATAAAATTTTTGCTTTTGTTATATATTATACTTTAAAAGTTCTACAGTGTTGGATTTCCTGATTTTTCGAAACTTAAAAGAAGTTTTTTTTTTTTAAAAAAAATATAATAAGTTTCTTTAATAATAATAATTACGATAAAATTTGCAAAATACTCTAAAATATATTTGAAAAATAAATGTAATCAGAATCTAACAGATAGTTACATTGAAATAAAAAAAATGTGTTCGTTTTCTTTTTTTTTTTTCTCGCCTATTTATTCATGAGTCACACTTTTTATGTACGATAGTACAAAGAAAGGAATGTTCGGGTGCGTTCTAAGGCACCCGAACGTTTGAAACTCTGAATAGAGAATCAAATGGCTCTTGTAAATGAGCATGAAAAACAAGTTGTAAAAGCTTTCATATCGACAAAGAATGCTTCTCCCTCTTGATTATTGTTGATTCTTTCAGGTTTTGGTCATTATTGATTATCATATGCCTTTTTGGTGTAATAAAACCTAGAAATGCACATCTGCCTTCTTGTAAATCTTCAAGGTTGCTTTCATGTAGCCGGAAAACTATTCTTCCGTGGTTCTTCCTCTTATTGCCGTAATAAAGCTTTAGAAAGTGATTGCCTTTTCTGTTACATTGTCGGACATAGGATAAATAGAAACTATGCCGACGAACTTAAAAGAAGGCCTTCTACATTGCGAACGTTATCGGGAAACTGAAAATAACCATTCAGTGAACTGATATTGTGTTAGATTTTGAGAGATAATGTAAAAAGGACCCAGTCACTTAGGGGACTGTCCAGACGAAGTGGGGGGGAGGGAAAAAACGATATTTGAAGCTAAAGTTTTCCTTCGTTTTGAAGAAAGTAAAGAAAAATTGTTGTCAGTTTTTTCTAAACCGATTGAGGAGTCTGTGCGTTGAGAAGGAAAGGTTTTTGTAATTATTTTGAATGTTGATCGAAAGAGTTGTCTTCGTAGGAATGTATTGGCTTTGGCTCTATCATATGCACAAAATCACACACAAAAATCAGTTTATTATCGCACAAAAATCAGACCAGTAATCTTAGAATTAAAACAATATTATGCAATTCTTTTGAAATTTTAAATAAAAAGTAAGGATTATCTAAAGGTTAAGAATATAACTTTTTGTACGAAAAGTGAAAAAAAGGTAAGACGCTCCAGTATGTTGTCATTACTTGCAAAAGAAACAATTAAGTACAAATAAGAATCATATATTCCTTTTATATAAACAAGATTACCGAGATACATGAAGCTCCTCGGCAACTTAAAAATGTTTGCAGTCATAATATTTTGTCTTCGATATCAGCTTATTGTTTGCGTTTTACTAGAAGTATTCTAAAAATTCAAAGCATTTCCTCTTTTTTACTAATTGAAACATTTATTACTATTGGAAAAAAAATAATTTTAAATTTCTTATGTGCATTTAAAGAATTTATTTTTAGGAACACGTAGGTAAACTGATAAATTATTAATATTTCATTTACAAGTAACATAAGGGACAAAGTAATAAGACGGACCTCGTAATTTAAACAAGTAACGAGAACGATAGCCGAGCTAGAGCGTCCACTTCTAATTTCCACACCGCGGCAACGTAAGGATTTTGATTTAATGCGTATCAGCTCTGCTACATGTTGGAACACCTAATCGTCACCTTTTGTTTGACCTAACCGTCAAAACATGTGGAAACTACAATGTGGCACTATTTAACAAAGGCCAACATTTATAGCCTTAGGATACTCACATTTTAGAGCATAATGCGAAACACCTTTTTTTTAATGGTTTTGCTTTTTATTCATCTCATTTATTTGCCATAGTGAATATTTTATCATAATTTTCAGCATATATAGGAAGAATTAGATCAAAGAAAAATAAAGTTTTCATTTTTGAAAAATGTTTGTTAATAAAATTTAGACTTAATCTTGGGATTCATTCAATATTATAAATATTAATGTATCACAGTATAATGGATTATGGAACAATAAAAAATGACAATTATACATCAAATGTATCATTCTTTCATGGAAGATATATAAGAAAATTCTTAAGAGTGTTTAAATTTTTAAGATTTCTCTGGCATGTTCTAAAAGAGAAAAACAATTATAAATTAAGTAATAATGAAGTTTCCAAAAGAGCATAGTTTATTTATGATGATATGTCTATTGTTATACAAATGCTGTGAATACTTATAAGAGCTTTTAAACTTACTTCATTATCGATTTGAGAAAGTCTGAATTTTACATTATAACATCAAGAGACAGGATCAGCAATTTTGCTTTTTATTTTATTTTGTATTACTGATTATAATTACGTGCAATTTATGAAGTATCATATTATTTTCTTCTTATTTCTAATTTGATTATTTTAAGTTTTAACACCAGGTGTGTATCAAATTCCTGCATTTAAAAGAATTAAAAATAAATTTAAAATATTTTATATCTATTTTAAAAAAAATTACTGAAAATCAAAATATAAATAAATTTTACTTGAATAATATCAATTAAATTTGGTTAGTTTATTGTGTGTACCTTTGTCTACAATGAAATAAGCGTTTCATTTTTTTATGCAATGTTTCATATTATCATCATTGTTTTGTGCTATTTCTCTCAATGCTCTTAATAATATTGAAAAAGGAAATCTAGGTGAAAAGCAGCTTAAATTGTTAGGAAATAATTTCTTTTTTAAAAAAATAAAATAAATAAATTTCTCAAATTTTCTTGTACTGAAATCGTAATTGGGATCTCCAAGAAAATATGTTTCCCTAAGAAAGGGAGACTCTTTGTATTTAGGGACTTTCTAAGCCGCGAACATCCCCATTGACTGCGGACAGCAGCAATTATCTTGCTTCTTTTGTATGCCTATGTATGGTGCCATCCATGAGCGATAAAAAAAGGGGAAGTAAACATCGCCTAAGGCGCCGTCTTTAAGGGCCTTTTCCTCACAAAACCCGCCGTCTTCAAAAGGTTAATGCTCCGAGCTCTCGATTTAAACCACGTCATTGAAACACTCAATAATGTCTACTGTCTATATTCTTGATAATCCGTTACAGGTTTGATTACATCGAAAATTTATCAGAGTGTTTCTGTGATGTAGGAATCGGTATTAATTGAAAAATTATCCAGTCATTATTTATGATACAGATATAATGTCTCAATAGGCTAAAGTTTCCGAAATTTATGCATCCTAATCCAACATAGCAAAAATAAGTCAAAAGTACTTCTAAATATGTACACGAAAAATAATTAAACAATTTCGATTTTATAACTCGAAACTCTGGGATAAAGAAACTCTGTCACAGAGAGAAGCAAATGCAATATATTTAATGGCACTTTTTTTTCTAGTGACTTGTTTTAAATGTTATGAAATAAAATATTAAAAACTCGTATTTTTTTAATATAAATATCAACTCTACTCATCAAAGAAAAATTCACATTGAAAATCTATTTAAAAACCCCTCGTGATCTCAAAATTTATTACAAAGATTATACAGAAGGTATCCAAAATTTAAAGCGAAACATAAGGTCTAAAATATATTCATTACAAAGCGGTAAAGAACTGGAAAATAGTAAGAAGTAAAATAATGAAATAGTTAGCAAAAAAAAGAAAAACGTGGAAAAAAATACAGACAAATGTAAATTCAAAAAAAGAGAAATAAAACAGAGATGAATGTCTTAAATAAAATAATGGGAAGTAAAAAGGATAAAAGAACAATCAGTTAAAAGCAACAACAACAAAAATAAAATATTGAAGTTCCATATGAATCTAATTATAAAAATATGTCTTGAAGATAAAAACCTTCAAGAAAGTAAACAATAAAGGATTTCATCAAAAGAAGCGTATTGATATTTTCAGCTTAATTCTTTTTTAAAGTAATGTATAAATGTCATAATAGGACAAGCGGAATTTCTTTCTACCTTAGCACTTGCAAATTGTTGCGTTAATTAATTTATTAAGAAACACTTATATATAGTTATAATTTGAAAGCTTTTTTAAAAATAAAGATGACATAACAAAAGTATTTGTCGTTTTTAGTTTAATCTTTTATTTAGTTTTTATGATTAATTTTTCTTTCTTCAAATTTTTATTATTAAAATTACTCTTACTTTATATGGATGTTATACACTTGTAAAAATTTATTCAAGGCTAGTTTGTAAATAATCATTTCCCAATAATGTTTATCTAAGCTTCACAGTAATTATCACAAAAGCATGTGATTTAATAAGCGTTTAAAATCAGAGGAAAATTGCAAAATTAATTTCTGCAATTTCTTGAATCTATTTTCTTTTTTATATTCTTTGATTAGGCTCATTTTGTATCAATTGTTCTTGGAGTTTTATTGCACCAACGAGTTTCATGCCCCAAATTGCGGGAATGTCAAATGATTGGAATGTCCTCTATCCAAATAAATGAAGTGGAAATATATTACTTTAAAAAAGTATCTTAAATTCTTATTTTGTCTCAACACCACGAAAAAAATATTAGGGGATATCGTCGCTTATCTGGATTAATTTTCTGACAATCAACGAGTAATCTTTTTTCTCCCGCTTTCATTAGAGAAAAAATGATAATGAAAATGAAAAAAATTCCAAACATACGTCTAGATGCTGAAGGTTCTTGAATAATAATGCAATCAAAGTGATACAATCGCAAAACGAAGATGCATTATAAATTTATTTATATGGTTGAATGACTAGAGTAAATGTATTCTCACAGATTTTTTAGAATGTTTTCACTGAAGGAACAATGGCTTTACATTATAAAAAATAGTCTTATTTATTGATTTATATTTATCTAAAGCCAATTAATAAAATAAACACTAAAAGTGGAATTTTGACAACGGTATTAATTTACGTAACCATTTTACTGTAAAGAAGGAATTAATTTTACGTCCTTTTTTGAACATTTTTCTTTTTACAAGGAAGTTATTTACTTTCATTAAATAAATAATCAAATTTTTCTATAGTTTCCTCTAACTACAATTACAATATTAGGTATTTTAATAAACGGAGCTTTTGTCATTATATTATTTATATTTGTCGTCAATTAAAGTAAATTTTAATGATAGCAAATATTACTACATTGATTTATGATCAAAATGTATTTTTGTACTTTTGCATTACTTTTAGAGGGGAAAAATCGAAGAAAATGAAAAAAAAAATCCATTGAGATGAAGGTAAGGGTTAGGTTATGGAATTTCTCTGTAAAAAATACCACGTTAACATCTTTTCAATGAAGTCCCAATCATATCAATTCTTATTTAATACAATTTATTTTTATATTCAATCCCAGGATCTTATGAACTGGAATTAAGTTGATTTAACTGTCAAAACTAATGCTTTTCTCTTCATTAATCTATAAGCAAAAAGTCAAGAGCTTCATTTTATCAATTTCTTTGTAACTGGAAATTTATTAGAATCTACTTTAAAAAAACATTACCGTGAGAAAAATTTTACATTATCGCTTTATTCAATAATCCAAGATTACCTGAACAAAGATTTATGGGGTTTAAAATAACGATAAATGATATGGTGAAAATTAATGAAAATGAAAAATATGCATATAGTGATGTGAATATCTTCCTTAACTTTAGCAAACATAAAAACACTTGCATTTATATTATCTCATTTAGCAATATAATTTATTGATATAATTATATTTAACTATAAAATATAATAAGCATTATTATGGTAGTAAAATTGCAGAGTGTAAAACAAATTTTTTGATTTGATATCGTATTACAGTAGTAATTGTTACTGTCGCTTATCCATACATTTTTCAGAGTGTATTATTTCGATTTGCAAATGTTGACCAGTAGGAGAACCATGTATGATAAACATAACTCAAAATTCGCGTAACTAACCGTACTCAAAACTTCTAATATTATGCCCTAGTAAATTTCTTTATTGAATTTTACCTTTCTTTCCCATGTGACACCCATTCTTCACAATTCAACTCAACCACCATATGTCTCAGTCTTATATATTAGTCAATAACCTCTAAACTCCAATTGAAGACACGCAAGAACAAACTAAAATATTTTATTAATGAGCATTGATGAATAGATAAGGTCGCTCTCTCTCGAAATCCAATTTTTTCATCAATTCTAGATTATGCTCTAATAATGAAAATCTCAGCTTACCTAACCACTTTTATAGATTCAAACTCTTCTCTTTAACAGCTGGATCTTATTTTAACACTTTAACTGGAATTAGCTTTATCCAAAAGGCTCATAAAGATGCTTCAATTCAAATTATAAATATCGATCAGCAAGTCGTTATCTTCTGTCTCTCCATCCAATTTATTTAATCACTTTTAATTTGGGCTGCGAAGAAATTGTAATTTTATGCGATTCAATTTACTATAAAGATACCGAAGTAAGCGAAGAGAAAATCTCAAATAAATCAATGTCATACCCGGATTAATACTTATCACTTGTTATGAATACATTACGATTATTAAGTCTTCAACTAACACATACATAATATAAAATTATAACATTTTTTTTCGCATGAATCTATAAGACAAATCTCTCCATAATGTCCAGACTAAACTTCCATCTTCTTTTCTACACATCATTACCAGTCAATCAAAATAGAAGCTACCTATTGGAGACCGTGACCTAATTCATATTCTGTTCCAGAGGCAAAGAACAACACTTTCCTTACTTCCGCACCGCCAGTGTCAATTATAAAGGGGAAGAGGAAGCAAAGGAAAAAACTATTCCATTTGGATTTTACTTCCACGTGAGATACACTAATCCCTTACACATTGTCAAGTGTCCTTAGAGCCACTTCAGCGAGTTTTGGAAAGGAAATTTCCAACATTCCAAATATTTAATCACATTCCATTGCATAGATAAGGTCAAAACTATGATCATTTAACAACAAGTTAAAGAGTCTGGTACAAAAAATGTATCAGTGATGACTTTTCCAGCGATCTAAACCGATCTTTTGAAGATAACTTTCGGGATTTGATTTTGACTTAACAGAAAAAAATGAGGACAGAACGATAAAAAGTGACACTAATAGAAATAATCTCAAACTGTGTAACATTTAAGGAATTCGACAAAATAGCAATTCTGCTCTGACGCCAAAAAAGATGTTTGCGAAAACTTGGTTTAAATTATGTAATGTTTCGAAAGTAATAGAGTTAAAGAAGATTTAAATTGCTTATTTTTGAAGCTTTAATAAAAGAAAAATTTGTTGAAAGATAGAAAAATAATTCATTTTTCTCATATCTCTGATTTAAAACGAATGTGAAAACTCCCTCAAGAATAAGAGCAATATATTTAGAATTATGAAAATTGGTCATTTTTTTTTTCATATTTTAAATTTACTTTTCTGAGAAAAAAAAATAGAAGATAATAAAACTACAAGAATCTTTGGAAATTATTGAATTTTTCCTAGATGTAGAAAAATTCAGGACATTTTTATATGGAAGACTCAATTTCATGTGTTAACGTAAGAACTCAAATCAAAATAAGTATTTTATAAATATTCTAGAAATTTTTTCTTTAAACCTTTAAAATCCTTCAAAATCCTTCAATCTCTCAGAAGTTTGCCTTGCCAAGCTGGATGTAGGCATTGTAACCCTGAGGTACCCGAATGATATTTTTTCCTTTTCTATGGGGTTTATTGTCTTTGGTAAACACTGGGCATACATCCTCGGGATATCTTAGCGATCCTTCTACTTGTCAACCATTCTGAAATTTTCATTTTTTTCTTTTCAGACGCCTAGATTACGGTTATATCTTATTTGGCGAAGCTGTCACATCTGGCACTAATAAATTCCATCACTCACTTTCTCTTTAAATCCTTCTATACAAGTACATCTTATATATATAATGCCCAACCACAAATTCCATTCCCACTAAGTACTGATGAATCCAAATGTAAAAGGGGATATATTTAAGAAAAAGTAAGTGATAAGGAACAAGGAATTCTACACATAAATAAGGTTATTGCATTCAAGAATTAAGAATTATTCGATAAAAAAAATCGCTTGGCGATATAATCATGCGAAAAGTAAAAACTGTATTTTATCAATCAATATCGAAATAAAAAAAAAACATATTCTTTTACAATTGCTTAAATACAGGAAAACACTTGCATCGAAACAAATTTATTTGACACAATGGTTGTTCTCTCTCTTTCTGCATAACATTCATACCAATTTCAAACTTAATTTTTTTAAAAAATTCAGATTTGATTTAATAAGATCAAACTTTTTAAATTAAACTATAATAGTTTTAATATGTTTCAAAGAAGTAAATATTCCCCTTTGATTTTCTCCTTCATAATTTTGTTAAATCAAGTCAAAGGTCCATTTGACACCTACGAGCATGTTACATATCAGATTGAATCTTCGAATAAAAAATGTAAGTCTATATTTTTATAAAACTAGTTATTGCTATCAAAATAATACGAAATATATATCTTTCACCGTTCATGGGAATAAAAATTTCAAAATTCGAATTGTAATGCAAGAGGAAGAAAATACAAAGGATTGCTGACAACAGAATTACAAAGCATCATCCAATTACTAAGAATCGGTTTCCAGTTAACCCATTGAACCACATTTGGCAATAAACATCCTTCACATCAGTCATACCACTCAAGGGATGCAGTCATGCAAAAACATATTATGACATAATGATCAGCGATTCATGAAAACTCAACAGTACGTTTTTATACATAAAAGCGATTTTTTATAACGTACTAATAAAATTCAGTGGTTCGAATACAACCTTATTTGAGAGAAGAAATAACTTCAATAATCGATTTAGATTTTATGACTGGTATTAAAATCCAGTTAAGTAAGTTTCTAGACAATAAATTTCTGAACTGTGTACCTAAAGATATTCATTGGTTTTATACTGCTCCTTTGTATACATTTCAAAACAATAAATTTCATTTCCGAACTGAACCTGGATATTGCCGACCATTTCGAAAGTATTTTGCTGAATATTGTTGAAGAATTTATTAAAAATAATATATATTTGTATCAGTCATTATTTTATGCACTCATAATATTGTAACTAAAGGTAGTGCAAAGACTAAAAAATAAAAACTACATAAGAGAACGTGTAACGTTGGTCTATTCGCGAGTTTTTCTTCACTAACCTCTGGGACTTTATTATAATTTGAATTGCATAAAACTACAGTTTCTTCCCAATCAAAATGAAACGTGATTAGGTAAACATTAGATGAAGATAGAAGTGAATTAAAAGTAATAATATATAAATGAAATAGAAATGAAGGAAGCTAGAGCATAGCGACTTGCTGACAGTTATTTATATTTTGAATTGAAGCATCTTCATTAGTTTTGCGAAAAGAAATAAATTCTTTTTAAAGTATTAAGAAAAAAATTGGCTATTTTTATGAAGTGTCAGGAAGTTAAGATTTGATATCGAAATGATTCTGTAGGACTGTTGATAAAATTGGGATTCGAGAGAGGGCAACTTTATCTACATATTCTCCAGTAATTATTAATTAAGTATTTTTAGTTAGTTCTTCCGTGTTTTCAATTGAAGTTTATTGGTTTTTGACTAATATATTAGACTGAGATATGGAGCAAGAACAACAGAACAACGAAAAATGAGGATTATAAACTTCAAATTAAAAGAGGAGAGGAACTGGATTAAGATCAGTAATTTTATTTTGACACCAACATTATTCTTATTATTGACAATAACCATTTACACGATAACTCATGCTAAAGCCTGGATCTTTTTTTAAGTTGTAAATGGCCACACTAATTTTCGAAAACTAAGAAAACATCTTTCAGGATACTTCAATTAAAATTACCCAAAAAAAGCACATTGACATTTTGTTACATTTTATTTCTATGTACACTAACTAAAAAGTTCTTTCTTTCGCACAAGGTAGTAAAAATGATAATATTAAAATAAATACTTGTAGTAATCGTATTAGCTTGTTAACAGGAACATATAAATATGGATTTTCTACAGCTCATACGTAGGCATCAAAATGGATATTTAAAACTTCTACTAGTTGATTTCATTAAGTCTTAATAATTCTGTGAATCTTCTAACAACATTTTCAAATCTAAACTCTACTATATTTATTTAAATACTGAAAAATATATCCGAAAAAGTAAAAAGTAAGAAATTTAATTATTTAATTGTATTTCTTTTTTTACTAATTTTAGAAAATATTCATAAACACTTTTAAATAACAGCAAACTAGCCGACAAATCCCTAAAACAGATATAAAAGGCTTTCAAAACACTAAACAAAAAAGTAAATAAATAGAGGTCTTTTTTTTTTATTTTTAATGCTTTTTATTCTACTCTAATAAATACAATGGGCTAGATTTGAGAGGAATATTTGAAAATATATAGGATTAATACTTTAATTCAAGAATTCGAAATAAAATACAGATGGGAGCCTTAAAGCATTCTGAAGTTTTAACTAAAGTTGATGCTCAGGTTATATAGTAGAGATGAATCAAAAATAAATAAATAATACATTGAGATAAAGATTACATAATTTTCTGCACTTTATCTGAGGGGGAAAGCTACTAATAATCCTCTCCTATACCCTACTATTTTTCAGACGCTCAAAGTCTGTAACTATTTATATTTCATATTTCCAGTCGTATTGAGATTTGAGTATAGAAACTACTCATACCTGGACTACTGGGCAGCAGACACCAAGAACGATCAAATTCTGCATACAGACGGATCTGCGGAGGCGGTTGAGATCCAACATTAGTTGAGGACACCGGGCGATTGCACTGCATACGCCAGGCTGTCTGTCGGGAGTGACACATGGTCTTGCTTGAAAAATAACTACATTCGAAAAATAAAAAAAAAAATTAGATGAATTATGTAAAACAATCAATTTTAAGTTAATAATTCCCACTTTTATTTTCAATTATAACACAAATAATGTTTTATAGATAGGTCAAATAATTAAAAGTAATAATGTCAAGCACACTTCTCTATTTCGTGACTTCTTTAAAGCTGTCTTC
Organism: Nephila pilipes; assembly: GCA_019974015.1. Lineage (NCBI taxonomy): Eukaryota > Metazoa > Arthropoda > Arachnida > Araneae > Nephilidae > Nephila > Nephila pilipes. Next base: position 608,240 of record BMAW01029087.1, on the reverse strand, counting down.
GTCCTATGACAAAGAATAGGACCAAATAGCAAAATTAAAACACCTTATCAGGCAGAAAAAATCTTCAGCATTGAAATTATATTCGGACAACATTATCTCATTTAGAGAGTAGCATATTCCAAAATACTGTCCATTTCCGTTTAAAACACACATCCGCATAAACTATCTGTTATGAAAGATGTTCTTTACTTCGTCTTCTATACCGTACTGCTGAATGGATTTTAAGCTTTACAATTTAAAATGGAGAATAACGTACTTATGGAATGTTTCTAAGCATAAAGATGCAATATAGGAAACAGATAATATTTAATAGGTAGAATAAATTGTTAAAAACATTATCATTGTCAGTGGCGGTGAATAGGAATTAACAGTGGAGCGGGGAAGGATACAATTTATAGACAACAAAAAAAAATGACGGAAGATTTGGGGAACATAAAAAGGAGATAAACACACACAGACTTTAAGAATTACAACAAAATGGTAATTTTTGACAATTTATACTACCTTTACTGTGGTTTAGTTTTAATACTAGTATGCAGTTCCTTTTTTTTTTTTTTGAAATTTTGATCAATGCCGTACAACTTTCATCAAAGGAATAATATGATACACTTATTATGCAATTAAATAGAAGTATTTCGAAAAATCAGAAATGTGAGTACTGATAATTTCATTTAAAAAATTTGCTTAATACATTCGCCAAAAAATGATGCATTGCCAGTCTTGAATAAACTCATTTACTAAAATCCAGTAAATGAGTTTATTCAAGACTGTTTTATAACTAGTTATACTGCAAAATATGCAAGGAAAAAAAAGAAAAAAGAATACTGTTATAGTTTGCTTGCGCTAAGCATTTAAATAGTTGTTCAAAGAAACACAATTAATTAAATTATAGAAAAAACGATATCCAATGAAAAAATAAGTTTCTTAGGGTCATTTATTAATTATCTCTGTTTTAAAACAACTTTAAATGTCCTTGATTTCACCAGGCATAGACTTCTACAAGTTCATCTACCTCAGCTACCCTTCCTCAGAATACATGCTGCATCTGTGACTCGACTACCCACTGTTTGTTGTGGAACTGCAAGAAACTGAGTTTGTTGTGAACTTCAAGAAACCACAACGCATGAGTCTAACAAACATGCCGCGATTCATGGTATTGCATTCTGTACATATTTCCTCCAGGATTTTTTTTTTTTTTTTTTCATAATTAAAGAAACGAAAGGAAAGATAATTAAGTGGTATGACAACAAGGTTCATATAAATATTTTTTACATTACCTAATTTCAGATGCTTAAAATATAATAAATATTTAATCCCCCCCCCCCAAAAAAAAAAGGAGAGGTTGTCCCCATCGCCCCTCTAGTCATCATCACTGATCACCGTCAAACACACTTTTCTAATTCGTGGCCTTTTTAGTGCTATTTTCGTGTTATGTTAAAGAATAGGATGAAAATTGGAACATTTTATCAGGTAACAGAATTCTTCAACATTAAAATTATATTTTGACAAAAGTAGTCCGTACAGAGAGTAGCATATTTCATAATACTATACATTTTCCGTTTAATACAAATTAAGAAACTTATTTGGCATTGAATGTATTTCATACTTCATTTCCTTTACTGTATTGCTAAGTGGATTTTAAACTTTACAATTTAAAATGAAAAATTATTTTTTTATGGAATGATTTTAAATTTTAAAGATTCAATATAGTAAACGGATGCGGACGCAATGCCCCGCATTTTCATTAAAATGTTTGCTAAATACGAGTTTTGGATCATGTTATTTGATATTATGTTATTATTGTCTTTCTTTAAAATTCTTAGCTATATTATCTTGGTAAACAGAATAAATTACAAAAACCATTGGATAAATTAAGTTACTCAAACTTGCAGGCATACCCGATTTTATTAAGAAATATTTAAGTTATCAGAACTGGGGATTTGAATATCTTATAATAGACATGCATTAAAAAAAATTCATATATATTACTAAACCATTTTTCAAAAATATTTATCATAATTATTTTTTAAGAAAACGTTGAAATTAATATTGTTTCTTCAAATTAGACAACAAACAAACAATAATTCTTTAAATGATTTTATTTTAAAATCTGTTTTTATGTAAAATTTTCTAACATGAAATATGATAATTCAACTAGTTATCAACTAATAATTTCCAAACTTTCCAAAATTATTGTACATAATATTTTAGCTCTTGTTTTAAAACATTTTCACAGAGCAATGTTTCTTAATTTATAGCCCAATAATTTAAAAATATTATTGGCCCTGAAAAACCCTGATACTTTACAATTTTTAAAAATTTTCTTTTGTCCTTTAGATTTATTTATACTGGCTTGGTAAGTAATAGTTTCAAATAGAATAAGTAGTATTTACAGAAAAAATTATTCATGTTTCACCATCGAACTGTTCTTCAACAGAGGCTAAAAGCTAAAAAGTTAAACTATATATGGTGCCGCTCTCTCATTTCAACTTTCTATTTTCCTTTTAACAGATATATGTTTCAAATGAAATTGTTTTTAATAAAGGTTGAAATGGCGCAATTATTTTCAACATTCAGAATAAATGGGGAAACTCAAAATATTATTATTATTTATTTTGAGTAAGGATATTGTTTAAGTAATAGAGTATTTTCCATTTTCCCGACAGATGGCGACACGAAATATCTTCTCATTTTAGTGTTAATATTTTTTTTTATTTTTTATTTTCGAATGCTGGGAAATAACACAACTGACTCTTTACACCAGTCCATGAAAGCCACAAGAAAATTACGATGGCTAATTTCCAGTTTATCATAGTCCATAAGGAATCGAAAATAATTCAAATATTGAAGCCAAAATTAAGTCATTAAAGCTAAAAATAATTACGATATTTTAGTATTGATTAGGAGATTTCTAACAAAATTGACCTTAAAGTTCCTTTTTTAACAACTAGAGCTTTGAAATGTTTTAAGTATTCTTACGTATGAAAAATCAGTAAAGATTATGTATATAGTATCTTTTCCGTCGATGTCCTATACTTCAATAAGACGGAAACAAAGTTTTAATCACTTAATTTAATGTCATTTGTTGGATTATGATGTCTATTAATGATGTTATAATATTTCCCCAATTGTATGGTTGGTATTATCCACACCCTGACAACACGGGGAGTTGCCCTTATTACTCGGCATCCTAGTATCCTCGACTATCCTAGTACAGTCATTCAAGAGAAAGACTGTACTAGGATAGTCGGGAGCTATTATAATCTGGAAAAAAGGAAATTTTCCCTAAATTTCGTTAATTCAGTATTTAATTGAGTCTGAAGGTGCTAATCAGTAAATAGATATTCGTGAGAAACTAAAGTGAAAGTTTAAGTAGTCTTAAACATTTCTTGTTGAAAAAAAATTAGTTTTAATTACAATATATTCACAGAAAAAGTTTCTTAATAAACATCAAATAATTTAATGAAATAAAAAATAAAAATCTTACTTTGTCTATTTATAAATGGTTTTCCTATTTTCCTGCCGTTTTCCTCTTCTATTCCTTGGGTATTCATGCAAAGGCATGGCAATATTAATAGAAAGAAAATTTCCATCAGATCCTGAAACAGTTAACGAAAATGTTAACTATTATGAAATTTTTACTAAGATATCTATATAAACTATAAATAAATCATAGATAACAAAAAAGAACTATTCACATTACGATTGAACTTAACATTTACCGATTTCCTTTTTTATTAAAAAAAAACCTAATTAAATCAACTTAAAATAGTCTGATAAAAATATGTGTTATTAGTTATCATAAAGTGACCAATAAGAAGTGAGAAAGTTTTTGAACTAATCAAAACTTTTTAGGAAAACAATTTCAGTCGAACTTGTTGTAATTATGATACGTTAGCTTTAAAGGATAATTTTTGGTATAATTAGTTTTTTTTTATTCGGTTTCATTAGAATGTACTTTAATCTAAAAATCCCCATTTGAATATTATTTTTCGAATTTATTGATTTCCCAGAAAGTTTTATTTGAGCATTACACAAGCTAATATTACTAGTATAAAAGTTATTTCCCTTAGTACTCTAGTCAAAAAATATTTTTAAAAAAAACCATGTGATGCATCTGAAATTGAAAATATGTGCTTTGACAGAAGATCTACAAAATTATACATCACGACTGAAAACTCACATTACTTCTAACTAACTGAATTAATACAATGCTTTGTGCGAAGTTCAATTTGTCAGCATTTGCTTAAAATCCTATCTAGAGGGATCATAAATACCATACATGTGAATCAAAGTTTCAAAAACTTCTATTCTAGTGCATGTTTTACAAATAACGGGCAAACTATTCGTTTATTTACAAATCTCAGAGTTCTCATAAAATTTCTTAAAAAAGAAACTCAATTCATTCTAACCTTTAGAACTCGGCCGATTCTAAGTCAAAATATCCTTTCCAGTCGGCGCTTTTAAGATTGAGGAAAAAGTTTTCTTTCCCCCACTGTTGAGTTCGAGTTCACGACATGTGGTAAGGTTAGTTTTCTAGTTACAAAGGGGAGATTATAAGGGTTACTGATTTTTAGTCAGTAATCATTGACGAGAAAGAAAGATCCTAATATTTGGCGCCGTATCATATCATAATGATTTTTTCTGAATTCCTGGTTCCCATTATTAATTGAGTGACTTACAAACTTTCAAATGCATATTTATCATAACTTAGAGTCGTGTATTGCATAAATTAATATTTTCAAACAAAACAAATAACAAAGAAAGCGACAGCTATACCATACTACTAAGATATTTCAGCAAAGTCACCATAAGATTTTTTTGGGTGTTTATCAACAAAATTTTCTTCATCTAAATCTTTCCTCAAATTCTCAATTTCTATTTCTGCAAGCAATTTCAGATTCATTTTAAAAATTCGAAGAAAGAACAAAAGAAAAGAAAATTCTATCTATCATAGACTGCATAAAGTCATCTAATTGAGTATTTTTTTCGAATTTGGTTGTTTCTAAAGGTCGCCAATGATAAGGAATTCGCACACAACTGATAACGTTGGAGAAAAATATCCCCACCCAATTACGGACAATAGAAGCAAAGTCGTAAAAAGGGCAAGGGAAAGTTGTAAAAGGATCTGCTTAAAAAAAGGGGGGAAAGAACTGTCTATAGATAGCTTGGTACAGACGTTGTACCAGAGCCGAAGCTAGAGACAAAAAAATTTTTGGTACGACATATGTACCGCCGATGTTTAAAGGCTAAACTAATCACATGTTTGCAAAAATATTTAGGTATGTAAGCGGAAGAATTTTGAAATGTAAAAATTTCATCGGATGTAAAAATAACTTAAAAAAATTATTTAATTCAAAGGAAATATTTCATTATATTTGTTTTTTACAATCATGAAAACTCAACTACATATCAAACACTAAAATAAGAAGAGACATACTATAAGAAATCGCAATGGAAACCGAAACTAATTCCCTAAACAGTATTTACACAAACCACACTTATTTATTTAAAAATAAATAAGTGTGGAAGAAAAATTATTTTCTTTCAAGAAAAATATGATTGCATTTTATTAAAAGAAGACTTTTCTTAATTTCATGGTTAGTGTAGCATATATCGTTCCATATCATGGACACCTAACCACTTCTTTATTACATGCTTTGAATCTTCTAAAAATGTTACTTGACTGCATGCGAAAACGGATGTGAAATGAAACTTTTTGAAACTAAGTGGAGAAATCCGGACAAATATATGTCAGATAATAATGATTGTTTTGTAATTCTCTGATAAAAGTCATGTAAAGATTTGAAGACACGCCCCAGGCTATATTTAATAGGAGTGATTCTGATGCGGATATCATTGAAAGTAAGGTAATGTATAATTTATAAGGATGTTCGATTTTCTTTTTTGAAAATAAAACATTTTTTCTTCCTAATTCTAACTAGTTTTACAAATTATTTTCTTTTTAATTTGTTTTCTGTTTTTTTAAATGTAGACCAAGTAATTAATGTATCATTTTTAAAGTTTTATGAACCATTGTATAGTGTTATTGCCAGAAAAATTCTAGTATATTCAAAACAGTTTCTAATAAATTTGAGTTTTATTTTGGCATACGAGAATTTAAAGATTATTGTATAGATCATCTTAACGGCTGGTAAAATTTGAGAAAATTTAAACCAAAAAAAGGTTATTGGGTTTTAATTTTATAAATGAAGCATTTGGTAGTGTTTTATTCAATACATTTCGAATTTTTAGAATTTGATTGTAAACTTAAAAACAAATAAATGAAAAAAAAACATTTATATTCGAATCTTTTTTTCTGATTATCTTAAAATCGGTTAAAGATTAGAGTGGGAGTGTGTACAAGATATAAAAAAATATGAAATAAAATAAAAGCATTCCTTTTTGTAAAAAGCTAGACAAACTTTCGAATAACAGTGATATGACACTCCAAAAGCTGCGAAGTAACTTTTTTTAAGAAAATTCTGCATTAAAATTGAAAAAATATGTAAACGAAAAAAAATCACAAATTCTAACAATCATTTGAATGGGAGCGTGATTAAAATTATAAGGAAAATTGTCGATCCCTTTATACGAAAAAAAAAGAGTGTTTGTTTTAGAGAAATTTAATCATAAGTACACTGCCGAGAAGATTTTTAAACTAAAATAGTGTTATGCTCACCAATATTCAAGTATAATCATTTGAAAATTAAACATTAAATTAAAATAGAAAGTTTTAAAAAATTTTAACATAATAATTACATTAAAATTTTAGGGATAATTAATCTGTTGAAGGGATATAAGATGATGTTGACAAGCTTTTTTTAAAAAGAGAATTTCCCGATCTCCTTTCTTTAATTGATATTTTTTGCACAATATTTGAAGCACGTACTAAAATTTGTCAATAAAGTTCAGACTTTATCCATGTAAAGAGCCAAAAATTCATATTCAAAATATCTAACTTCTATATTGTGGTAAAAATATACTTGAAGGGAGAAAAACTGAAATTTCTAATTATGTTAAACTTTTCTTTAGCTAACTTCTACTTGAAGCATATATTTTGAATTTTTAATATGCTTCTTTTGATGGACTTTTCACTGTGAAACGTTAGTTTCTTTCAAGCTAGTAACAATAATAAGAATCTAATTTTAATAGTTTGAATTTATATATTTATTTATTTATTAAAATCATATAAAACAATTCTTGTGCATACGGGGCGTACAAAAGTAAATAAAACAAATGTAAAACAAGTAAAAAAAAGGACAAATTATAAAGCAAATATTCAAAAATAAATTTTAAAAAGGAAAAAGGAATCAAGATACAAAACTAATGCAGTTACCATGATGAAGTAATGAAATCATGAAGTAAGAAATGCTAGAAATATGTTTCAAATGAAGAAACTTATCCCCCAAATCATTAGCATTTCGAGAAAAATTATTTTTCCAAAAAATATAATTTAACATTGTAATTCAAGAGCAAAAAAGACCAATTCAAAGAAACATTCGATAGTCTGAAATTGAATTATTTTTAATAAGATGTTTCAGTTCTAGAAAGATATTTTAATTACTATATAAATATTTTCAACGTCGAACTTTAGTGTGTAAATTCTTAACCTTCGTTCCTTTTTTGTGATAAATAAATAAAATTAATTTATTTACATCTGAAAATTAACACATATTTACTTGTGAGGAATAATTTTTATACGATACAGAATTTGAGATCAAAAATAGTTTTCAAAAAAAATTATACTTAATTAGTTTTCAATACATATATCTTTTTACCAAATTATTTACAATAAATGACATTTGAAATAATTTATATAATTATTAAGTATAAAACATGATAAAGTATGTGAATATTGAAGGCATTTACCAATGTATTTTATTTTAAACATTAAAAATTACATTTAATTCAATATTTTGATGTTATTTTATCTTTAAATTTCAATATAAAATAAAGAACAAGAATGAAATGTGATGAAATATGTTCAGTTATTCTCAAACGGTTTACATTTTTTTTTCTCCTTGACCTAGCAAGCAGCGACAGTCAGAAATATTGAAATACCACACGAAACTGAATAATTCATTCAAAAATTTTCATTTTCATACTTTCGCTGTCCGAAAGTGTAGCGAGAAATGATTTGAATATGAATAATTCCAGAAGAAAATATTTTTCACTCATTTTTTTTAGTGAAATTACTATTGAATTCTTATTGTCAACAGAAACGATGCTCAATATATATAAACTAGAATATATGTAAAAATGGGACAAGGTCTTTCATGCAGTCAATTTTGATGTATATAATTTTAAATCTAAGAAAAAAAACAAATATTTACATAAAACTAAAGAATTTTATGAAATATTAAGACCTTTTGAGTTTTAAGGAAGTTTTTTTTTTTTTCAAATTTTTTGTAAATCGATTTATCCGTCAACGAGGGATTTAATATTTAAATTAATTTCTTTAATTTGTTAAGAAAATGACATTAAATCGACATATTTATAGTGCAATATTTAACCATGTCTTTAAAAAAAAAGAATTTGTTATAATATGAAGTACCTGATAAGAAATGTATTATAATTAACTCAGGCACGTGAATATTTTAACGTTCTTTCCTTAATTTAATTCAGACCAAATAAAATTAGATGTAAATTACACTTTCATTTAAATTATACTACTTCTACGAACAATTAATGCAATCATTAAATACTTCTTTTAACTTGATTAAACTTAAAAACTTTCTATGAAACGGAATGATACATTAGTTTTTTTTTTTTTTTTTTTTTTTAAGTTTAAAGAAGTTTCATCTTTAATATCTTCAGATTAATATGAATGAAATTAAAATTCCTTAAAAACTTCGTAATCAGTAAAATATACAAATAATAAAAAGGAGTATTATATAAAAAGATATATGTATATGTGTGTGTGCGTGTGTGTGTACTTAATATTTAGTATACTTACTAATACTTTTGGATAATTCAGTGGTTGGTCCATTGGAATGAACATAAATGAAAAAAAAAATGATAATTGAATTTGAATTCAACTACACAAAAAGAAAACGGATTTAAATATGATAATTATATAATATTTTACTTAAAAATTTCCGGTATTAAGCTGTCGATAGAATTTGTTTTTTAGTGCATTTGTGTATATGTACATGTGCATACACACACATACATATATACTATATATATATTGTGTGTGTACATATTTAAGTGCAATAAAAAAACAAATTTTATCGACAGCTTAATATCGAAAACATTTGCGTAAAATAATATATAATTATCTAAATTTAAATCATTTTTCTTTTTATGTAGTTGAATTCCAACTCAATTATCCTTTTTTTTCATTTACGTTTATTCTGATGGCACAGCATTGAATTATCCAATAATATTCAGTAAGTATATTAAAAATTTATTAAATAAATATACTTGAACGAACGATAAAGCTCGTTCAATATACCAAAAATATTGTAAATTAATTAAACAAGAACGAAGAATAATGGCTGATTATTAATTAGTATTAAAATTCTTACAAAAGATAAAATCATTTACGATGCATACAGCTCAATAATCAATATGATCTAATGAAATGTCTTATATTAATTATATTTTGTTAAGAAGTGTTTTATTTTTTCTTATGAAATTTTTTAGAAGTATAACTAAATTAATATTAGAATATGTTTTTCGTGAATGATTAACTGTACCTAAAACGATCATTTCAAGTGTTTTGTGTTTATTTGATATCTATTATATGATGCAGTATCATGTACGATATGCATGCGATTTTGAAGACAGCAACTGCATACTGAAAGTACTTTGGAATCAAGGGAACAGAACAAAGAATCCATATCGCTTTTGTTACCACTTTTGTAATGCGAACTCGTAAAACACCAAACCAAGACGTAACACAAAGAAAGAATAGTTCAAGAGTGTTGTGTGATAAAAATCTTTATTCACACTTCACAGTTGACGCTCTCGTTCGGAAATATTCATTTCTCAAATACAACGAAAGTTTTTAATGGAGGATTCGCATGTTTTTTACACGTGCTACCAGACAGTGGATAGTTTCCAGCAATACACACAAACGTTTTATCCTTGACCTTATTTCTTTTAAAACGGAATGGGACGAGTATAATTGCACTTAAAAGAGAAAAGGCAACTGCCTCTTTTGTGAAATGATTTGTTTATTCCCATAATATGATTCCTGGTTGAGCGAACGTTCTTTAACAAAGCTGTTATCATTAAAAGTTATGGGGAGGTCGACTTTACGGTCTAAATAACCAATGTCCAGAAAGACGCTGTTCTTTAAATTCTCTCAATTGACCTTCAAAGATCTTTGATATTATGTACTAAAAATTATTTCTAGTTTTGTTTTCGAACTTTCATGGGTTATGCTTTGTCGGACACTTCTAAAGAAAAATATGAATGGAGGATGTGATTATCGTCGGTGAAGTTACAATGCATCTACAAGAATAAAAGAATATGTAACAGTGTTATCATCGAAGAAAACGTAGTTTCTAGTTTTACAATAGGAAACTTACTGATCCTTGTTACATGTTGCCATTTTTGAAAATCTTGAAGTAAAGTTTATTTAACATAGTTCGATTTAACGAAATTAATCTATGCCCGATAAGGTACTTCTCTATAAATTTTCTCAATTGACCTACAAAATTCTTTGATATCACGTTCTACAGATTATTTTTGATTGTTCTCAAATTGTCATGAATAATGTTTTTGAGGGACATATCTAAAGAAAAAATATAGTGAAGGATGTGAATATCGTTGGGGTGTATAAAGTTACAATGCATTCGTGAGAATAAAAGAACATGTAACAGTGATATCAACGAAGAAAGAGTAGCTTCTAGTTTTACATCATGAAAGTTACTGATTCTTGTTAAATGTTGCCACTTCTGTAAGTCTAGAGGAAAATTTGTTTAACATAGTTCGTTAATAATGAAAATATTCATTGTCCAGTAAAATAACTCTCTTTAAATTTTCTTAATTGCTCAATTGAGAAAATTTAAAGAGATGAGAAAATTTAAGGTAATTTATGAGAAAATTTAAGGTGGTATCTCGAAGACCTTAGATACCACGCACTGCACACACACACACAAATTATTTCTAATTTGTTTTCAAACTTCCATGGATTGCTTTTCTGGGGCATATCTAAAAAAAGAACATACGAGTGAAGGATGTGAATATTGTTGAATGAAGTTATAATGTATCCATGAGAATAAAAAGAACATGTAATAGTTTTTTTAAGTTTCTTGTTTGAAGATTTGAATTTTACTGATCATTGTTAAATGTTGCCTTTTTCGTAAACCTTGAGACAAAATTTAACTTAGTTCATTCGTGATAATATAATCATGAGGGAATTCAGATAATGCATTATTTTTACGGAACATAAACCCAAAACATGTTTATAATTATATAATAATTTTTTTAAATTTTATTTTCTCCTTCGAAACAAATAGTTTTGCATGTACTAAGATCTGGAGAGTATAAATGTCATAAATATCATCCAACATTGTATTGTTTTATTTTAGGAGAAAAATATGAGTTCTTATTCGATGATGTACATAACTCTTTGTCTATCTTTAGTCGCCGATTGAAATATGTGATTTAATAAAAATTTAAATAAAAGAAACCGTTGGAACGAATTTGGAGTAAACACTCCAAAATAAATTTCAATAAATTTCCGTTTCCGAAACATTTTATTAAAATAAAAATTATTTTACTTTCCTCAAATGACATTAAATTTATTTGTTAATTAATTCGAATTGTATTTCAAACTTTTTTATATTTTTCTCAAGATCTTTGACAGGTACATCAAGAATAATTTATAAATATTTCATCTTAATGATATCGCATATGATATAATTGGTACAAATTTAATAACGTAAATGAAAAAATATAATGAATTTCGAAAAATTCGTGCTTAAAGATATAAGACTGATAATTATGAGATGATAAATATGATTCTGTCTTCTAATAGTTGAAGTTAGCTGACAGCTCCCTCGATGTATTTTGTGTATGATAGTTAATACCTCCCCATATGTGTGATGATATGAATATACTATATGTGTGTGTGTGTGTGTGTGTGTGTGTGTGTGTGTGTGTGTATTGTATTATTGTGTGTGTGTGTAGTGTGTGTGTGTATATGTGTGTGTATTGATACCACATAAGCCGCACTTAATATTCTCAACACGTTTTTGTGAAAAGATAAAAATGCAAAAAGTTTATCGATTTACGAAATAAAAAAAATAAATTTAGAATTAATAATAAATAAATAAATAAATAAATAATTTATTTTACCAGTATTAAAAACTTTTAAATGCATACAAGAACTTGCAACTGCTCTAATCGTGAATATCATGTTCCGAGGAGGATTCGTCACTTCCACTGTCACAGCTGACTACGGAACTAGGGCCGGCGACGCCATTTTCGTACACTGTGACGTCTTTCGTGCCATCCAATGCATTTGTTATACAACATTTTTTTTTTTTGACGAATGTGTTGTCTCATTGGAAAGTTTTTTCTGGGTAAAAAATATCCATTCTGCAATTTTCGAAGCATTCACCTTCTTGATTTTTCTGGAAGTAGTTAAAGGGTGGTATTCCAAAAGCAATCGGGTTTCGTATTCTCTTTTTACGTAGTTCTTAAATGGCTTATTAATGCTTATGTCAAGCAGATGGAGCTAGCTTGTCGTACAGCCCTGATTTATCACCAAATTGCAATTGTTTCGTCTCAGTTTCTTTTTTAGAGAGTCCGTCAAATGACATTTAAACCATCCATGATAAGAATGTTTCGAGGATTTCAAAGAGCTCCTGGCATTTTATTCCGCTCTGAATTACCCCAATCTTCCTTAATTTAGGAACTCCTCCACCCGCTTTTTTGAGCATGTACAATAACTTTGGGAATTTTTTTTGTTTTGGGGTGCTACTTTTCTGTTAAGAATCAAATACAGAGGTAATTTTTGGCCTTCTGCTGTAATGAACAGCATTATAGTAATACGTTGTTTTTAGTATCCTGCAATCAAGATTTTCAACTTTTTCTCTCGCTTTGAATTTACAGTATAATACCGTGGCATTTCAAAGTACAGTAAGAATCATCCGCGTTTCGAAAGTCCATGAACTTATACGCATATCTTGTCCTCAAACCGATAACGTGGCGTTGAAACTGCACGAGTTTATTTTCGAAATCTGCATGGAATTTTTGGCAGATTAAAGTTCTCCGACTGAAAGAAAATCATTCCCTTCTCAAAGCTTTTTCGCAACAGTCTCTCGATGCCTTAAGGTGCTCGATTCTAAATTTATGAATGGCTTCTTTTGCCTTGTATTGCAGCCTTTGTATTGTAACTGGCAATGGTTTACATCAAACGTCACGTACAAATTGAGTAATACTATCATCAAAATATCTTCCCTTTTTTTTGGTCCAGTGAAAGACAGGGGAAGATTTGCAAACAAAAATCACATCGTGTTGCTTACACCATCGAGGTATATTTTTTCACCCAAATCAAATCTTCTGGCCTCTGCTCTGTTTCCACTTTCTTCTGCAAGTTAAATCGCCTTCCTTTTCCTCTTTGATTCATAATGAACTCGTCTTGATTAAAAAAAGCGAATAGAAAAATGTTCCTAAATACCTGCAAACAACGGAGTTCAGAATAGACTGTATACTGAAGATGAACTTCGGGATGAAATGAATCACTGATGCAGTGTGGTCAGAATGGAAAGTTACATTTTTCTATTTGAAAGGAGTGGAAACTCAATTTTCTCCATCCAACAAATTTATCCGCCTTCAATTCTAAGCCGCACCCAATTTTTAGAAGCAAAGTGTGGCTTGGATTCGAATATATATATATGTGTGTGTGTGTGTGTGTGTGTGTAATGATTCAACTCAACTTTACTTTAATTTGTAATAGCTTCACTAAAAAGTAATTTAATTTCTTAATTTTTTCCGTTCTCTCTCTTAAAAGTAAAGTGTTCATTCTTATTTTCTGATGCAATTCCAAATTATCCTTTAATTTATGAAATCTCGCTCTCATAAATATCTGCTGAGCTTGTAGTTCTCACGATTGAAGCCCAATATGGATAATTTCTACTGGGCTATTGGAGGCCATTTAAATCCCTCAGAATCCCTACACCTATACCATGTGATCTATTATGCGTGAAATGAAAAAATCCCTTCTGTAAAAAGGAAAGTAAGGAAAAATTCTATCTCTTTCGGCTCTTCTGATTTTCTCTGCGCTCTTGTGTTGTACTTCAAAAGGTGGAGTTGTGTATATATATAAAGTCCCTTCCGAATTCTGCTCTACTCTTGCCTCTGTCTGCTTTTGGGAAATATTTGGCTTCTGCATTGGAAAAATTCCCTTATCTGGGAATATGGCTTATTCCCAGAAAAGATGGCAGAAGAAGCTTTTCAATATTTCGAGAAAATAAAACGAATAAATTATTGTTATTCAAGATTTATGTTGGGTCAAAAGTCGTGTTTAAATTTGTATCTGAAGAAATAAATTATTTTAAATAATATTATTATAGCATACCGAAAACGAAATGAAGAAATCAATAGACTTTTGAATTGGACTGATGGCGACGGAATTTATCACATAACTGCTGCTGCACTGTCTAAAAGATCACTTGCTTAAAAGTAATTAAAAACTAACTCTAATTGTGTAAGGTTACATTAAGCTTTAATTTAATTACATTTTTCTATATTTCATATATACAACTAGATCAGTTTTTAGGAAAACTTCATATTATTTCTATGTTTCATCTTTAATACAAAAATTATTACATTTTTTTCTTTGAAAATAAATCAGTTTTTTATTACTATACGAATTTTTTATAACCACCCGGAAAATTGGCATTCTTTGGAATAAGTAAAAGTGCAAAGTGTAAAAAATTACATTTATTGCTAAAATATTAAGACTAATATTTATTCGACAAACAGGTAAATATCAAATTACATCATTGCAGAAGTCAACACAAATATTTCGTGTACATTTAAGGTGCATTTCGTATACATTTTTTTTTCATGTACACCAGGTATGCTATTTTTCATTTTTAATTCATAGGATATCTTAGATAAGATTTTCGGGTACCTACTGTTTCCTCAGGTTGATGAAATTCTTTGGATTGTCATTTAATCCAGTCCTAGAGCACTTTGAGTCATCCGTCAGTCAGAAATAAACTTTCGATTCATGCGGTTATTGCTTGGATAATTTTAGTATGAATCATCCATCTGTATTGGTTGAACCTGGATTTGATTAATATAATGCATAAGCTTTTATAGAGCAGATGTTGAGAATTTAATATCATAAATAATATGATATTAAATTCATTATTGAATAAAATATCACCTTTGTTCAACGACGCGTTCAGATATAGAATGCAAATATTGAACACTTTTTTTTGTGCGCAATTCCTTCCCATCATCTTTAGTAAGGTCATACCATACTGTGATTTACGGTTTTCTAGATGTGCTATCAGTTGCACTTGAATCATGCATGGACGATTTGAAGATAAATACTCTTCCCTTTAGCAATAAAATTATTGCAGATTTTTTTTTTTTTTTTTTTTTTTTTTTTTGTCATTTTAAATTTTGATGCCTATTTTGGTCTTAAGTTTTATTTATGTTCCATAATATACTACTTTAAAAAAAAAAACTTAAATCTATTGATTTAATGTTTTTGTAATCACTGTTTGTTCGAGTTTATAGTTTATATTGGACGTAAAGCAATAGAATTTTCTCGCAATATCCTCCAAGAATTTGACCAGGAGATCATCAATAAACGTACAACTTTACATTGGTTCCAAAAAAATTTGTACATGAGATTAGAACCTTGGTAATGAGGAGGCTCATGGAGATACTTCTGCAAATGAAGACAGCGAATTGAGGGCCATTAATGAAAGTAACACGCACAAAACAACTCGATAGGTTACACAAGAGCTAACCATTGATCATTCAACAAGGGTTCAACATTTGCATCAATTGGAAAAATATGAACAGTCCAATAAATGATCTGAACGAAAACAAAAATTTTGACTATGCAAAGTCTGCTCTGCGCTTCTTCGAAACAAACACGATACATTTCTTGATCGTTTTGTGACATGCGATGAGACTTCGATTCTGTACGACAATTGAATGGCGTTCTGCGATATGGCTGAACAGAGATGATGTACCAAAGCACTTGCCGAAACTGCATCAATAGAAGCAAATGAAATCATTCACTACAACTTCTTGAACCATAGTGAAACCACCACATCAGAGAAATATTGCTTAGGAAATCGACAAAATGCTCCAAAAAACTGCAAAATTTATGAGTATTGATCAGTCGAAAAGGATCATTTCTTCTCAATGACAACCCCAGACTGCATGCCTCACAAATAACTGTACAGAAAATGAATAAAATGGCATAAGAAACTTTACCTCTCCCAGTTTACTCACTAGACCTTTCTCTGACCGGCCACCATTTTTTCAAGCATCTCGCCAACTTCCTGCGAAAGAATGTCTTCAACAACCCATCTTAATCTCAAAACGCCTTCGAAGAGTTCATCAGTTTTATAGCTCCATAATTCAGTACTGTCGAAATCAATAGATTTGTTGGCAACATTTCATGGATTCTAATGATTCTTATTTTGAAATAATATACTTAACCTTAAGCTGAGATATATGCTGCTTTAAAGTTCACAGTTTAAAACCGAAATTATTTTTCTCCAATCTGATAAATAGGGTGCTTTTTTGTGCTTAAGAATTCCTTTTTGTGCTTAATAGAATGATATCACTTTAGCAGGTAACAAGAAACCAGAACAGAATACTAGCAACAAGCGTACTCACTCAGCTCACTGTCTTTGAAATAATCCTATAACTTGTCTTGTACAATGAGCTAGATCTTGAAACTAAAATTGATGGATTTTAAACCTCGTTTCAGCAATAATTTTTGAACCTAGAAAACCCTTCATAGGAAGTTACTGAAAAAATCAAAGCTCACGTTTGCGATTCTGAGGAGCGGTTGGCTCAAAACTAAATGTTCAATGGTCGGTAGGAGTAAAAGCAGATATAATATAGTAAGAAGTAAATAATATGAAGCTCGAATAAAAAATGTCTTATAACTTAATCTAAAATGTTCAAAGAATTAACTGAAACATTTTCTTTGGTAATTATGATGAACTGATTCACATATACGAATTTTTGAACAAATATTTTCTTGTTATGTGTGTCTCACATAAATTATTTTCAAATATTAATATGATCATTTTTCTAAAATATATGTACATATGCGTATATATATATATATATATGTACACACACACACACGTATATATATGATTTCTGTGCTAAAGAATTTTGTGAACCAGAAAAGCTTTGTAATCGTTGTCTTAAGATATAAATTCCTCAAAGAAAAGATCGGATAAACAAAATTGAATATTAACAATTTAGATATACAATTTGATATTATCTACATAACTTTCAAATTGGATTTCGTGTTCTGTGCAATGAAAGACTGTTTACTATTCTATAAAATCACCTTTTGCGTTTACTATCGAAAAAAAAAGAGTTAGGAACTAGATTAACACAACATTTGTTCTTTCTTAATTATTTTCATTTCTACTTTTGAATTTCTATCTACTAAAGTAAAAAAATCTACGTTTAATTCACATTCATTGCTAAAATGTATTACTGTATCATTATGTGCACGGATTTCTAAAACCTTATTTTCAAGAGTATAAAAAATATATAACATTGATTGTGTTAAATCACTTGTTAAAAGCTGTCGTTGCAAAAGTCTGGTTTTGGGCCTTCCAGAGCATGTGTTATCTTCTTCCATGCGGAAATCTTTTCAGTGTTAACGATGTGCGACTCTGTTCTATTATCTATAAATGGGTTTCCGTAGTTTTTCGCTCGGTGAACAACACGTTGATGTTAACAAAAACATAAAATCTTTGTTTGCTATTGTACATTCCATCCATTACAGTCATCGTATAGTTGTCAAATTAATGGGAAGAATTGGGACATTCATTTGTTGCACTTGAAAAATGAATATTTTTTTTCACTATGAGATGTTATTTGTAAAATATTTACTGCATTTATCATCAAAATTATGACGTGATTATACTCAATAAACTGATAACTCAGTTTTTGTTTTTGACTTTGAGGAATTTTCAATACTTTTACAAATCTGTTAATGGAAGAATAATTTATTGTGTATTTTTTCCCATTGTGTTTTTTTGTTTAAATATTGTACTTTTTTATTACTGTTGAATATTGTTTTTTAAAAACATTTCAGAATGAATACATTAAAGTCTTTGCATGTTCTTTCTTTCTTTAATAAAGAGGCATATTAGATAGAACCTTTTCTTTTTTAAAATTTAAATTGTAATTATATTACTTTGTTTTGCTTTTTGCAAGGCTATCTTTGTGACACGTGCGATATTTTTAATAAGATTTCGGATTAAAAAGAAATGCTTATATAATTAAATTTATAATTAAAATTAAATCTTTTTTTTAACAGAAATGAACTCAGCTATGCAATTATTTTGAAAAATTTTAAAGCATTATTTGATTCTTTTTCTTTTCCATTTAAATTATTGAGTTTGGAACAGAAAATTTGTAAGGAATTAAAAATGCCTTTCGATTTAAGTATGTTGCTTTTGTCAATGGGATTTAGAAAAATTTCATGGTTTTATTTGTTTTATGTTTTGTGAGTTAAGTGTTTCATAATTTAATGCACTCGAAAATAATATATATATTTTTTTAAAAAAAATCAGAAACAAATCGGAAAGATCTATTTATAAGAAACATAAATCACACAAATGAAATTAGTACAGTTTCTTAGTTCAAATTCATTGCAGAATTTAATAAAAAATCTTTAATTCATTTTTGGATAATAAAATTTATTTCAATTATCGATAATGCAATCCTCTCTTTTTAAGTGCTGCATTTTTTAAAATTTCTTCATGATACACAAAAGAAAACTTTTATTAAAGTTTTAAATTTTCAAAAGGTTAAATATTGACGGTTCAAAAATAAGAGGTCATCGCATATAAGCCTCGTGTTGTGTCTAAATGTGACGTTAATAAGCAATCAATAATTATTTATTATTGTTTAAATTTTTTTAATATTTGTATATTATTTAATTTACATACCAAAGTTTCAGTAATCTGTGAATAAAAGTTAAGATTTGTTGGCACTTCTTATTCAATTTTTTCTTAATCGTGATAATAATAAATTATATAATATATATAAATTTGATAAAAAAAAATTCGAAGCAAATAAAAAAGGAAGTCGAAATCCTTTACCACGATTGAATTTTTCAGTTAAATATTTTATTAAATTTTAATTTGTTTTTGATAAGTTTGGAAGATTTCATTAAAATATAAAATTTATAATAAGTTAATGAAGATTTTTGAAATGAACTATGGTCTGCTCAGTGATAATTCTTTTTTTATATATATTTATAAGTTCGATGTAACAAAATTTTCAATTAATGAGTCTAAACCACCTTTTATTTATACATTTAAATGGCTTTCTGTATCAGTATTATGACTAAAACCAGAAATATTTTTGATTACGGATTGTTATATTTATAGCGTAATGGATGAATCTCACATAATACGCTCAAAAATTTCAATACTCTTCTCATTTTATTGAGCATATTTTTTTAAAATTTAAATTATTAAAAGGATTTCAAACAATAATTGTTTTAATGAACTATTACATTTGCTTAAAAAAAAAATTTTTTTTCACCGCGCGCGCAATCGTTAAATGGAATAAATCTTTATTTCTTAATAAAGATGATAATGCATAGTTTTGTAAGAAATTGTGATAGGCGTTAAAACTGTTTTAAACATCTATTTCAAAGCAATGTCAGTATTTTCGAATCTGTAATATTATTGGAAAAAGAATCACAAGTTTATAAATCCTATTCTTAAATTCTTAAATCATTTTTAGTTTTTGTGGCTATATATATACAAATAAATTAATATAATTATTTTTGGACTTTCAAGTTATATATAAATATTTCAACCTATCAATAAATATTATATGCATTGATTACATATTGGAAAAAAAACCTTGTAAAAAAATATGTAGAACTAAAATTTTTTCCTCTTGGTAGTCAAATGTGAATAAATTGTTGCAAACGAAACTTACATGCTAGCACTAAATTTATGTACAGTTTCCTTTTAAAATTCATATTCGCAAAATAAGCTTTGTTACAAATATATTTCGTGAATACAAATATATTTCAACATAACGTAATGCATCATTCAAAAACTTTCTGATATGTGAGGAAAAGCAAAAACTAAAAAGGTAAAAAAATATCAAAAACGTTAACACTGTAAAATATCAGTCCACGGCTGTCCATTTTATAAGTAATAATGTAATCGTATTTGAAAAATGCTACAATATGAATTTCAACATGTTCTTTTTCTTTTCTTTTTTTTAAAAAAAGAAATTTCTGAATTCGACCTTTAAATATGATTCTTTTATTGCTGCTTTGCAGTCTGTATTTATTTTTTTTATGAAATATACCCTTCATGCAAATTTTCCTTTTATGAAAATTTCTTTTTTTGCTAGAAATAACAGGATTTGCTTTTTCAATATTTATTTCAAGACACAAGCTCAAAAAGGAAAAAGAAAAATTGATACATTAATTTTTTCAAATTTTAAATTCCCCTTTTAAATGAAGTAATATACTCTAAAATAGGAAAAATCCTCTAAATATTAAAATACTCTCAAGTATTTTAAAAAAAAGTGTATCTGAATAAATAATGCCAATTTCGAAAATCGCGAACTCAGAAAAGATTGCAGAAAAAATAACAGTTAAATATTTTATCAACAGCTCTATACAATTGAATTTATAACATTTAATTCCTTAAAAATAAGTATAAATGGAGTATTTTACGTAAATAAACAGAAAACAAATTACTATACTTTTAAATTCTGTAGCAGTACTTTAAGGAATTTTTATAAAGAATAAAAAAAAAAAAAATATAAAAACGGCAATCCAGAAAAAAAAATGTTTTTACATCCCAGCGAGTTTCTTTCCATGACAAAATAAATTCAAACTTGTTTTAAGATGCTTTTTTAATATTAACAACTAAATTAATCCCAAAAACATTTAATTCAGAATAAATCCATCACTTACCTAGTTATATGAGCATAAAATTTCAAAAATCAGATCTAAAATTTTCCATCACCGTCCTACTCCATCTTCTGATATACGCTTCGGCTCATGGAAATAGATCTCCAAGGTTCCGAGAGCCCGTCCAGTTCCGACTACCAACCTCTAACCAAATGCGGTTCTCTGGATGCCCATTCAGAGAATTTTTTCTCTGGTTGGACGACCGCTCTTGGCACTCAGTTCTGCCGTGACATACAACAAGAGGCTGAGTGATGTCTAGCTATAAGTCACCTCTGATCCACTGAACTATATTGCGTTTAGCTATTAAAGTCTGTGAATGAGGGGTGGATCGTCCTTTTCTCTATGCTGACCAGGTCAAGCTTTCGGACTCACCGAGAGTTATTTTTTATTGTTATTTATTTATAGTAGCGTGATTTAAGGTAGGGTGGGTGCGATTTTCTCTTGCTGGAATTTGCATCGTTGAAAGCGTAAATTTTCAGCCATGCATTCGCAACGAATCTGAAGAGAAATAAAAAGTATTGCAATGGCCTTGCGGGGGATGGTCAGCTGAGGAGATGAATAAAGTAATGGTAGAGAAGTCATGCAATTGTATTTTAGCATTTGGGTTGGGAAGGGTTGGGCTGATGTGGATTTGTGGTTGTTAATCAATTTGGGATATTTATCGTATCCTGCGATACGGTATTTTATGGATTTTAGAGAATGAATGAAGCTGGTTATCGATAGGGATAGCTTTCAGTGAGGTATTTGATGTCTTTATTCGACGCTTATTAAAATTTCCTTTCTGCAATATTTAAAAGATAGAAACATTTCGATAGAAGTTTTTCTCCTATATGCTTTTCACTAATATACAAAAAAATTTCAGTTTTTAAATTTATCTGATTAACCGTCATATTTCTTTATGGAGAACTGTATCCGAGACTTGGAAAATATTAACGTCTGAACACTATTGTTTCGATTTAATCAGTTCTACAGAAATATCTTTACACAATCCTTTGTGATGTATGCAGTACTTTCTAAATTTTCTTTTTTTAAAAAATAACGGTATTATTAAACGTGAATAACACATTTAATTTGTTATAAAATATGGTTAATTAAGAATTAGTGAATTTATATGTTATTATTACTGATGTCAATTTAATGTTTTGTTGTTTTTTATTTAAATTGTTAGAAAGTATTTATTTTTAAATCATTTGCATGACATAACCCAAATAACACATACCTATCCTCCATTATCTCGCTTTAGAGATATCTAACATTGACCAACAAAACTGAGGGCATTATGTGACCTTAGAGACATCAGTTGAATATCATGACATGTTTTTTCATCAGTAATGTCATTTGAATATTGTTCACACAGAGAGAGAATTTCAGGCAAAGAATAGAATTTTAAAAAAATCAGTAAAATGGTATATAGGAATGCATTTTTTTTCATCGGTCAATGCCCCATGATAAACTATTCGACAATTGTAATCAAAGAATTTAACGTCGAAGTTAGTTTCAAAAAGAAATTAGTCTAAATCATTTACAGATTTTTATTCTTCGTAAAATTATTTATTTAGATTTTGTTTTTGCTTTATGTTAGAATTTTCTTTTACATCAACGAAATTAAATCGCTATGAATTATATACCTTTTGTCCGATTTTTTAAGTATCTAATTACTAAATTAGCTCTTCAATTTTATAGTGGCCGTGGTAGCCTAGTGGTCAGGGTCACGAACTCGCGGCTCGCGTTGTTTTTGTCAAGACGTAGGTTCGATCCGTGATGCTACTAGAGATTCATCGTGTGGGAGGGCTGATCCACGTTAATTCAAGTCGAGATTTCATGTCTCCCCTTTGGCTTGGAGTGAAGTTTAGAGAGGGAGATACCAGCTCAGTTGTCATCCTCGTCACTTGTTCGAGACTCGAAATTACGAACTCATTTCGCCATTAGTCTTCGCGTTGATTCTCATTGCGACGTCAATGGATTATTACAATCCCTTTATAAGATTAATGATTAAAATTGTTTCTTTGAAAGGCATAGGGATAAACAAATAACCTAATAAAAATATATGAACGAGCAAACAGACAAATTTTGACTAAATTCCTCATTTACGGAAGCGTAATTTTTTTTTTTTAATAGAACCAATAAAAATTGGCCGAATCGCCAAGGTCATAAGATAAGTAGACAATAGCGTCTGGATTGCTCTTGAGAAGAAACAAAATCAGTTATGCTCTTCCATTCTGAGCAGCGATTTCTCTTTGTACTAGTCGAAGAACCGATATCAGATGGATCACCACAAGCGGTTCTTTTAATTAATGTGTCTGTGAACTGAACCTCTCGCGAATTGCTTGCTCGCGAGCGTATTCGCACCCTAAAAGAAGATCTATGGAAAGCTAAAGATTTTGCCAGATATTCAAAAAAGTTCTACCGTAAGAAAATAGTTGCATTTGCATGAAATATAGAAAAAGTTCTTTATTTTCAGTTTTCGTCTATCAAACATTTAATTATCCGATGCTTTCTTTTTACTAACTTCAACTGTTATGAATTATTTACGGTTAGAGTCAGCTGTCAACGACACGTGATTTTGGGTGTGTCTTTTTAAAATAGTTTGGGGATAAAATGTAGTAAAATGCAAATCGTAGAATTAAGCTTTCCATTTCAGAAATATTGTTCCAGTTCGAAAAAGATATTTCCATATAAAAGAGCAAGAGTTTCCTTTTATACGTCTCATAATATTTTATTACGAAGCTTACAAAATTTTAAAAATGTTTAAGATTTTTTTTATGTTTTTCATCATTTTTGTCAAAATTTTTTTTATTTACATAATGAAGTCAGTGTTTAACTATTTGAGCGTTTCTGCTTATAATACATGTTTTAAATAACTTTTAGCTAAAAAGAAAGTATTAAATTTAACATTCTGCTTATAATACATGTTTTAAATAACTTTTAGCTAAAAAGAAAGTATTAAATTTAAGAGAACTTGAAAAGTGCTTCGAATAATTTTAACATTTATTACGACAATTTAATTAATAGCTATCATTACCTATGGGTAAATGTTTTTTGCTAAAATATTAAAATTTTTGGTGATTACAAAATATATGTGAGTCATAAAAGGGGTAATTATTACATTTCATGAATTGGGTCATTTAAATTATGTTATTTCTGCTAACAGTAACTTTAAAATATCATATAGTATACAGATTTGAAATTATTACAATTTATTGCGAAGGAGAAAAAACAAAACGGATGATTGAATTTTTCTTCATAAATTAAAAAAAAAAAAATTACTAATATTAATGTATTTTTGAGCCACTCAATCCTTCTTCATTCCTTTCCAGTCTCTTGAGATATATATATATATATATATATATATATGTGTGTGTGTGTGTGTGTGTGTGTGTGTGTGTGTGTGTGTGTGTGTGTGTGTGTGTGTGAGTGTGTGTGTAATGATTCACTTATGTTTAATTTTCCCTTTACTTTAATGCTTCTATTGGGAAGTTCATCTTATCGTCTGATAAAAATCCATTTGAGCTTTTAATTTATGTGATCACATACTATAAATTTGCATGAATAAGCATTATTTAATGGTTTTAAATCTGTAGGGATCATTCCTACTGGATTTTTGTGCTGCAGATAATATACTTAAAGATCCCTAAATCTAATACAACCTGATCTGAATAAATACTTGCAAAAAAATTCCATACAGAGAAAGTTTCAGTTTCTTCCATTTTATCTACGATGGCCATAAGACGCGTGTGGCCTCCGAAATTTTCATGATGTAACTATTAACTAAATTAAATTTAACTTCTGTTTCTTTTTTAACTATACTGAATTGTCTTTGTAATCGCACGTATTATATATTTAATAGAAATACCCCAACTCTTTTTAATTCCTGAATGAACAAATTTTTTTCGGAGACTCTCGCTTCCATTTTTCTCCTCAAAATATAACAGTGTTCAGATTAATCTAAAGTTCAATCTTTTTCTGTAAGTAATTGCTACATCAGAGGCGGAATATCATTCTCTGTACTTTCATCACGTTTTTGACAACATAAATTGATAAAATGCTCCAAAATCATTCAATAATCATCAATATTAATTACTCTTCGCCTTCATCACTAAGCCAACATCAACAATAACATCGCCTAGATATTATACACAAATACAGAGAGGGAGTGAGAGAATTATACAAGTGGAGGTTAATGGCTCGTTTTTCTAGCGTCAAGGTTTTTTTTTTTTTTGGATCCAAGTAAAGAGACGAATTTTAAGTAGAGATATTTAATTAAGATATAAAATATGGTATGTAAGCAAATTTGACAATCAATTTTAGATCATGGAGATTTGAAGCAAATTGAACAAATTTCAGACCAACTCTACATCTTATGTCCAATAACTGTGGCGGTAACCTACATCTGATGTCAGGAAGTTATCTCCATGCAATAAATTACTCAACATTACAGTGAACTTATTGGTGTCGCGTTCTGTAGGAAGGAGTTATAGAAATCAATTCTTACAGTTCAACCAGTCCAAAGTATCGATGACCTCAGAGATATTTAAATATGATTGTACAATATAAGATAAAAAAAATTACCAGTAAAATAATTATATTTATCAGAACAAACTTATCATTACTTGAAACTTGAAACATAATTAATAGATAACTGCTTAGTTAGCAATAAGTCTTGTTTAATGTCTTCTTTAAAAAAAAATCACATATAAATGATTAATTGACAGAAAACGATCAAGTTTCCTCTTTTAGCAGTTCATAGTCAGCTATGAGGAATCAACATTTTTCTACTTAACGTTATAGAGAATTAATTAGAATATACCTTTGAGTAGCAAATTAATAATTATATTTGACAGTTAACTTTGAATCAGAAACAAAAACCATATTCTCTTAGCAAATGTAACTAAAACGAAGATGACAATCGAATAAAAAATAAAATATATTCAATCATACATTTTTTTAAAGAACTTTTTACAATAATGAGACAATACTCTCCCGATTAGCAGCCACAATTAAGTCGAATCTCGAGGTGTTTTTTTTTTTTTTTTCTGTCAGAATAACGCTTAGTGGAGTTTAAAATTACACAATTTTGATCATTCAGAATCAGAAACACAAAATGGAATGAATCATAAATTCTCTGAATTCTGGAATTCTCGTTTTCGCACGAGAGAGGCATTTCATAAATCAAAATGATTTTTCTTCAACATACTTTCGTGCAGTACTTCGCACTGCAAGATCAGGACGATGCTCTTCTATGATGAGCGTAGACTTCTTTTCGTACCAGAGAGGCACTTCATTGTATAGAATCAGAATGATTCTCTTCTACAATTATCAGCTTCTTTCTATGTCAGAGCGGCTCTTGACGACATCAGGTTGCCCATCTCCTCATGAATCAAGTGTTCCAAAGGACTTGCTACGCCAAAGTGACAAATAAAAAAGCAGATTATTTTTCAGTAAGATGGTGCACTTCAGTAGACTATTATTTTCGGCTTCAGTCTCGTTCAGATCATATAAAGGTATCTTTTCTCCAAATTAAAGTTAGTTGATTTAAAAATTTTGAAGTTGCATCCCGGGCAGAGCATAGAAATTACTTTGTCAAATTTTACAACTGAGAGTTAATGGCTCGATTTTCTAGAGGCTTGGGATTTTTTCGGATCCAAGTAAATGGACAGATTTCAGGTTTTATATATATATATATATATATATATATATCAACAAACATAAGTTGATGTTTCCTGCAATGGTTTTCTCTTGTAAGAAAAGATACACTTCATTAACCTCATCAGTCAGCCAGGGGAAGTTTAAGCAATGACCCCTGAATCTTGGCAATGAATTTAGTGACCGTTTTGCGACTTGGTGAGTTGGGCGACAAAGCGAAAGTTCCCAGAAGTACTGGAACCTAGGCGGAATGTCAACTGGGAAGAAAGTTACGAACTTTTAGTGAATTTCTGTGTGACGTCACATTTGGCCGGAACAGGTATAAATTTCGACGTTGTGAAAATTCTGAAAATTATTAATAATTTTTCTAAATTCTAAATTTTGGGAAGTATTTAACCGTAAGTCTTTTGTCATAGGCCTTATTCTAATTTAAATTACTTTTTTTTCAAAAATCACGATTATTCTTTTTTTCAAAAATTTATTACACATCCCTAACAGTTGATACATATGATATATTTTAACTACATGATTTAGCTTTCATGATGACAATTTTCACTGTTTCTTACAATATAATATAAGGTCTCTTAACTGGAAAAGTAGAAATTGTATAAGCTTGTCTATAAAATATATATTTCTTATTATGTATGGAGCCTGTTTTAGATCGAAGATATCTCTCACACCATCAGCTTACTTACGAACTTAATTAAAAGTTAATTAATTCATATATAACTTATTATTAAATATAATCCAATATGTATTTTACAAAAAAAAAAAAAATGCTTAGGAAAACAGATTCTCCCCTCAAAAAAATCTAAAAATTAACTTGAAATGAAAATTGAATCATTGATTTCTTAAAATTAAAGTAGTAAAATTGAAAATATATTGATATTTTTGATATAAACACTCTCTCTCTCTCTTTTAAAATGAACGTTTTCAAAAATTTAATCCAGCGTAACAGTTTATTTCTATTGTCAGTTTTCGTAAGAGAAAATTTGGTTCTCAATTTTTGATCTATTACTGATTTTAAGAAATCTATACAGAGCCCATTTTATATTAATCCTTTGTTGGTCAAGAACAAGACCAACTCGCATTCGAATAAGGCATCATAATCCGCTCAGATGAATTCAGCTCGTCAGAAGTATTCCGACCAAAACACCAAAACGGTTGCAACCAAGCTGCATTCACATTGCAAAATTTTTCTCCAATGCACGCTGACGAGCTACGTTAGTTAGTTTACGTTATCCTGCGCTTTTTGAGTTATAGATGATACCTAATCGCAATATCCTATTAGTTTGACTGAGTGCAAATAGTAGTACGGGAACCGTGAAATTTTATGCACCATGAAATAATATGTTACCGGTCTACTTGTTGATCTTGTAATGTTTTTTTATTGTATGTAATTTCTTTGGAATTTGTTAAAGAAATATCATTCTGAAGATAAATAAAGAGAAAAATGAATGTGAAACATGCCATGTTTTTAAAATGTATCACACACAAGAATATTTTAGGTAAATGATAATTAAATGAGAAGTTTTCTTTGAAAGTGGCGTTAGTCCATTTTTTATTATATCGAGATATTTAAGTGTTTGTATTTGAATGGTTTGAAAAATATTAGAATATGTTAATACACTCTCTCATTTTATGTTTTTATAATTATTAAATTCTTTTAAGTTTATTATGTGTGTGATCGTTTTTAAAGTATTACTTAAGAGAAATTTATACTTTTGACAGCCTCACTTGGACTTACACCACTTTCAAAATCAACAAAATATGAAAATCATACATTTATGAAACATTAATTATAAAATTTCAGTTGAATCAAATCAATTTTTTTTCTGAAGTTTTTTTTAAATATATCAAAAAATAATTAAAAGTAAAAAATAAAAAGGCTGCATTCCAATACTTCTTCAGGTAATGTCATTAAAATTACTTTAATTACAACTTTAAATTCATGTGTGCCATTCTTAATTTTTATCATTACGAAAAAGTTTTTGAAAATAACTAGTAATGATGTATTGGAGGAACATAAGGTAATATATCCGTTATATCGTTTAGGTAATATATCCGTGTTTCGAATGTGATGGGCCTTGCATGATGATATAAAGTTGCCAGAATTTTACTTTCAAATTTTCGTGGTCTCCCTCTTCTGGTGGATAAATCTAGTGTTTTAAGCTCCACATTTTCATCAATTGAAATTTTATATAGCTTTGTATATATATTAGTTCGTTTTTTAAAACCCTTATCCAACATATCTTCAAACGATTTACTTCTCCGGGAATTTTTTTTTATTTGTCTGCTTATTAGAAAGGGAAAAGTACCAAAATTTCAATGAACGAATGATAATTTTTATGTCATTAACAGTGTTGCCACACATATAAAAATGAAGCAGAGAAGTTTTGTAGTATAATTTTTGAACTAAATATTATGTATTTGCTGATAAGAGTCACTTTCAAATTAGTTATTACTTACACTACTTTCAAAGTAATTATATTTGTAATTTCATCAACTATGTACATTTATATTGTCAAAATGATGAAGATTTTGAAGGATATTTTGGAGAACTGCTTATAGATAAAAAAAAAAAATAATCTCGTAGCAGATTGCATTCATTGTTATCATTAAATAACTTTCTGACAAAAAAAAAGACTTACACCCCTTTATTAAAAACAGCCCAATTTCTTAAGAGGCTTAAAATTGCGCGTATTTATTTAGACACTTTATAATTTCATAATTTACAAAATAATATTTATAATTATCATTTATTAAATTCTTTAAATGTGTGACTAATAAATGCTGCAAGTATTGCATAAAAACTTCATTAAAGAACATAGTTTAAAAGCGAGAGAGAGAGAGAGAGCTATCCGCATCACCACCAGAAAAGAATATTTTTAGAAACAGCTAGCGGGAAGACGAATGCTTCTTTCAATGACTGTTTGATTTCAATACTGCGCCTTACAAGAGAGAGAAAGCGTAAACTGTCGATTCTCTTTTACGTCAAAGGGTCAAAAAACATCCCAGACATCATTTTGTCAAATCAAATGACCCAGATATTTTGAAAAGTTTTCTTTGAGAGTTTGCCATTTTTTTCTCGCATTAGTAAAATTATTTACGATTTTTTTTCAATTTATTTCTCTTAAAAACCACTGAGTTGAAACAGATATGATCATTTGTGTTTCAAAGATGATATAAATGAATAAGCTGTTAAACAGATCTTAAACGAAAAAAAAAATGACCATTATTTTCTGTGTCCTAAAAAAAGAACCCTTATGCTATCTAATCTACACAAAAGATCTTACGAAACGCGAATTGATGCTTTTAATTACGTTGTGTTGTTTTCTCTCGTTTATTCTCTTATAAATTCAATGACCTATTTCAGAGAATTAGTTTTAGAAACGAATGACAACGTTTTTATTTCAGAATTCTATATTGATACGAAGATCTCTCTTAGCAACAAATCAAAATTAAGTAAGTATTGTAAAGAAATATCTCAAAAAATAGTCTTGATATTAAAATATTACTTTTTTTTGCTCAGATGTAAGCCACCAAGAACTTTTATTAATTTTCTAAAATCAAATAGTTTGGAGTAGAGCTAAAATAAAAATGTATATTTTCTACTACTCTTTACCTCCCTCCCTTCTAAAATTTTTACATTGGAAAAAAATATATTTTTTTTCTTATGTATGAGATGCATTTTGTTGCATTAGATCTCATAAAATACTAATTACAAAGCGAAAGCGATATTTCATTTACCAAATTATTCCTTTTTTGAAAGGTTATTCATACATTTATTTTATTATACATGGATAGTTCATAGATTGGTTAGATTTGTTGTTTCATTGTTATACATAAGCCGTATTTGTCTACATAAATATATCAAACTGTGGCTAAATGCCAGTTGAATATGAATGAACAGATAGTGTGGAAATAATTGGCATTTCTAATAAATTAATTATTGTATTCAATTATATATAGGATTGTAATTCAGTAATTGAATTTTTTCTAATAGAATGGTTGTTTTTCCAAATTTTCTCGTACTTTCTTTCTGTTAAATAAATGAAATTCTTTTCCATGTAAATATCTTGCGATGAACATTTCTCTTCCAGTAAAAAGTTCTTCCAGTGCAGAAAAAATCTGGGAAATCACCCAAATAACAGTAATTCTAAAGCAGTATAAAGAGATTTAAGTGTATGCTATATGTTATGTTTACTGTTATTATTTGTTACATTCACCGACAATATTTTAAAGCCACAAGAATTTTCATTCTGTCTCATTGCATAATCAGAGAAGGTAGAAAATTTTGCATATGCAAATCATGTAATTATAGTAGAGTAGTACATATTAGTTCAAGAATTTGATTTGTCAGAAGAGAACAGCTGTTGCGTCTAAATAAGCATATACGAAGGTGTGACAAAGTTTTACGTCCACGCATTATTTCGCATCTAGGAATTGGTTTAGGTAACCCTTTCATCAGTTTTACCTTAGATAATTACATAAACTAAAAGAGACAGTCTAAATAAATATTTTTTTTTCTGATGTAGGAAATCGAAGTCGTTAACGTTATATGAGTTCATGGTCAACTTACGAGGTTCACTCAATAAGTTTTCAGAATTTCCAAGAGATGGTTCTAGAAGCATCGAATATGGATTGTTTTTAGTAAGCATCATGAATAAGCAGCTGTCTCACTCATATCCGTGATCATGATGCCATTCGCACCTAAAAAACTCTTCGTTGTAACTTTCACGGCTTATGAGACCCTTTTCACCTTTTATGGAAAATTTTCACCAGAAGCACCCCTATGTTTTAATTTTTGCTTAATTTCCGGTGCATAATGATGAATAAAGGTCTCACCAATGGTGACACCTTGACGCGGCAGCCATCAAATTTTGATGGGGCAGCAAATGACTACAAAATCAAAAGTAACTTATGAATCAATATCACATTTATTTCGGCTCCACTTAACTGATGGTAACACCCAATTGTAACAACAATTTACCTTAATGATGCCGTCTGTCTTCAAATACAAATACTTTTTGAATGACCCACGTGAAAAAAGTGTCCCTGATTAAAGTGTAAAGGAAATAGCTGGCCTGCAAAAGGTTTATCAAAAACGTACTAAATGATTATCCTAAAGATCTTTGCAATTATGGCTCCAAAATCACACTGGAAGAAAAAAATTAACATCTATTCAATAAGACAGAATGATTTTGTGTAAACTTCGGCCCGAAAATTTTTTTCTATGGACTAATTTAGTATGAGCTTCAACTGAGTCTTCCATTGAGGTCATTTACATGACCTTGATTCATGTAAAAACAGTTCAACTTCGACTTAAATCAGTTTTTGGTCTCATTTGGGAGAAAATGGCCAGAAAATCATCTTTTACCAAACAAGCTCGTTTAGCGTTTGCCCGAAATCATGTCTTAGACTGATAAATAGAAAACTGTAATTTTCTCAGATGAAAAAAGTTTAACATAGATGGCCCGGAGAAAATATATTATTAATGACACCATTAATAATTTATTCCTATGCCAAATATATTTTACCTTCAAGACAATATGGAAGTGATTCTTTCATAGCATAGGTTGTT
Source organism: Nephila pilipes (assembly GCA_019974015.1). NCBI lineage: Eukaryota > Metazoa > Arthropoda > Arachnida > Araneae > Nephilidae > Nephila > Nephila pilipes. The sequence continues at coordinate 575,868 of BMAW01029087.1, read as the reverse complement.
TTTGGATTTGATGGCCAAGTGGATATTGCTTTCGTAAATGGTTGAATGAACTTCATTCATTGTCATGATATGCTATGTCATCAGTTATCCGTGATCAGCACTAGATGTTTTTTAAGACAATGCGTGTATACATCGTTCAAACTCGACAGCAGCGTAGTTAGAAGCAAATGGAGTATCTACATTGGATATTCAAGCTAGAAGCCTGGATCTAAACCCCAAAGAGAATATATCGGAATATTTAATTCAGGCAATTTAAATAACAGTCAACAATACCACAGTGTTCCCTAACTGAAAACACCGATTTGTGATGTAAGGAGAGTAACATACATGTAAACTTATTTCACAAATAAGTTGGACTCAATGGCAACTCGAATATTTGATGTAATCATGAACCTTGGTGGTTCAAAGAAATCTTGAGGTACTTTTTTCCTTATTTCCATTAAAAGTATATCTTACATATTTCTTCCTATTTTATATTTCTTTTGAATAAATGAAGATTTTTCATGGTCAGACTTCTTTGCGAGCAGTAAACTTTCAATTTTACCCATATATACTATTTTTATTGCTTTTTATTCATTTTTATTACTTTTGTTTAATATTATAAACTAGGCTGGCTAACACACGGGCCGCATGTGGCCCGCCCGGTGTCATCTGAACGGAGCTGGGTCATCTGAACAAAAATTTAAACTTTTATTGTATATAAAAGTACAAAAGAATATTTCACCATGACTCGTTCGTATCGTATCCCATTACTATGGGAATATCTCAGTATATTGACTCAATTATCACCACAATTTTTCTTCCATATTCTTGATCAAAAACAATTTCAAAGTTGAGTTCATTTTAAAAAGCGCACCGGCCATCTTACATGAGTGGGAGATGCACAATGTACACCAGTAATTCTCAACATGTTTAAAGCTGCTCCCCCCCCCCCCCGAGGAATGAAAAATATTTTTAACATCCTCTTTGTGAAAATGCCATAATTTAGAATATGGGGAAAGGGGGAAGGTTAATAAATTATAAGAGGCAAAATGTTCAAGTAACTTCAGTCGATTTTCACACCAAATTTGTGAGGTTTAACTCGATACATTTGCTCCGGTTGTTTATTGTAGTCTATTTAATAAAATTAAAATGACTATTGAAGAAAAAGGGGGACGGGGGAACATGCTTAGAAAGTTTTTTTATTCTTAATTAGATAATAATAAAAAGTGCAAAAATTTCTTTTTAAACTAAAAGAGTAGTATCTATGAAACAATTGAACACCTATGTCAGTCACTGCCTGTTTCTTAACGTTCGGTTCAATACTTTTAGTGAGATGAAGGCGCTAGTCCCCTTTTTTCACGATTTGAAATCGTTTTCCCGTTTTTGTAACTATATCCGTCACAGCATTGATTCTTCTCTCGACGAGGTAAGATGAAGGAAAAGCAATTAAAAATTTTTTTATTATAGTCTACAATCCCAGATAGAGACGACTGATGTTACCTTGAAGCTAAAATTGTATAAGATGATTACCATTTTGAAAGCTGGCTTTCAAAGTTTCAGTAGTTCATCCAGAATCTGATCCTCTGTTGACTCAATGTTCACAAAAGGGCTCATGATACATTAAGGAACTTCTGAGAACAAAGTATCATCAAAACGTTCAGAAAAGTCCTTGTGTAAAGACTCACGGTAAACTTGTGTATCATCGAAGTAAATTTCACTGTTCTTATGCAAATCCGACAAGATTGGAAACTGGCTGAGTTCGTTTATAAATTGTAGCAATATCTCTCTCAGAGCTACATCTTTCTCTTCAAGAAACTCAAGCACGGAGTCGAAAAGCATAGTGTCCAGAATCCATTGAGGCAGGCTGCTATGAAAAGGCAGGAAAACTCAGTGGGTACAAGCAAGAGATTGAATTCTTCATCGTTCTGTCCCGGTAATTGATCTTTGAGAGCAATACAGCGAATTTCGTCCACAAGAGATGACATAATGTTAGGACTGATGAGGGATCACTTAGTGCTTTTGCAACTAAATGATGCCTGTGAATCCCACAGCTAAAATACCTGGTCCCTCCTTCAAAAGGGCGATGAACCCACGATGACGACTCACCATTACAGAAGCTCTATCTGCAGGAACGGCCATAATGCTCGCAAGAAGGATATTTTTCTTTTAAAACAACATTTGACAGTTTAAAAATAGATAAAAATAGTATTTGCAATCGAATTTCTTGTAAAGAGTGTATATTGAACAATTTTCCTACCTTCATAAACCAGACATATGCCAACAGTAAACAGATCTTTAGTTCCAGAGATATTCGGGTTTAACCAATAGAAAGTTTACAAAATTATTTTGAGCAAAGTGTTCATTATTTTTTATTCGTTTCTAAACACCCTTGGATATACAAATGGATATATAATTAAATATTATGAAATACTTTGAAGTCAAGAAATTTTATAATTGCTTGACTTCAAATATTTTCTGGGCCATCGTAGGAAATTGGAAGCAATTATGGATTTAAGGATTTTGTGACTTGTGAGAAATTCAAATGCTTAAAAAATTTTATGTTATATTTCCCTTTATTATAATTATGCTTGATAATTCCTATTTTTGTAATAATACTGTTTTCTCAATTTTATAAAAAAAAAAACTTTGGTTCCTATTGTGTATTAGAAAAGCGAATAAGAATAGAATGTAAATTTAAATTTTTGGTTAATTGCGTGTATACCTTTATTAATTTGCTCCTCTTACCAAAAACGGAAAATAATTAAACAAGTTTATGCACATAGTATGTAATGTTTGCAGATACTGCAAACTAAAATAAATCATATTTATGTATTGTTATGTTTGTTATTTCAAAAGTATAATATCATATGCATTGCATATTTAAAGCACTAGAAGCGGACTTTTTAAGCAAATTTATTGTATAAAAATATTAAATGCTTTTGCTTAAAATTCGCAATACACTTAATGATATAAAAACTGTTTCAAATTCCTTTTCAACAGCATTTACTTTAATTCATTTATTTATTTTAAATATGTGAATGTATAAAAAAAAATATCTGTGCTGAGAAATTACCAAAAGATAACTTATTTTCACTATCTGCAGATAAAATTAGAAAATGGAGTATTTAGTATTAATTTAACACAAAACATCATTCCCCCCCCCCCCTAAAATTCAATCATCTCGAAATTTCCTCCAATTTGTAAAGAAATCATATAAAGTAATTATATAGTGTTAAATTCACATTCGAAAGGGTTTTGGTTCGAAGTATCTAAAGAGCAAGGGAATCAAAGAACAAGTTAAGGAATAGTTCTTTAAAAAGGAATTAAAACATGTAAGAAGAGTTCATCCAAAAAAACAGAAATTCTCATCCCTACATGGATGATAGTAAGAATACTTTTTTTCCAGCAGAATTTTTCTAAATTGCTTATTGAAAAATTGTAGCAAAACATTTTTTATTGTAGAATAGATGGAAAAAATAAAGTCTTACGTATAGATAGATAAGAAATTGAGCAGTAAGTTATGTTAAATTAAATGTTCTATCATGCAAAAAATGATTATTTATTAGAGAAAATTCTGCAAATATTGCTACAGTCTTTTGTATTTGTTTTAGGTCAACATTTATCTCATTTCATCAAAATTTGGTTGTACTGACTGGTTGCATTCGATCTTCTTTTTAATGACCATGAAAAAAAACCTGTTTATTAATTTATTGATATATATAGCTAATGTGTGTGTGTGGCTTCCATGTCTTTTAATTTGCTAACTAATTTTAATGTCCTTGTAAAGTCATTGTATTCCATACAAATAATTTAATATTTATTAAGTACATTACCACTCAGTGTGATGGTTATACATAAATTTACTTCCCATATATCGTAGAAATTGTATACCTATTTTTTTATTTTTTTTTTGTAAACACAGATTGAAATCACTACATATCATTTTGCTTTAACAATATATTGAATTTTATGTAATATTTTCTGTTGTAATTCTTAGAATATCAAGTAGCCTTGCTGTGTGATGGGTGGCCGCGGCCCAGCAGTTTTCGGCCGTGGCCACCAGTTTTCTTCAAGTCGAGGTTTGAGTCTTGATGCCACTAAAGACCCAACGTGTAGCCGTGGCTAATGCTCTTTAAATCTGTCGAAGATCAAAGTCCTCCCGGTTGCATGGTGTGGAAGTTAGAAGAGGTGAGTGCCTGCTCAGATGTTGCCCTCGTCACTTGACCGAGATTCAAAATTACGAGATCCGACGCCAATAGCCCTCGTGTTGCTTCTTGTGTGACGTTAATAAAAACCAACCAACCAACCATCATTTGGATGGATATAACTTATTGGTTAAGATCGTGAATTTGTTTGTGCTAAAGACTGTTATACTCGTATAACTAATGAAGGATAAAACTGTATTTAAAATTAAAGTTGACTATATAATCACCAATTAGTGTAAAATTTGACGAAATTGTTCAATTTTCATCAGAAACATTCAATAGAAGTTGAAAATTATAAAATTCGTCTGAAACATCTCTTTTTTAATGTTTTTGAGCAATTTCATTAAAGTGAAAGTGATGGAAGATTATGGTGAAGTGATATATCCATAATTTTATATTTGTAATATAAATTTTATTCATTTCTAATTTGGGAATCTTTTACAGGAACTAATATCTGCCACAATTTTGCTAACTTGTTTATTTTAGAATATTAACAGTATTTTCCCCCTTGATTCAGTCAATTTATTATTAATGTTGCTTAACAATCTACCGATTTGAATAACAATTAATACATAGAAAAGTGGATTAAGTTAATGTATCTAGAACTTTCTTTAATCTACGGTTAGTGAAATATTATTCAAAGCAAGCAAGAGCATGCAAAATAATATTATAACCATGTTATCCACACAATTGAATTAATTTGTTTAGATATCAAAATAAATTTCACTAATTGCTTATTATTTAATTAAGTACCAAAATATTATATCTATCTTCAAAGCAATAAAATGTTTGGTGTTTCTGAACATATCTAAAATATTTTTTATTTGTATAATTAGCAGACAAGAACAGTTTGAAGTCCAAAGTTTTGAAATGTTTAGTGCATTTTTTTGCCAACAGAGAGCAGCTCTTTTAATGTTAGGACAACGGAATTAGAATATCCATTTACTACTTTCAATAAAAACAGTGCTGTCGCCTATCGTCATCTTTTAGAACTAAAAATATTAAGAGCTGCTTATCTAGTAGATATCGGGGGACAAAAATATATTTCTTGAAATATCCTTAAATTTATATTTTTTAACTATTTCTTAAAATGTAATATTAGGGAAAAAATTTCAAAAACTGTATTTCAAAAGAGATTTAAAGATAAATACTAAAATATCAAATATGTTTCTACAATTTTGTCTACCTTTCGAAAATATTTTGAAAACTGAATAAAAAAATTATTCTAGGTATAATTGTGAAATCATAAGAAACTTTAAAAATCTAATATAAACTAAATTTTTATAGTATACATAAAACACAAAATAATATAAGCTTTCTAATCAATTACGAATCTGAAAGCAGAACGATTTAACTTTCTAGTGTCCATTTTTTTTTTCTGAAAATAGTAAAAATGCTTTTCATTTTTGTTTAATCGAAACTTTTTTTAAAAAAAATTAGCTGAGCCATAGTTTTTATTTAAAAAAAATTATCTGCTTTCAAAGAGAAAATATTTTTAAAATTAAATTATATTTTTATCATAATTGTTGAATTATTAGCAAAAAAAATGTCAAATTATTAGCATTCCACAGCTTTCTCGTTTCCTAATCGAATTTCATTTTAAAAAGTTAATCTCGAATAATATTTTGTGTATGGATATAAATAATTATTTTTATTTAAATAACTATAAACTGATCAAAATTTCTTTTTAAGAATACAGAATATAAAAAAAAAAATTAAAAAAAAAACTATTTATTTCCTTAAAGTCGAACTTTACTTCACGTTATACGAATTCCATGAATTTCTATTATATTTCATTACAATTACAACTACCACCCAATTTGAAACAAATTAATTCATGCGTTATTGTTATCTGGAGATCATACAAGTCTCAAAATCAAACTATAAAACTCCACTTTTTTTTCCTAAATAAACATTATTGCATTAAAAATCATTATTTTTTTTCTATTTAATATTTAGTTAACAATGACCTAAAACAAATCAAAATAATTCTCAAACAATGATACAGAACGAACATAACAAGAAAATACATTCAAAAACATTTTTATGTGGCTATTTATAAAGAACACTCTCAAACTCATGGTTGAAAGTCCCAACTAAAAATGTATAAATAATTGAAAATAAGTTAGAAAAATCCTCTATACAAAACTTTTGAATGTTCAAAGTTTTTTTCATAATTTTAAATTCTTAGTGAATCTGAAATGAAGAAAATTTAAGTTCGATAATATACCAAAAATTTAAAAAGTTTAAGGTTTTGCATGTTACTGAAACTTCACTTAATGGTCCCCTAAAGGCATATTTATATTTCAAGTACCTTTATATTCCTCAGTTTTCCCAACAAAAAAATACAATTAATTTTTGGATTAATATATGCAATAATTTTTTTAAGTTTCCTCAATCTTCTAATTATTATTAGTTCATGCTGCTTTAGTTATTTTATTATAAAATTTCGCTAATCTTATATATTTTTAAACATATATTTTTTTAAATTTATTAAAAAGTAATTTTTTTTTAAAAAATGTCTTACAATAGTAAATTTCTGTTGTGTGATATGCCCTTACACTTTACTGGTTTTACTCAAAAATCGTAAATTTTTATTAACTAATCACATTTAATCATGAATATTAAATTTAGGCTTACTTAAATTTAATCTCGTTTATGAAATAAGTGATTGCCAGAAGAAGAAGAAAGTTTATCATTTGTGTGCAATAGTTGTGTAAATCGTCCATAAGGATTCCGAAATGATTTTGTCATTGTAAACGTAGATAAAGTACTTAAGATTTATGCAATTACACGAAAACATTAATTCTTACAAAAGGTTATTAAATATCTTGGAAAAAATACCTTTTTTGAAATAAGTATGGCGAATAAAGGAAAAATTGATAAAAGAAAAGATAAAAAAAAATTTTATGAAGTATACAAATAGAAACTAAAATGTCTAGACATTTTTAATTCCTAAATTTCATAAGGTACCAATTAAAATTTTTGCAGTAGTTGTGTAAAATTTGTGGTTATAATACATACACACAATAATATAGCGGGTAAATTATTCCAAATTATTATACAAGATACTATAGATGATCTTAATAAAACGCTATTATTAAAAATAGTTCTGATATGATCAAATATATGAAAAACAAAGAAATTTACTCTGTCAAAAGCTTTGGCTTTAAAGATGAGTTTAATGTAATAAATATAGACTTATTAGAGTTCTTCCAATTATTTTTAAGAATTATAATATTAAAAAACTCTATTCATGTGAAAGTTTTGATTATTTAGTTAATAAAGTGCTTAAAAGAAAACTGTAATAAATTTAATGATAAAAAATGTACACGAATTAACGGTATACCACAAGGTAATCCAGTTAATATATATTTACAGTTTTACGAATAGAAGGAAATGAATTATGAAATTTTATTTTGTTTATACATATATGTGTGTGTGTGTGTGTGATCTTATTATTTTTTTAAAATAAATATAACCCTAGAATTGAACCTAATTTATCTTTTTATCTTTCTTATTTAAATTTGATTCACACTATTAAGAATCTTCTGGATATTGAGTACTTGGATATTAAAATAAAAATTATTGCTAATAAAATTTATTTTAATATTTTTGATAAAAGAGAAAGTTTTAGTTTCTTTATCAGTAGAATGCCTTACTGAAATAGTAATTTACATAATTAATATTTCGTAATAAAAATTAATTACGAATAATTTAAATATGTTGGCTAATTTTAATGAATTAGATAAATACTGTCATGATGTTGGCTTTCTTAATTTTTCGATAACAAACTGAAATCTGTAGATTAAAAGATAGAGTAAATACATATTTTAATATATTTATTAAAGAACTTTATATATTTCTGCTATTATGTTACTAAAATTTAAATTGTTAAGTACTTAGAATAATATTATAATTATATTATGTAATGATGATAGCGATATGTATTTCTCAATTATATTTTTATTATGTAAATAGAATTATGGGTTTTTTAACTTAACAATTTTCTTTAGAAATTTGTAACGTGTATCATGAACTTTAAATTTACTCAAATATTTTCAAAAAATATATTGGTAATTTTTACTATTTTTGTTTTTTATAAGATTTGAACTCGTTTTACAGGCCCAACATTCACTTGCAGAAAAATGTTAAAGAAAAAATGGAACCACTTTAAAATATTTCAAAAGCATATAACCCAAGCAAGGAAACTAATAAATATATATTGAGAAAGAAAGATCCATATTTAAAACAAAACATGAAAAGAAAAAAAAAAATCCAACGTTACGAGAGTGATTCAAAAAGTACTAGTATTTGGAGAAAGATGGCACCATTAAGGTAAATTATTGTTACCATTGGGTGCTTCCATCTGATAAATGGAGTTGACACAAATATCTTTGATTCCTTAGTTAGACTTGATTTGGTAGTCATTAGGGGTCAATCCAAATTTGATTGCTGACACGTCGAGTTGTCACAGTCGATACTGAATGGATTCATCGTTTAAACCAGAAACCAAGCAATAATCAAAATAATGGGTTCCATCCTATCATCCTATTTACCAAACAAATATAAAGATGGTCTGTCTGCCAAAAAAATTATGACGAAGAATTTTTGAGGTGCGAGAGGGATCATGATTCCGAATATGAGTAAATGAGACTTATGCAGATGTCTAGTGAGTTATGATGTTGTCTAGAGACAAAACATTTTTGCTGCTACGAACACCATCTCTTAGATTTTCTAAAGACATAATGAACGGCCATCGTAAAACAAGAAAGATTAGAAAGGATTCAAAACTTACAAATACAACTTCCACACAACAAATTTTTAACTCTAACCTACAAAGATTTTACCGACAATAAAACCAAATAAAGCATTGCTATCCAACAGGGAAAATTTATACTATTGCAAAAAAAAAAATTAAATTTTAAAAATCTTAGAAAACCAATAAAATAATTAACTCAATAAAAAGAAATAGTA
>BMAW01029087.1:500692-566604 GCA_019974015.1 Nephila pilipes | reverse complement strand
TTTTTATTGTAAAGTGAGGAACAATATTAATTACATAGTCTCCATTTTTTGTCCTTATGTATTTCTTTTCCCTTACTTTGCAATGTAATATTGTTTGAATTTTTAAATTATTGCAATTTTGAATTAATGGTTTCTGGTTGTATTAAATTAATATTTTGTTTATTGTATTTTAGCAAATTTTTAGAATTATAACTTTTGATAATATTTATAAATTGATTGTTGATTTTTCTTCTAACTTTTTCGTTTTTATTTAATTCAGTTGTATTTTAGTTTTTTGTTCTAGATAAATTCTTAAGTTTTTAGATTTGATAATCTGTATTTTATTTGATTTCATATATATATATATATATATATATATATATATATATATATATTTCTGAATATGATTTTCTTTGAAGGTTGCTCAATATTATTTCTAATTTTATAGCCGCCTTTTTATAATGTATTCACTGAAAAGGACAGTTTGACTATTAATTCTGAATTAACATTGCTTTAAAATAGACTGAATCTTGTTGCAGCATTTATTACGTAAAATTCCATTTTTTCACTTTTCATCAATTTATAAATATTTCAATTTCGATACTTCTTATACTATTACATTTGTGTGGCTTTTATTTCTTTCCATATACATGCCTTTTGTAATTTATCTGTAATAAATTAAGTTTTCTTTTGTAGTTCATTTTTATTCATTCAATTTCTTTTGTTTTTAATGATTTTACATGCATATTTATATGACTTGGTATATATAGTATTTAGTCAACACATTATACGAGTATAATAATGATTTTTTCCTTGGCTGAATTTTTTTTATTTAAGTTTTATTTTCTTAAATTATTTTTGCAAACTTTTATTTTCATTATGCAGTATTAAAGTTTCAATGCGGCGTTTTGCTCGTAATTTTTAATTTTTTTAGACTTTTTTGATTTAATTTACTAATGATTTTTTTATTTATTTATTTCCATTTTTTAAATTCTTTTTTCTTTCATTTTCACCAATTTTTTCTTTCCTGTTTTTCTTCTTTTAATATTTCATTATTCTAAAGGTTATTTTACATTTTTCTACTCATACAACACACACTCATATATATATACATATATATATATATATATATATATATATATATATATATAAATCAGAAGAGTAGAAAAATAAACAAAATACAACAAATGAAAAAAAAATTGAAACCTTCACATTTTTTGAAAATACAAAAATGGAGAATAATATGTTTGATGTTGAGCAAACTTTACATCGTTAAGCTGGATTATCTTAGAATTATAGGCCGAACTATCCCCCTCAACAAAATATATTATCAACAAATCGTTTATAACACCAATAATATAAACAGAAAAAACTATAAAAATTTTAATTCAAAAATAAATTTTTAAAAAAAAATACACAAACAATGAAAAAAATCTTTAAAAGCAAATGCAAAAAATCGAAAACTAAAATACGTAAGTTTTTCCAAGTATAACACTCCACGTGTATTAATGTTATATATATAATATAGATGGATTGCTAATTGACGTTGCACTTGGAAGTAACATGATGCCTAAATTACTAGTTGTAGGGCCATTCTGTTCCTTCATTGTCAACCCCTTGGGTTCGTGTCACCACATTTCGTTGTTTTTGAGTTCATTCATGGATAAACCCCGACTAATTAAATCAGCTGGGTTATCCTTCCCTATACAGTGATGCTATTCTTTGAGTTTGCTTAATTTTTGTATTTCTTGTGCTCTATTTTTCACAAACACCTCGTATGTGTTTAAGTCCCCTTTGATCCAGAAACAGGTTATTGACGAGTCAGTCCAATAAAATTGATTAATAAAGAGCTCAAGAGCAGTTTCTATTTTGTGGCTTATTCTCGCAGACAAAAGTGCATCGCAATCAAATAGTCGTTACTAATCGACAACTAATTTAATCAACACAAATATTTCACAGAGAAACGTATACATGTGGACACTCTTGTGTCCTCTTTCTCTCTCTCTCTCTCTGAAGATCTTTCACAAAGTCAGTACAAACAACGCTCTCTATCAAAGAGTGGGTTCGACCAAATGGATTGCTAATTTATGTCGCACTTGGAAGTAACACGATACCTAAATTACTAGTTGCAATCGTACTGGATAAAAAAAAGAATTTTGTAGAGGGAAAATGGAAATGCATTCATGCAAACTCGCATGCTATTCGTAGGTACAACAAAGACAGTTTATCAAGAAAGAAAAACTCTGGTCTATTTATTTCATATAAAGGTGTTCATTTGGCTTTCATAAAAATCGTTTAAATGTTCAAATGGGTCTACTATAAATCAGAATGCCAAGTTATAGATCTTTATTTAAATTCAATAGATCGCTGTCGATTCTTTTCGTGAAAAAAAGAAATTTCTGGCTGCAAAAAAATTCCTTATTTTACTCTGTTAATGGTAATTGCTCACAAAGTATTTCTAAGAATGTAAAATATTTATAATTGGGCTCTCATTTACTTCTAATAAAAATGTAATGAACTAGACAATAGCACCAAAAACAAAAACAAAAAAAGAGCTCATGTGATAGTAATTCTAAAAATTTGAGCCTGTGTTTACTGAAAGTTTATTTAAATTTACAAAATTAATTAATTTTTTTAGAAATTTAATTCATTAATCCGATAAAAGTGTTCATGTTTTAAATATAAATTCATATTTTAAAAACAATTTATTTTTGTGTGCGCTTATAACATATATTATATACGTAAAATATTTATAAAATGTAACACCTTTCTGTGAAATAAGGACACAAAATCAAGATGAAAGTATTTTATTAGTTTTAAAAAACACAAATGATATAAATTGCATCTAATCCCAAACACATCTTTATGCCTTTTATAATAATACAATTTATTTAAATAATTTTAATATCAGTCAAAAAGCCAAACTAAAATACAATCAAACTAACAATATTATTTCCAATAATTTGTTTTTAAGTTCATCGTACCAGCGGTGAAATGTTCGTAAACCACAGTAAGACTCTATCCAGTAGATATACGTCCTGTAGATGAGGTAATGGCAAGACTCTAAGATATGACATGTTTAATGAAAGTGTATTAAACACAGATACTGTGTATTTTTTGTCTTCTATGGAAATAGTAACCCAAGGTGATTTGGATTAAATAAATACAACTGGTGGATTCCAAAAAAAGTCGTATAAATGTCTCAAATTTAGTTGTTTACACTTATTATCTGATTTATCCATCCGATATAAGAAGACACTTTAACATATACTCCAGGTACGTTTTCTTTGCCACATCCAAATCCCCAAGACACTAATCCAGTAAGTTCATAGTAGCCTTCGTTTTCACAGGTCAGTGGTCCACCACCATCACCCTAGAAATGAAATTTTAAGAATTTGAAATTGGCTTTGTTAATTTCATTTTAACGTTAAGTTCTCGAAAAAGTAGAATTACTCAGAATGAATATTAATTTACTATTAAGGAAAGAAAAAGTCTTCAAATTCCTAATGCATTTTTATTTTCATAAGCAAAACATTCTAAAATACAAAAACATTGTTAATTTAAAAAAAAAAACAAAAAGAATAAAAACAGATGATTGTGCCAAAATAAAATAAATTAATTTATTAAATATTAATAAGAGCAAACGATATATATATTATTAAAATAGACTGTAATAATCTTTTCGGATATTATAATAAAAGCAGACGATAAAATACTAAATTAAATATATCTTAGCAATGTAAATAAACCTTAAGAAAACTGAATGTAATGATTATAACCATAATGTATTATAATGTCAATATTTTGAGCCTAACACTATGTATTTATTATTTTATGCCCACACATTTTTGTTGAAACCATTCTCTCAAAACAGCTACACGTTAGCACGTGTTGAGAAAAGGAAAATATCATGCATTTCCATTTTTAAATGAATATTTCTTTCATGATTTCATTAATTTTACTTTTCCTTAAAATAGGTAAATAACAAGCACTATTAACGATCTGTAAAACAAGTACATTCTCTTAAAAGACAAAAATTTAAAAGAAATTAACAATATCCTTGGAAAGTAAATGTAATATTTACAAGTGAAAGTGTTTTAAGAACAATTAATGAACCTTTAATACACCTTCCAATTAGATATAATAATTAAGCACTCATTAAAGTTTTGATGTCTTAAAAAGTAATATATACAATTTTCTTTCTCAACCATCACGGTTATATATGTGAGAAGAATGAATGTTATTCTGTACCCGACAGATGGAAGTATTTCAAATTTTATTCGAATTATATTTTAAAATTGTATTTATTTACAACACCTTAACAATATATTTTAAAATTTATTTGAAGAAACTAAATATCTTTAATATGTCTAACTACATATAAATACATATGAACTTAAATTTTTAGAAACTAGGAAATTAGGAATTAAAAGGTACGGAGTTACGGCAGCAACACAATCAAGATAAAAGATGATGACACACACACATATATATATATTAAAATTTCTAGGACCCACCCTTTATTTTAGAGATTAATTACCTGACAAGCGTCATTTCCTGATTCACCCCCTGCACAGAAACTACCTGCAGGTAGTATGAATTGTTTTTCTGTAACTTTATTCACTTGTTCTGTGCATAACTTTTCTTCCACGATGGGCAATGTAGCTTCACGAATCTTGAGAGCGATAGGTCCACCTTTAAAATAAAAGAAAAAGTGCTAACATTAATTACATGTTTCTCAAAAATGCAAGAATGTATTTTAAAAGGAAGTATAATAGGATTGCTAGTTATGCTAAGTAAATTTTTTGCCATTTTTTTTTTATTTTTTCCAGAATAAAAATAACCATTTCATATTTTTTAAGATTATTTTACTTCCTTAAATTTATTTCTAAGTTTGTTTTTTTTTTTCTTGAATTCATAGGTAAATAAAAAGCTATCGTGCGGAACAAGTTCCACATAGATTACTTTTTCAGTCATGAGCCCAGAAAAAGAAATGCTGATTTAATTTATTAAAAAGAAGGAAACTAAATTTAACAATATATTTTTACCCACCAGGATAATTTATTTGTTATTTTTTTTCTATGTTCCAACCAGAAGTGAGTTGAACTAGCTTTCGCATGACAGTTTCAGTAATAATAGCCTATGAGTTAACAATAATAAAAGTCAATTTTGCTTCTCTGTATGCTATATTCCGGTGAATGAAATTTAATGAGAAGCATTGAACTATGAATGTTCTTCGTGTGTATCGAATCCTAAAATATGGATCCAGCGCTTTTGAAAAAGTGGAATTATTTTAAAATTATAATTAATACTAAGAATATTTAAACATATTTAATTATATAAAATACATAATCTCCTGAAAGAAAATCAAGTTAAAGGAAAATTCTCAATAAGTTGTTTGTGAGAGTTAAATAACATAGAAAAATATTTTTCACTTTTAATACAAGTGTTTAAATAAAATATTGGTTTATTAATATGTCATGTAATGTATTCATTAAAAAGATAAAGCGGTGTGATAAAGTTGTGATGTATTTCTTTCATAATTTAACTCTATGGCCACTTTAAAGTATAATTAAATGGTCAATAAGCTGGTAACACCAATTGAAAATACGTAAAAGAAGGACAACACACTTTGTTATCTACCGAAGAATATGCAAGATGGCTCTCTCTTTCGAATCCCTCTTAACTCAATTAATTCTAGTTTATATTCTGATAATAAAACCGAAGCTTATCAACACTCATTTCAATTGAAATACATCTCGATTACAGCAGATTTGACTCTTTTTATTCTGATAAGGAGTTTCTTCCAATTACTTCAGTGCAAACGATTAATTACGATGACTCACTCGGATGTGCATATCTATTATCTTGTCGTTATCCTCTATCTTCCTTTTCTTTCTTTTCAATTCTATTTCGCTTATGTATCACTATCTCTAATTCAATTATCTGCTCTCCTTATCTTTATCTTATGTAATTAATCTCGTTTCATTTGATTGACAAGGAATTGTGATTACACTTAATTCAAATTACCAAAATGTCCCCAATGTTAGTGAAGAGAAAATCTTGAATAGCTCAACGTCACAACTTTTATATATTATTATAGTTGATTAAATGTTATTCTTAAAAATCAACTTAAACTTAATTTAAGAATATTATTACATTTGAAATTAAGCATATTCATTTGCCCGAAATCTGCTACTTGCTGTTTACTTCTACAAGACAAAAAAGAAACACGAAGGAAATTAGTATAAACCCAATGAAATAGACAGTTTCATATATTTAAGGAAATGCTCGAAGTTTAATTTTTTTTCAACAAATTTGTTTTTGACATTTTGTTAGATGATGAGCTCGGACTGTTTTGGGTGAAATGCAAAAACATTATCATACAAATCTGAGAAAAAGTTTATCCTTTGAAGATCTTAAAAACTATCTTTAGAGACTAATTTCAAACACACACTACTATTGATCTATTATGCCCATACGGTCCTGAACCGACATTGAGCTTCTCAGAAATTTTCTTGTAATTAGAGAAATACTCCTAATACCATAATTTTTTTTTTTTTTTTTTTTTTTTTTGAAAAAAATGGGTCTTAAATAAAATTAATTTTCTATGAAGAGAGAAAAAAAATGCCATAAAGGCTTTAATATATGATGAAATCAGGAGAAATACTTTGCAAATCAATGAGGAATTACATGCGACCCGCGGTTTGCGCATCCCAATCTGGATTAAAAAGTATAAGAAAAAATTCCATAGAATTCTTGCATTATTCATGAATTCAAATGATGCATTGTTTCTTAAATCATTTATCATACATCAACCACATGCTCGAATTTTCGAGTAATTAATGCATCTGATATTTAGTAAGAATTATATAACGTTGTATCATGGGCTGTATTCGCGAATACTTCCTTTCAACTAACATCTGGGGTTTCTTTCTGATTGTATACTTATAAGTTCCCAGCTCCTTTCAAAACAAATGGAACGTAACTTGATGCAATTTTGGTAAACTTTGGTGGTGGAGTGAGTAAATGTAATCAAGTCGTATAAAAGCAACAGAGAATTGAAATGAAGATGAATTAAGCATACACACTAAGAAGGGTATTATTATGATGTGCGTAAAATATTCTGGCGTGTTTATATAGCTGATTAGGGGAGATTATTACTCAACGCTGTTGGAGCAATTACAGGAGGTACTCGCCTTATATTCCGTTAAGCGTATTTTTTGGTAGATTATAGAGCTTGTTAGATATCGCAGATAAAGAAAGTAATCTGTTCGAGAGCATCTCCATCTCTCCCCTCTTTATCAGAAAAGTCAATTAACATATATTCTAGATAGAATTAAATTTTTTATTTACTTTAGTCAGGGCTTAAACTTAAGTTGAAATTTAGATCTTATAATAAGAATAACATTTAAGATGACAGACGATACAGGTAACAGGATGACGTCACAATATGTTCAAAAAAAAGTTTTAAAAGATTACGATCGGAAAGGAGAAGATTGTTATCCAACAAACATTAATTTTCGGATTCATATACATTTTTAAAAGCTTTGAAGTAATTAAAAGAAACCGACTTACTCTCGTCCATGTATCCATAACCTGTTACTGTACATCTCTTGCCTGGATTATTCTCTGCTCCTCTGGCAGGCAGACAGACTAAACATACACTCTCTTGCAATTGGACTGGGTGTTCCAATCTGAGCAACGCAATGTCATTGTCTAGGGTCTGTCCGTTGTGGTTATGGTGGATGTAAGAAGTGGATACTTTCTGTGTTTGAGCGCCTGGAGTTCCGTACTGACTGGCCAAGTCGTAATCTCCGACTCGTACATATATGGCATCGCCATTTCTAACAAGACTGAAAAGATTTTGCAAAGCATTAGAATTTTATCAAAATAAAGAGACATTAATACAATAATTATTTATGTTGAGATAAAGTACTTTTGGACACTAACAATGAAAAAAGTATCCTAATTTAAAAATCAAAGCCTTACATAAAATTAACAAACGTGCGTAGTGTTAATATAATTTGAAAACGAATAAAATTCATTTGATATGTTTTTGCAATTTTAAACCTCATATCGCGAGCGAAAATATTATTAGTATGTCTTAAAAATTTATTAATAGGATTTAAATAAAAGAAAAAGTAGTTGAGAGAGTGAGAGATAAATTATTCTGATAAAGATAGATCTTTTTCATTGCTCGAAAGTTGATTATATTGTTCATCTTAAAACTAAAAAATATGTCAGCAATCCTTTTTAATAATAAGTTTTTTACTCATGAAATCTTTCACACTAATAATGTTCTCGATAATTTTATTATTTTAATCTTAGTCACGTTAAAAATGTACCAATTAAACATATAACTAAGTATAATATTTATGAATTTCCACATTTCTCCATCTCAAGAAATATATTCTACGATGAAATTCTCATATTTCTCGTCTGTGCATTTTGATGAATTATTATACTTTTTACATATTAAATTTATGAAATATTAGTTTGCTTTAAAATCTAAATGTATAATATCTTATGTGATGTATAAATTTTAGTTCAACTAATTCGTGTTTCCTAAAACTGTGAACAAAATTTTTAACCTCGTGTTGTATATCTGTTTCACGATTTAATGCAATGGAACAATTAGGTTTTCGTTTTAACTTGCCATTTTAGACATTACTATAAAATTAAAGAAATTTGAATTATATTTTTAATTACTTGATAAAGTGAAGGGTCTGGTTTTTAGACTGTCGGTCATTAAGAGTGTTTATTTTGATCTAGTAAACGAAAATATTTTTTTAAATTTTAAAATACCTTGACAGTTCTAAGAATCCAGCAGAGTTCCCATCGGAATCGATGATAAAATACCGGAAACTCATTTTAGAATCATAATAAAAAATCTTGTTTTATATTGTAGAAAAACTTAAGTTGATGTTTATATTATTTTGGATAAGTAGAAACAATATTAGTACAAATAATGAATTATAAATATATTTTTTATTTTGTAATGTCATAGAATAAAGCATTCTCAGGCCATCGAAGTAACTCATTAAATACTCGTGATTTTCTCTTCACCAATATTGAGGATTTTTTTGTAATTTGTATTGCATAAAATTCTGACTCCTTTCCAACCAAGTAAAACGCAATTAGGCATATTATATGAATATAAGAAGTGTAATGAACAGAAATAGGTATAGTGATATATAAGCGAAAGAATTTAAAGGAATTAGAAGGGAGACAGATGATGAGGCTGATAGATGTTTATTTGTCAATTAAGGTTATTATAGCAATTCATCGTTTGTAATTCAATCAATTAGAAGTGACTTCTGGTTAGAGTAATAGGAGTCAAACCCGCTGTATCTAAGATGTGTCTCACTCTGTGCGTGTGACTAAGACTTTATTGTTTAATTGTAAGCTAGAATTAAAGTGAGTTAAGAAGAATTCGAGATAGAGATACCTTACATATTCTTTGAAGATAGTGAATAAACTGTTTGTCTTTTTTCTGACGTCTCTTTATTTGGATTTGTGAACTTATTAACTATTTAATTAGACTTAAAGGTGTCTGTGAAGCTTAATAATGAACGGTAGACGTTACAAATTTATTGGAACAAATTTTCTCTCACATAGCAAAAATAATAAAATTTCAAAATTAATTTTAGTATAATATTGGGATCTTAAATACTACAAAATCAAAATGAGGCTTATTATCAGTCAATAATGCTAAAAATATTGTTAATGTAAAATGCACTCAATTATTATAAGTTATTTTAACTGCCAATATTAAGGATAATGAAATCGCATCTCTTATAACATAAGCGGATTCTAAAATGAATAGAAATTTCTACTTTCATTTTTATTTTATTTGATATAAAATATTGATGATTCTTAAGGATTACTATATCGTTATGACTGGGTGATTACGGTTCTGAAATATCATTTGAATGCAAGGGGTATCTTTTACAATTTTTGTGCGGTCGAACAATTCATCCATGATTACCAATTAAATGGGGCATGAAGAGTTTTCTCTTAATCTTTGCGGGGTGAGCTCTAATGATGATAGTCCAAAGTGAAAAAGAGAGTTGAGAAGATTTATCCATCGAAACTAAATACCTCTTTATCTTTTTTAACTTTCCTTTCGGTGCAAGGAAAAGTAGGAGAAAGTTAACAGATCAAAAAGGCAGTAATCCCCATCGTATCATTTATTTAAAAGGATTTTTTATGGTGTTTTTCATGTGATGCTTTTTCAAAACATTAATGTAATATTTTTCGTATAGTGTATTCAAGATATCAAAATATTACCGCATTTTTCAGGCTGTTCGAGATTTATCATATTATTACTCCTACGTGACATTTGAATCTGTTCCAATGTTCGGATTAAAATAAATACATTATTTATAAGAGGTTTAAAAGCTTTAAAGAAAATATTTGTTTACTTTTATGATAAAATAAAAACACCGCTAAAACATAAATTACTTAAAAGTGCATTTATTTATATTGATTTATGAATAAAGGTAGATGCGTATGCATTTTTCAATTTTGTAAAAAAGGTATTTCACATAATTTTTGATTTATTAAAATTACGGTTATGTAATTTTACATATAAAAATATTTATTTAGCAACATTAGCTTGCATCTATACAAAAAAGTGAATATTTTATGATTTTCTATGTACTCTCGTTTGATATAGAAAATATCGGATTACGGTATTAAATAACTTTGCAGAAAAAATGCCAAAACTGAATTAGAAAGAAGAGCAATAAGTACTTTCTTTTCTCGAATATTAGAAATCAAGAAATACTGATTATCATAGCTTATTTATTTTGAAGTAGATTGAATGAAGTAATTAGTTCTTAAAAATTATTTTTAATTAATAATTTCAGTTTTTTTTTTTTTTTTATTACAATTGATATCATACTAATAATATGTTGTTTATTTATGCTATTATTTTTGGCTGTAATTTTTAGAACTATACCAAATTGTAAGCGGCTATAAACATAAAATGAATTTGTAAATATTAATTCTCATACGTAAATATTTGTTATGTGCATTGTTATCATTTATGTACAAACAATTATTCCTTCCCTTGTCAAGATTCATGAATGAAATAAACAAATTTAATAAAATTGACTTTGGAAATATTTATAAAGTCGTTCAAAACTAATTTTAATTTGTAATCAATATTCAAAGTTATCCAAAGAACTTTTCAAATTATCTGAATTGACCAATATATATTATAAGCCTATGGTAAAAAATTAAGTACATTTATAATTTATTATTTCCAAAGATAGGATAAAACTGATAAATAATGTTACTAAATTTAGGGGAATTATATCAAAATTTACTCATAATTTCTTAAGCAATAGTAATATTATGCATACTGTTTACAATCAAACACATTTAAGTTTTAATTTTATACAATTCAAACTTACGATGTTATACAGTGGGCGGCTGTCAAAACCCAGCGACTTCCAATAAGAGCACCTCCACACAAATATTGATTTTTTGCATTTATCAAAGCAACCTATAAGATAATTCAGCGTATTAACATGTTTATGAGTATAATTTTTCTAGAAATTGCATGTGAAACTCAAATTTTACTACACGCTTCGTGACCTACGCAACAAAGCAAACATTCGTTTTCTAGGGGAAAAATTACTTTGAGTCGCTTTTCATTCATAAAAAAATATGTTTATTTCTTTTTTTAGAATGAAGAATAAATAGAAATCAAATAAACGTAGACAAGATATTTTTTCGGTTGATATATGGGGGGAAAAATTGATCCGAATATTTGGAAGAATATTGTGAGCAGGAACTGAAATTGTGCAGTAAATTTATTGGCGGTATAAAAATTATAATATTTTCAGAATTTAAGTTATATTTGTGTGTCAAAAAGTTCTCTAACTTTTCTTATCAGATTACGTAACATTTTTTTATAAAAATATGAAATTCATGCTCTTTATATTTCTGTAAGATCTTAAATATGTAAAAATTTTATACACCAAAATTTACAATACCATAAAAATAGTTAAAAAATGCATACCAAAATAATCATTTCAAAATTTACGAATAAAATAGTATTTTACCTGCCAGCACCATTCACCGGGCATGGAAGTTCTTCCTCCAACAACTCGACCTGTTTTTCTTCGTTGATTTCCCTTGATTCCGCAAACGTATATTCCCGGTCTTTTTGTCATTTCTGGTGACACTAAAATATTTTTAGAAACATGTTAAGCATATACAAACTCTTTCATATGTTTAGTTTTTTTTCTAATCGCTAATTAAGTTTCCTTCCTTCACTACAAAGACAGTGATTGAATTTTTGTTTGTATGTTAAATAGCATATTTTATTCGAAATAATCTCTGAAGAAACTCAATAATTAGTTCAGTACACAGTAATCCCTCGTTTAACGCAATACTGAAGCGGTTTGGGTATAACACTCTGTTTTGGTATTACGTTGCAAATTCTTTTAAATTTATTAATTTATGTCATTCGAATTACCTTTTAGCATATAGATACATGTGATTGAAATGAGGAGTATCTGGTACATTTATTATATGACGATGAATTAAATGCAAATAATAGAGAAAATATCGATGATTCTGATAGTGATAAGTCCTAAAAATTGATTGCAAGAAACCAGCAGAAGGTCAAACTTTAGCAAGAAAATTAACAACCTTCTATACAACAAGAAATATATATATATAAAAAAAATTAAGTCAATTCCTACTTATTAGGTCAACAAAGAAAATTTTTATTTTAGTTACTTTTTATTAAATAATTGCAATTAATATAAATATGTTTATACGTATGACAGAATCACAATATTAAGTGGCAAAAGAAAAAATTTTTCGGAGATCTACACGCTTTGTCACTGACAGTATTTATTCCTAAAATTATATCCTTCTAAATATCTTATACAAGAAATTTTTTTTTCTCCCATATAAGGCTAAAATTATTTATTTGAAAATCAAATAAAAAAAATTTATGCTTCGACGAGATTCGATTCGAAGGCATGAAGATTCTACGCTGACGCTCTTCCAACTTTGCCATTGCAAGACAAATGACATAGTAGAAGCATTGGTTGTTTCTTAATTCATCCGGTAAATTAAATGGTTGGAATGCAGTTTAGCTCAATCATCCTTGGCGACAGGAATTATTTGGCGGTATTTTACCAAATGTGGCTACCCTGGTCCACTTCGCTGACTGAACGTTCAGCCAAAAAGAGTCGCCAAGTTTGGCAAATTTTGAAATCGCGTCAAATGGTAAGGCTAAACTGTATTTTCAGCAATTAAATTTAATTAAATGAATTAATATTTGAAAAAACTGAATTGACATCAAGTATCATCCACTACAAGTCTTAAAAAATGTATTTGAACTTGAGTGGAGGAATAAAAAGTGTTTTATTAACGATTGAAAATTTGAACAAGATATATATAGAGTGTGAGCTAATAGTAGGAATTTAAAAAAGGATCTATGAAACACTATGGAAAATTTGCGTGACAACTGGATAAATATTTAGCATCATATAATGAGCTTAATTAAAAAGTGCTGCACATCGCTGTGCAAAAAAAAATCTTTTATTACTAATTTTTGATTAGCCAACCAAACTAAGTCAAATAATTCTACAAAGGTGATCAAGAGATTTCAAGTGACGATACATTTTCTTAACCACAGATAAATAAACTCTAATAAGTGTTTTCTAATGTTATATGAGTTATTTGATTTAAATAAAAAAAAGTTTCTTATAGCATGTTTTCTTTCCTTTTTTTTTTTAGTTAAAAAGACATTAGAAGTCTAACACTTTTTTGCAGTAATGTTGGATTTGTATTGCTTAAAGTTTCAGAGGAATCATTTAACCTCGTTAAACGAGGAGGAGGGATTACTTGCTTTTTTTTAATTAGTTTTATCTAGATAATTAAGTGATATCTTAAATGAATTAATTATGCTATATTAAAATTCTTATGCCAATGCAATTCTTAACGATCAATTTTTTAAAGATAAAGTATGTTTGAGCATGTGATAGTTAAGAGCATGTGTTTATAGTGCAAAAGAGGTACATTTGTTGAAAATATATTTTATGTATATATAAGGACATAAATCTAACTGTCAAGCAATATGAGACCAAATTTGAAATAAAAACTGAGAAATATATTCAGTTATATATTTGTAGATTCATATAGAAACTTATGTCACCATTACTTTATTACAACTTAATGTAAATGAATTCTTAAAAATATTTTCTACTGGTCTATTTTAAATTTTTTTAAAATTCATATATAGGATATTTGTTGACTTATTAATCACCATTAAGCTAATATAAAAACATTTAAAAACAAATGGTAATAATTGAACAACTTTTTATACACTTCTCCTGTAATTCAAAATTATTTAAAAAGTATTACTTTCACTTTTGGGACTTTCATCCGGTTTTCCTAAATCTAATGGGCTTCCAGAGTGCAAATGTTCTTCAAATTTATCTATATTCTCCACAGATGTACAACACAAAGTGCCTTCGGGTTCACATCTGAAACCATCATAAATTGCACTGTTCCCGTAACATGTGAATCTCAAGAAAGATCCTATGCAAGATCCTGGGCACTCGGGTTTCAATTTCTTTAAAGAGTGCTTACTTGAGTTCGTTGAAATAGGTATTATTTTGTCTTCTTCCTCAGGCGGAGATGGAACTGGTTCTGGGTTTTTTACAGGATTCACTGGTTCAACTTTTATCGGAGGTGAAGTCTTTTGCTGATTCTGAATGGGTCTAAAAGAATCCTGTAATGGTATAAATATAGTTTGTGTTGATTCCGCAGCATGAGGATTAGCTATATCATGTAGTTTAGACTCCGATATCTCATCCGAATTGGGTGAGCCTACTATTATTGGCACATGAGATGATATGTTTGAATCAGGTTTCGAATGAAAATTTCCTTGGGGATAAGAAGGACGGAATTTTTCAAGGGGAGGAGATTTATTTGTGAAATCGACTCCTATTGGTCGCAAGCTGTCTGGAGAAAAATCTAAAGACGCACTCACAAAACGATCAGTCGGATGTGGTTTGTTGGGAGCTGATAAATCCTCTGGTTGCATTACGGGCTTGGGATTTTGTATTATTGATGGGGGAATGAATCGGGATGAATCATGGGGCAATTCATTTGGCTGGTGATTATTTTGAATAACAGTAGAATGAGTAAAGTTTTGTTTTCTGTTATTATAATCTTGTAGGTAAGATTCGTCTCGACGAGGTGGTATAATAGGGGATTCATGCACAAATTCTGCTGGAGATGGATGTGATGATCCAATAGAAGGCTGTTGCGCGAATCCTGTAGGAGGTTGTTGAACAAATTCTGTCGGAGGCTGCTGAACGAATCCTGTTGAAGAATGTTGTGAAAATCCTGTTGAAGAATGTTGTGAAAATCCTGTTGGAGGTTGTTGTATGAATCCTGATGGAGGTTTTTGAGCGAATCCTGTTGAAGGCTGTTGAGAAATTCCTACAGATGGCTGCTGAACCAACCCTGTAGGAGGCTGTTGAGCGAATCTAGTGGGTTGCTGTTGTGTTAGTCCAGTAGAGGGTTGCTGTGATATTCCTGAAGGATGCTGGGATTCTGGTCCGGCAAATCTAACAGGATTAATTTGCAAAGAACTGTTTATTTGTTGTGGTCTGAATGGGAAATTCGGTTGGTCGCTATTACCATAATTATTTTTTTGAGGATAAGGTGGTTTACCTAAACCATTATTTCCATGCGGTTGTATATGAGATATTTGACTGTATCCTGTTTGTCCAGAGCCTAAATAACCTTGATTTACATTAACAGGCGGAACAATAACTGGAGGTACGGGTTTTCTAGAATACGGATTTTGTGGTCTTGGTGGATAAGAATGACGTATAGGTTGCTGATTCATTTGGGAACCTTGGTTTTGAGATCCTAATGGGATATTTGGAAAACCAGATTGACCAGGTGGAATGAGCGGAATTGGTGGGGTCTCCACGTGTAGCATATCTTTCACGTCTGGCTGATAACAACAAACAAAATCTTGTTTACATTCTGATTGCAACATAATTTCAGACGGACGATTGCACATTCCACGCAGGAACATAGGTATACATGCACCAGGACATGGAGGAGCATATTCTATATTTGAAGGAGTTGTTGTTGTTGGAATACTGGGCTCATCATTACTTATACAACAACGACCTTCATTTGGGCAGTAATAAACATCGCTTACTGCGTCACAAAGAAGGCTGAAAAGTGGAGCAACACAAGATCCTGGACAAAGAGGCGAACGCATAGTTGTAGAAGATGGTGTAGTTTCATATTTTTCATACTTTGAATACTGAGTGCTTGGATGTTTGTTTTCATAGATGTGATTAGTGGTAAGGGGAATAACTATAGTTGTCGTTTCGTGCGATGCATCCTCTTCATCTTCATTTGAAGCACAGCATGTTGTACCACGTTTACACCATCCTGGTATAGTACTACCGCAGTAGCGTACGAAAATATTCTCTACACAAATGCCTTTGCATGGTCCTGGTTTCTGAGTAGTAGTTGAAACTGTCGTCACCGTCGTTTTGGTTTCTGCAGTAGGACGAGGTTGATGCTTGAATGGAGCCTGCGAAGATGAAGGTGGATCGTAAATATGATTAGTGGTAGTTTCATGTGAAGGCTCTGTTGTAACTAAGAAAACTTCGTATTCTGTTGTTGATTCGGTTGAAAAGTCTTCTGGGAGGGGAGCTGAAGTCTCTACAACAGTTCCAAAATTATAGTCACTACTAACACAGCATCTCAGATATGATGCACCACAAGTAAATTGTTCGACTACTCTACTACACAAAATGGAAGTCAGCGCATGCACACATTCTCCAGGACATGGAATTTCATTTAGTGTGCTGTTGATATCAGGTGCAGGAACATCTGCTGCTCCAAGTAAACCTGTAAAAATATATGAGTTAGTATTGTTTTAAACATACTTAAAAATTCAAAGCTTTTAAAAAACGCTTCAATATTTTCACAT
The DNA here is from genome assembly GCA_019974015.1 of Nephila pilipes. Lineage (NCBI taxonomy): Eukaryota > Metazoa > Arthropoda > Arachnida > Araneae > Nephilidae > Nephila > Nephila pilipes. The sequence goes on along the minus strand of BMAW01029087.1, from coordinate 549,620 downwards.
ATCGTCGTGATAAAAAAACGGAAGAATAAAATTTTAAAATGAAATCAATGAATGAGTTCCCTTATTTAGTTTAAAGGAATGTAGCAGAGAATAAACTATTCTACAAAACAGTTAAATCAAATTGTGCATAACTTCTGTTCATTGCAAATAAAATAAAACTACTAATTATAAACTGAATACGCATTACATTAGAACATAAATATTTTCATGCACATTAATCATGAGAATAATTATCCAAAAGAAATCCATCCGGGTCACCACTTCTGCGTGAGACGTGATCTCTGAAGCATCGGAGGATGTTATTCTATCCCGTGTCCGGGGAGAGAGTGAGTTTACCTTGATGCGGCAGCGTTGTTTCGAATCCTGGTCCAGTGGGTCCAAAGAAAAGTTAACCAATCGCTTTTTGCAGTGCCTCTACCAACTAGGCTGAAAAGACATCTCATCTGACTAGTTAAGCAAGGCATATTAAATTCTCTAGTTGTGGTAGAAGATAATCGCAGCACATCCTTTTGGAAAAGCGAAACAAGATTGTTGGCACAATTTTTTGCAAATGACATGAAAAAAGTTTTTTTTTCACTAGTAACAAGATACATATTGTTTAATAACTCTCTGTTTATTATGTGATATTTTTTCATTCCATTCATTTTATTGAAATATAAATTGTCCTTTTATTATACTTAACTTGGTGATTAAAGCTTAGAGCGTTTTTCAGGTCTGTTTCGTGATTTTTGTCTGGTGACAAGATCACCCCCATAGTGACACCCTACACTCAAAATCTCCAACACGCCATGTTATTGTGAAAGTAATCCTTAAGATATAAATATTATTAAAAATAATTTTGAAAGCACTAAGCAGCGGTGCATTCAATATCTGGAGCTAATTTTATTTACTAAGCCTCGAAATAAGTTTCTTTGAAATTGTTCGTGAGCCGGATCTCAAGTAACTTCAGTTACTTGAGTGTAGTATTTCATTTGAAACTAGTTAAAGACGATACATCAAGCTTAAAAAAGCAAAAGAAAATAGTTTCCTCTTTCAGTTAGGAGGAAAAGGCTTGTTAGTAATGCATACAAGTTTATCTGAGTTACAAGTTTATCTTTATCTGTCTCGTAATACATTGCAATCTTAACTTTAAATTCACTGCTTAAAGATAGAAACATTCTTCTCGAAAACTTTTAAATCTTATATCTCAGGAATTCACAAAAAAGTGTGTAAAATATTCATAAGCTTATTATTTATAAATAAAACTCTATTTATGTTAAAATGGCATTTTTACATGTTAATTATATATGAATACAGAATACAAAACCATAATATGTCGTTATTGAAGAGATATATGATGATTAAATGGAATAGCGGTAAACAAATAAATTAATGCAATAGTACAAGTACATAGAAGAAAAGAGTTATAACTCGATGGAACTAATGGTGTATAAGCTATGCCTAAGGATTGAAACGTTACTGTCAAAATGTGCTATTATAAAATGCATTTATGGAATTTAGAGCGAAATTAATGTACTGATTCCTATTACCCTTTACAATACTTTTTAGCAAAATATTGTTAAATAAAGTCTTACAGTTAGCAAAATCTTGTTAAATAAAGTCTTACAGTTATCAAAAAACTTTGTGAACCAGCATTGTCATTGAAAACAGGATTTAAGGTTCAATGGTTACTAAAACGAACTTGAAAATCTCAAGTTAACGGTGGGGAACACAAAATTTACTGCATCTCTAGATATATCGATCACATTTATTTCCTGTAAGAAAGTTCAATGGCCACCATGAAATACTTTGGCCTTTCTGACTTGTTTAGAAAACAATACGGTTTTTAAATTCATGCCTCATTAACTGATAGCTAAAATCACTGAAGGAGTTAAATTTTAGTCAACATCTGTTAAGTAAATAAATGAGAAATTAATTAATGAAAATATTTTTCTATCTTAACTGACCTGTTGAAGAATTAACTTCTGCTTTTCTCTCTCACCGGGCCGTTATCAATATCTATTTTATAATAAATATTTTAATATTCTACAACTTTATATTATTTTTCTGACGATTTTTTATCATGAAGTGAGCCTATGTATCTTGATTATTCTACATCTTAGTTATCAAAACTAATAAATAAATATCTTAAATTCTTTATTGAATCACATGCTTTCCTCATTTCCTTAAATGTTTGCATTCGGTTTTTAAAATTCTTCTAACAGCTTTTTCAACAAAATGGACAGTTGATATTTTTAATAGAATTGCTATTTAATGGTTTTTAGAAGACGCATAAAATCAGAAGCGAATATATTTTTAGTAATAATTAAATTTTTTAACAATATATTTGAAAGCAAATTGAATATTATTTCATGTGTCCTAATTAGAAAGTTTTAGTTTTGATTCTTGGTTATCATTGATGGTTATTCATATTTTTAAAATGATAAATGTTTTTTTATGACAGAATAAAAAAGAACTTTTAAAACTATAAATGCACGTTATTATGTTAATTTTTATTATTCAAAATTATAATTTAATTCAGAATCATCAGAGTTATTCGGCTGCATTACTTATGTGTTAATATTAAAAAACATTATTATACTACCGAACAAAAATATGATATTTTTTTAAAAAGCAAGTCTAAATGTTTTTTTTTATATATATACTATTTTCTCTACATTTCTAGTTTCCCTTTTTAAATTATATGAATTTTTATCGGTGTTCGATACAATTGGTAAATTTCTCAATTTTGTAAATTATTTATTTATTGCATTTTGAGGTAAAGTTTGATTTAATAACTTGTTCGAAAAAAAAATAATATTCTATGAGTTCTATTCTTACAACCCTAAATTAAAATTCTATTCTCCACTCTTATTTTAGCTTCATTTTTTGCTGTTATCTTTATCTCGCTCTATATTATATCTGCATTCAAATGACTTGGATTAACTACAATAAAACTTTATGTATGGAACAATAATAATTTTAATATGTAGACCATTTAACATGTGTTTATTTCAAAATATTCTAATATTTATTTGATTATTTGAGTGTTCATGATTAAAAATTACTGATGATAGTTATAAATGAAAATTATAACTTCATTTTACTTACGGAGTTTCGAAACTGAAATACGTTACGCAAATATTTCGAACAATTTTCTTTATGCTAAGTAAAACAATGTAAAAATCGATTTAAAAAAAACCATGTATAATCAACCGTATTCATAAAATCATTTTCACTTAATTCATAATATAATTAAAGTTTAACTATTTTTATGTCCTAAAGGTATATTCTTTCAAAATCTTATCATTTAATATTGAATTAAAACGTTAGTTTATTTATTTTTAAAAATTTTTAACTGTGTTTTCATTCATTTTTTTTTTTTTTTATTTAACAACTTTTAGTAATAATTTCATTTCTTAGAAGGCATCATCTGATCGTAGTTCAAAATTAGAAGATTATTCATCAATAGTCTATAGAATAACTTTAATGCTGCATTAATTAGATCAACATTAAAGAAGTGCTTTAATATTCTTGAAATAAGAAAAATTAAAAGATTGTTTTTAATTTTTTTTTTCCTATGCAAAATAAGATTCTAATAAAATGAATTTTTAGAAATAAACAAGATTATTTATTTCGAATATCCTTACGCTTCCTTGATTATGTATACCACTTTAAAATAATACACAATTCCTTTCAATATATACATTCATTCTCTTTTGTGAATTTTGTTTCGGGCTGTTTATCATGTATAGCTGTTTACCATCCGGGCTATACAGAAAATGAATCCGTTTTCAACTTGAAAATCAGGACAAAGGGAAAAAGTTATTGTAGTAAATTTTCTCTGTATTAATTCTTCGTAAATAATAAAAAAAAAGTGGGTATATCCTTATTTTTTAACATTTTCATCAATGTCTTTAAAAAGATGTCATTTTTGATATACAGAAGAACCGTGTTAAGCCAAATCATTGAACTTTCATTTAGGCAGACGACCGGATCTTCTTCAGACCGATCCGGGTTATTCAGTCTACAATAAAAGTTTTTTCAAAAATTTTACAAGTATCTGCAAATATCCATATTAACAATGATTTGTTTCATCAACGCATTTAAAAATGTATTTTCAATACTGAAATCTTCTAACAGCGATGAATGTTTGAAAGGAAAGAGAATTATGCAAATATTATACACAAAATCCGTTACATCTGTTATCACCAGTGACTAATACGATATGATGCTAGATTGACTAAATGTGGAAAATGTAATAAACAACTTTATGCACACTTTTATTGTTCATAAAGTAGGTGTTTTTGTTTTCTGTACATATCATTCATACTGGATTTGTTCAATGTAAAGATGATAATTTGTAAGCATGTTTAATTTTATTTTTTTTTTTCTCTCATTCTCCTGCTAACCTGAATTTTAAATATATCCCTTATCGGCTCTGGTTCCAATTAATCCGACAGGACACTTAAACTTCAAAATTTTCGGGTTTTTTTTTTTTTTTTTTTTTTTTTTTTTTTTTTTTGAAAAAAAAATCTATCCTACAGCCATTCCCATTTTTTTTAATATTTTGATGTAAAAAATTTAGTCAGATTACGAAAAGTTCCAGGTTATCATGAATAAACTAAAACTTATTTTAGAAGTTCTATTATTTTTAAATTTTAACTTCCTTTTTTTGAAATAAAAAAAGTTTTAGTTTACGCGCTAGATTTCTCAGAAACTGTTACTGATATTAATTTGAAATTTTGTATACATGTTCAAAATAATAGAGAGAATTTCTCTGTGACTCATACATCAGTTTTTAAACAAAATTATTTACAGAAAAAAATTTATATGAATTTTCATTTGATTTTTCTGAAAATTTCCTATTTTCTAATAGTATTGTATTAATTATTTTTCTATACATTTTTTTAAGAAACTGTGTATAACCTCAAAACTGAATTATAAATTAAATATTACTAAACAACATACTTTTGTTACTACTCAACATTACTTATGTAAAATTTGATCGTACTTTTGAATATTGCACGGAGTAAAAAAATTATTTTCTTGATTCTTGAAAAGTACCCAATTTATATATTTTATAATTCTTTGGCATTTCTTTAAAATTACATAAAAATGTTAGATTGAGTGTAAATATATTAGAATATTATATGGTAAAAGTGTCAAGTTTCATCTTAATTTCATTGGCAAAATATATTGGTTTGAAAAATGTTATTTTTTCTCTTACACGGATAAGAAATTAAGAGTTCTGAGACCCCTTAATGAAGTTTAGAGTACAGATTTTTCAAAAATGTATGAACTCTTCAATCGGAAGTCTAATAAGTTTTGAATGTTTTAACGTTTTCATTTCGATTCTATGTAATATATGGTAAGTTTGACAAGATTTTAAATGTGTTATCAAGTGTATACAATAAATATTATTTCTGTCTTTTTTGGTTTGATTGATTGGCGCAAACATAAATACAGAAACTCTCATAAATTTCGTAACTCCTGCGTTTATTTCAATAGGATGAAAGTTTGAACTAATATTTCTCAGCATCCAATCACTAAGCATTTTGAATTTTAAATTCACCTTTGAAAGCTAAATAATCATTATTTCTTTTTAAATTCTTAACTGATCTGTTATATGTATAAAACTAAATTTGAAATAATTTCATCAAAAAGTCATAGGAGTTCTTATAAATCTGTTGTTATTAAAAAAGATATTTAAAGTACGCAATAAATGTTTTGAGATTCCTCTTTTTATTACATGTTATATTTAATTAATAGAAATTATATTTCTTCAAGTGATGAATAAAATACCTGACATTTTTCAAATTTAATGTAATTGCTTATTATAAAAACAATAAATATCTTTTCAACAAATGAAAAAGGACATGAAAGAAACAGAAGTTGCATACGGCTTTCTCAAATAACTTATTAAATACATAAACCATCATCAGATTATAACAAAAGATTTGATTGCCTATATCAGAACCACATAGAATTAATCATAATTACGTTTATTATTGTATTTATACACAATCAATTTATTACAAGATTTTTTATATATATATATATATATATATATATATAAATCGAACGAATACAGCAAATACCATACTAAAATATGAGGTGATAGGAATCGTATATATTTATCAGTTTTATAAAAATTCTCAAACAGATGTGAAACAAAATATGCCCGAAAATCTGTCATCACTTTTAACTTTTATTCTCTTAATATGAAACTAATTCTGATTAAAATTAATTTATTCTGTTTTACTTCTCTTTGAAAATAATCAGTATGAAAAACAGATCTCTATAATCTAGAGTTTCTAAAAGAACATTTAATGCATTGGTTGATCAAAATTAGGTTTAAGGAAATTTAATAATCTCAACTGTATGTCAGACACGACTTTCTCATGTCTGAGAGTTAAGTCGGTTTAGAGCATGTGTTCGAAACATCGTTTTGCTCTAGAAATAAAGATTAACCTTGACTGACTCTCTCTTATGAGGAAACAGTGTATCACATGACGATACTTTTCCCTTTCATGCGAATTCCCATCATCTGAATTATAGGTAAGGAGATTAAAAGAATCACAATGAGAGAATATTTTTAAATCAGTTGCAGATTTAACTCTGCGGCGTGTTACAGAACATTAGCTGGGAATTGCAATTGAGGTCGTAAGAGTTCTTTTTTCCATTTTTCATGTTAAAGCAATAAGTGACTTTCCTAAAGGAGAAAGGACGAAGCATAGCTGCATCGATTAATTCGAAAGATGTTTATGACAAAATTGTATCTAATATTTTATTTAAATTTTTTGAATTAATTATTATGCGTGCATGATTTGAAATTTTTGCTTATCCATAAAATGAAGAATCTATCTCTACGTAACTCTTTTTTTTTCTCTCAAAATGAATTAATATTAGATAAATGTGCGTGTTCTTGAAACATATACTTCACACTAGCTTTATTTTATTACTCAAATTTAAATTTTAGGTAAAAAGTACAGTATACCTACCCTAATTTATGATTATTCATTTTTTAAAATTTTAATGAAATCTACTTCAGAAATATTTAAGACAACTTTTTTCAAATGACATGTAACTGAAATTAAAGTTTCAAAATTATTTTTAGATGTGCGTATCCACTTGCGAGTGGTTCAGCTTTCAAATGTATTCACATTAAAAGAATTGCTCGCTCGCTGCTTGTGATAATCCATCTCCTGTCGATTTTTCGACGACCGTAATGGAAAATCACAGTTTAGCATGGGATGGTGTCGTTTCAAGGAACGTATCACACATGCACACACACTATAAGTGATTGTGATTGTTTATTAACGTCACAATGAGAAGCAACATGAGGGCTATTAGCGACGGACCCAGTCATTTTGAATCTTGGTCAAACAACGAGGATGACACCTAAGCAGACACCCTCGCTCTCCAAACTTCTACACAACGCCATTGTGAAGACGAAACCTCGACTAGATTTAATGTGTATCAACTCCACTACACGACGGAATTCTAATGGCATCAGGGTTCGAAACCAAGGAACAACGCTTACCGCGAGTCTACTAGGCTACCTCGGCCACATACGCACTATAAGAGCAGAGTTTTGAGAAACAACAATGGTCATATGTTCAAAAAATCATGCAAAAACATTTTTATATTTAAGAAAATTTGAAAAAGGAATCAATCTGTTGAAGTTGTTTTTCAATAAATATGAATATATTATAAGCTCAAAGATAAACAGTTCATTTCTTTCGTATAATAGAATCAGCGTAAAACATGTTTAAGTATAAGTAAGAGAAAACAAAAGATATAATAAAATGAAAACTCTGCAAAAAATACAAGATTAGAAAAATAATAATTTGAAGTAAAAATAAGAACAAAAAAGGTGTGAAGCAATTTCCTATTTTATATATATCTCTAACCAACTTGTCATAAATATTTGCAGGCTACTTCAATTGATTTTTTATAAATGAAAGTGATTTAAATATGCCTTTCTACGTTATTTGCAGAGATATGAAAAGTAAATATGTATGAATTCTAGAAATTACTTTCGACCAAACGTTAAAAAAAACTAATCGAAAACATTTTCTTGATTTCAAATAAAATATTTTGCAACAAGGTTTGATTAAGAAATCGCGCTTTATAACGAGAAAAATAAATTTAAAAAATATTTTGTCAACACCAAAAAACATAAATTCGAATCTCTGCAGGCAAGGAATTATTCAATAATTTCATTTTGAAGCTATTTAAAATTTTTAAAACATATTGTGCAAATCAGAATATGTAAATTTGAATATTTGATAATCAATGGAATATTGAGAATGTATGTTAAAGAATTTAAAATAAATTTGGATTAGTTCAAAACATTAACAAAATCTTTTACTCGAAAAAAGAAGAAAATGACACAAAAATTCTTTATATAACACACGTAATTTAAATTCAGAATCAAATTAAAAAAAAAACTCACATTAAGTCCACATATACATGAGTTCAGGAAAGTATTACAAGAGAATACTATAGTATTTTGATAGTGTAATCCTGTTACAATGAAATCAAATTGCTTACGATCCAAAAATAATCAGCAATAAAATATAGATAGCTTCATTTATTCATTGATTTCACTCTTTGAAGCATTTTTTTATTCTAGTTGAACACACTTCCTCGTACTTTGCAGCAATTTTCAAAAAATAATATGTACTTCAATAAAAAAAAAACAATCGACCGCTTTTTTTTTTAAATCGATAGATAATACATAACATACAATTCTGCTGTTGATCTTAATAGGACAGCTACGATTAAGAATACATTACTTTCAAATTATTCGCAAACATAAAACAATTATTTTCGAATAAAAAACTCTTTTAATGCTCTAGTTGATGTTCTAAATCGGTTGCATTCGAATATTGCATCCATTTATGAGCACCTGCAGGGGTATGATACCATTTTATTCATACTGATTTTTTATCAGTATACAGCACATGTTTTATTTATAGTTCCGCTTCTATTTCTCTGAAGAAGGTGGCGTAAAATGATATTAAAGAATTCTAAAGGAACTGTCTAATATGTTCCTGTTCTCATTGACTTACAGAACAGCATTACAAGGATCTGTGTAATTTTGACGTGAGACAGGAAGAATCATCCGCATCGTTTATTAGTTTCAATAGAGAAGTAATCTTGATTCTCGTTCTGATTTAAATTCAACAAAAGGTATTCGACAGTAGAAAGACTTTTCTATCCACAGTTCAACGAATTGCGATTGGTATTCGTAATTTAAGCAATGGAACAGTAGAAGGCGGCTGAAGTTTGCGAAAAAAGTTTTCTGAAGAACTCGAAACTTTGCACAAAAAGTTCCAAGAATTTCAGATATATTAAAATTTATTGCTCCTCGGAGATCTGTAATAAAATAGGAGAATTCTAACTTTCATTTCCCTCCCCCCCTTTTGTTTGTAAAAAGAACATATTGAATTTCAAGGGTAATTTTCATATTGTAAATATAAAAAGAACATATTATAGTATAATTATTTAAATAACTATTGTAATTTTTGAAATGTTAAATAATTAAGTTTTTTCTTTTTAAATAAGAAAACCTTAAGCTATAAATCTTTGATTTACAATCATTAATTTAATTGATATAAAACGATAAAATGGATACGATAATTTTTAGTCATTTCGTCTTCAGCATAAGCATATTCACATGAATTAAAGAGCAAAAGTATATTAGGATATTAATAAAATTCAAGCGCTTCAAGTTACTAAGCAAAAGTAAAATAGATAAATTTTCTGAATCTTGCACTAGCAGATAGATTCGTAAGCTTACCAAAAAATTCATGAAAATTTATGAATATATATGTGTGTGTGTGTGTGTGTGTGTGTGTGCGTGCGTGCGTAAACAAATATTTATAATGTGTGTGCGAGTTTTATAAATGTCCTTTCGTTTTCAAGAAATAACTAAACATAATTATGCTTAGCATCAGAAATATTACTCATTCTTAATTGTGTCAATTTTTTAAAAGTAGGTATAATTTAATTCTCCTTTTTTGAATTCGTAAAAACATGCTTATAAAAATATGACTAAACATGTAAAATGATACAGATTTTGAACATTTCGAGATATAAATAAAGACGGAATCAAAGTTAGCTTTATGTTGTTTATACTCAAAACAGGATCTATGAAGTGAGTTTATAAAAGTATTTTCGGAAAAGACTCTATCTTAAAAATGTAATATAGAATTCACGTTGAAGACTGTTAAGTATTTCATATGAGAAAAAAAAAACACTTCCATGGATATTGAGGAGGTATTTATTCTGTTTGCTTATTCACAATTGTCAAAATTTTGTAATTTAGGAAATTCTCTAAAATTATATTGTTTATTCGTCTATCAAATGATCAATTTACATATCCTTGTAGTTTTCTGAAGTAATCCAAATACAATTGTATCTGAATGACTCGTATGAAAAATATTTTAGTCTGTAATAATTTTATTTCGTTCTTTAAACAAAAACAAAAAATACATTTATTTATACATATTTACTATATTAATTAATTTTCATAACGTATTTAAGAGAAAAATGAAGCAAAAAAAATTGTTTTTGAAGTCTTTAAATTTAGTTTTAAAAACATGAGCACATGATTTTCATTTTAAAAATACGATAAAATACTAACATTATAATAATTATTGACAACTTTTGTTTTACCTTAAAAGTAATATATCTGAAAAATTAAATCTACTTTTTTAATGCATATTTATTCAACCAAATATGAAACCTTAGAATTACGGTAAGAAAGTTTCATTATCCAAAAGATCCCTAACCAGTGCACCGTGTCAATATTTCGTGGTTAAGATTAAAAATTAATTGGAACCACAATGCTGAATTTTTTAAGAGAAAAAAAATATAAAACTTCTTAAAAATTTCCTCTTAATTTCTACTAATTATCTCATTCCAAACATTGACGCAATCGCGAAATGTGGAAATTCCTACATTAGGAACTTTTAAAAAATTAAACCTCTGAAAAGGTTCCTTTAAATTTCTAATCTCATTCCAAGGAACTCATTAATGTGGAAATCCCTACTTTAGAAGCTTTTATAAAGAAGTTTGACGTTCTGGAACTAGACTCAAGCTCAGCTGGCTAACCGCTAACTCAGGCTTCTTTTTTTTTTCCACCGATAAGTTCGAGATTGGAATACGAAATTGGAGTCTAATTTGAGTTTGTTTGAGGTTCCGTTTTTGTACCTACTGACTCAAGAGGCCTCAAGAAACGGGTTTCTCTTCCGGTGAATTAGTAACTTCTTCAAAGGCAAATTTCTGAGGTCATTGTCACTCCATTCATAACGCTTCATTTAGAGAGGCTTTCTTTCTCTTTTGTCTATGCTAATGATATCAGTGCGGAAGCTGCTTCATTGTATATATTTGATACCTACGCTAGAGTCTGTAAGGAACTGGTTTAATATATCTGATATCATCTGTGTACCATTGTCTACTTGAGGTTTATTAATGGTAGGTGATGTAATTCAGTGACATACGTTCAAAAAATAAACAATGCAAAAGAGAATAAGCAATGGTAGATTTATGGTAAACAAAATGTGGACTGAAACTAATGAAACAAATGATTTCATATACATCCAGGACCCACCAAGTTTTATAGAAGCTTTTTCGTTCTTTATTCCTTTATTCATGAAGTCTAATAAATAAAATGATTCAAGAAGACAAGGATCAAAATTAATTCATGTGATTTCCAATTTTTTTTTCCGTAGATATACTATCGTTAATTATGTAAGCAATCTAATTAATAAATTAATTCATGATAAGACGAGAACGAACGAATCCAAATACATTTGAAAATTGATTTGGATTGTAAGAGAAACTATTTTAGAATTCCATTTCCTTATGTCTACATACTAATACGTAATTTATTTTTACAATTTTTATTATTATTCAACCTTAAAATATTAAATAAATGATGACACGATTATATTTTTATGAGACAAAATAATTTCGTAACTTTCTTATAGCTGTTTGAAATTAATTGTATTCATATGATGCAAGGGAGACAGAAAAAAAAATTATAAAAATTTTACTGACAAACAGTTTTCATAGATGTTATTTTTAAAATCATTAATAAATAATGTATTTATTTTGATGCATAAGTAGAGAAGCACCTGTACTCTTTTAATGATGCACAGAAAATGATCAAGATAAGAAATGAACTATATGTTTGCGGTATAAAAATTGATTTAAGACTCTGCATAATGTTTGCTAACCCTTTAGTTAAAATTCTAATTAGAAATGTCAGAAGTAAAAATATTATGTCTAAAGTAATAAAATAATGTTGATTTTATTGGAAAATTTTGATGAGCATTTCAATGAATTCCAAGTGTGTACGAATAATATATCAAGTTTCTATATTTTTTTTCTCAAATCAATATTCGACAAAAAAAATCTTTATCGTATTAATAAAATTCATAATTTTCATTCAATTTATTATACCTTTCATCGAGTAAAAATGTCAAATTAAAAAATTCGTAATATTGCCGTTTTTAAATGTTTTGTATAAATGCTGAAAATGCTTAATACTCTAAATTACCAGTAATATGAAAATTTTTAAAAAACCCATACTGTATATTAAGTTTCAGCAATTTCTAATGCAATATTGACTGAACAGAAATGATGACGTTTGTAATAAGATATATTAAGTAAGAAAAACAATATTTTTAAGAAATGTACAGCAAATTTATTTTAAAAATGTCTGTTAATTTCAATATTCTATTTCACTTTTCTAATAAATAATTTCAAAGTTCCAAAGAAAAAACCATTTTAATTTATACATTTTGGAGACAGATAAGTAAAATAAAGGAAACTGCTTATTATATAAGTATTGTACTCCTTAAAGATATATGAATGTTTGCTTTAAATTCGAGCATTAATTGACAAACATAAATTTTGTTTAAAATAGTTGACAATAACACTTGATAATTTTCAGATTTGATTTTTTTAATCATTTAACCAAAGTCTCAGGTTATATTTTGAAATATTTAAGTACTTAGAATATCTGAATATATCTAAATCGTGATATATCTGAATTGTGTAAAAGCCTTGAAGTAAGTTTTAAAATTCAATCAATCAAGATCAAATAAAGTTTAAATTCTTTAAACAATTTTTGAAGGCTACATCGGAAAATATTTTCTTTTCTTCATTATCATATTTTATCAAAAACTGAAAATGCTATCTATAACTTAATATTTGAGAACTTTCGTTATAAATAACAATCTAAAATACTGCATTTTCATTCAGCTGTTAAAGCAAAAAATTTGCTTAAGTTTTAAAAATGCTTGTTGGAAATATATAATAATAGTTTGTTAGATAATTTCCAAGATACTCATAGAAATTTTAATTTTGCTGTTCGTAACTCTCACTTTTCTTTTCCGTTTTTTGTTGTAAAAATGTTTTCCCATGAAATATATTAACAAAAGAAAATCTACACACTTGAAGTAAATCAGTTCTTAGCCCTCTATATATAAATGAACAAATTTTTTTAAAAAAAGTTCCAATAAATATGCAACGTAGTGTATTTGCCCTTTTTAACTTATGTTTATTTTAAACTTTTTTGGAGATAAAATAAAGATAATTTTAAGCAAATTGTATATAAATCAACATATCAATATTTAGTGGAAGAATTTTAATAGGGGTTCTACTTTCTTACTCTCTCTTAATATCATGACATTAATATCATAAGATTATAAAGCAACCTCCCATATAAAGAGCAAAAAATAAAACCTCATAAAAAGCACAAAAAAAAAAAAAAAATCAACATTACCTGCTAAGAAACTTCCAACATCTTGACTACCGGCCTGACCGACAAATGCAAGGGCACACGTTAATGTCAGGGTCACGCTTCGCAAATACCACCTCCCTCGAAGATGGGAAACAAACATGGTGAAAGTCACCACAGCAATAAATCTACAAGAATAAATCTACTTGTAAGGAAATACTACACACTTTCAGTGCATAATTACGCCATAAACACTGCTCTACAACTCCAAGACCTGACTTTCATCTCTTTTCTACTCTCCAATGTCAAGTAGCGTTAGGATCCCTGGTCAGGTGTGCGTTGAACTGGATCAAATCTCTGCAGAGCACCAACTGATCAAAACCGGCTTCTCTCTCTCTCCTCTAAGAACGTCTGTTTCTTACAACCAGTAATCGCTGTCTAACCTGCCGTACAGTTTTTCACTCTCATTTAGTTGCCCTCTTCTCACGTGATGCCCAAGAGATTGATTTTAGGGACGGCTTGTTTTGCTTCGTGCTTAAAAAAATAGATTATGAAGTCAGTCGTTGAGAACTGAGCCTTTTTTGGCCTGAGGCGGGGTGAATGGGATTCGACCAGATGAGTTCATCTGAGTAATCCTTAAAATGTTTAGGTTTTAATTGTCGTTTTTGTGGCATGATCTCAGTCAGTCAGTGGTTGGTTCGTAATGCGGTCGGGGGATTGACATTTGTCAAATTGGTGCATAGTGACTGGGTAGGAAGGCAGTTTACAATGTTTTTTGTAACTTTGCTGTTTGGTTTGTTTTTGAAAGAAATTTTCATTGCATTAAAATATGTATTATTTTGGTACATTCATTAAACGATAGTCATAATGGTAACATTTTCCCCAACCTAAGAGGTTTGAGTTGTAAATTATATATCTGTAATATAAAAGAAAAAATATATCTGTAATATAAAAATGAAAAATATTTCTGTAATATAAAATATTTTATAAACTATTCAAATATTTAATGATGATTATTTATATACAGGAGATGTAAATTAATTTAACGAAAAATAATTAAAATAAAGTTGTTTAAAATTAATGAAGACTTGTTAATTTTGGTGTTGAGGATCTCTTATAATGCTTCAAATGCTTTCCACTTATGAAGTTTAGCAGAAAATTTGTTTTAGCGATTACAAGATTTTCAAAAAGGCACAAGCATAAAATATTTTTCATTTAAAACTTACTAAAACAAAAAAAAAAAAAAAAAAAAAAAAAAACAGAGTATAATGCGAAATTTACTGTCCTTATCAAAAGGAAAATAGACGCATCATTATTTGAAAAAAATTACTTAGTTTTCATTTTTTCTATAAGTAAAGGCAGTTTTTTGGAGTTAGAGATAGGAATCAAAAGAAAAACCCGTCCTTTTGATTAAGTTCGTCTACGAGCAAGACCACCCAAGTCAGATTTCCACCCGAAGCCTGTTTCTCACTGTTCTGAATTATTCAAAGTCGTTCCCTCTCTCTGCCTTTCCAGGTGTATAATTTTCAGTAACACAATATGCTACGAAGGCTATACACTGTCGGAGAAGCCCAAAGATGTTGCCAGCATTTATACCTGAGACATGGTTTCGTACTGGAAGCAAGCAAATGGACAGTAAAACTAAGCTACCGAATCACCTTATCAACGAACAGGGCTAGGGACACACACCACCCATGCTCCCCTCTCACACACTAGACAGTTCCCCGAATAGAATCATTAACCGGCAATCACAATGATGAGCTTCCGATAGATAGAATGCAATAAGGACGAAAGAACTAAATCGAACGGCTCCAGGTGAATTAGAATGAAGGAGAAAAACTCCTTCCAACGAGCAAAGCAGGTCTTGAAAGCAGAAGACCTGTTTTGGTAGGTCTTCTAGTAAACTAACTAAAGCAGGTTGAGGAATGGTAAAGATTGGGGGAAACGATTCTGAACTAGAATGGTTTCCTCCGACCTGCAGGTCTCCTATTTTTTGTTTGCTTTGTACTCGATTTCCAAACTAGAATGGAGTCAAAAACAATTGTTTTATATTTAATTGTATTTTTTTTTAATTTTCTATTTAATTTATTTTATTATTTAATTAGAAAGTTAAAAATAAAACATTAACATAATGTGTATAATAATACATAAAAATTTTGCTTATGCATTTATAATTTTCCTAAAGAATACTTCTGATTATCAACATGTATCTTAGGGCTTCTTATATATATATATATGGGGGGGTGTAATGATGAATTTTATCAAATCTAAGAATGATTTACAAAAATGTTTTATTAAAATGTTCTCTTTATTTTGATTCTTATTATTGTATATTAGGAAAGCAAATAAGAGTAGAATATGAATTTAAGTATTTCCTATATTTCACGTGTACTCTTAATAATTTCTTTCTTTATATATATATATATATATATATATATATATATATATATATATATATATATATATATATATATATACACATATTGTGACTTTGGGCTATTTGCGGTTTTCTTTTCACTAACCTTGGAGACTTTTAATTTAGATTGATTGCTATAAATAACAATTTTTTCCCAACCCAAATGAAACGTGATTAGTTAAATTAGAAGCACGTAGAAATAGAGTGAAGTGAGGTAGATAGGAAAGTATATAAACAAAGCGAGAGACACACAATACAGGTCGAGTGACTCTAGCGTAGAGCAGTTGTCCCATAGTCGTAGACGAGATCAAGAATTGCTACAAGTTATCGACGGCATAGCGGAGCCTAGAAGTCGAGTCAGCCTCAACTTCGACGTTTTGGTAAGACTCTGTTAATTTGATATTAGTGAGACAGGCAAATATATCTAGGGTGATATTTTGGGAGGGTCTATGTTTATTTGTCATCATAGTACAAAATTATGAAATAAATATTGTGTGAGAGATCTGTCTAACGTCTTCTGGCATAACTTATTAACTCTTTAGTGTTAATATATTTAGTTTAGCTATGGCACAAGAGGCGAATAGGAATATAACATCGCCACAATATGTAAACAAAAAATAATTAAATAAACTTATGCAATACTTAATTTTTTGTAGATACTACCAACAAAAATAAAACTCATTTATATATTATTTTATGCGTTTTAGCGCAAGAGTATAATATCTTCTTTATTAATTATTTTAAAGCATTAGAAGCAAATTTTTTAGTTAAATTTCTTCTATAAAAACGTTAAATGTTTTTGCCTAAAATTCAACATACACTATATTATATAAAACGACTTCAAATTCTTTTTCACTAGCATTTAAGTCAATTTATTTATTTATTTTGAATATGTAAACATAAAATAATACTTGTTCTGAAAAATTATGAAAGATTCTTTATTTGTACTCTATGCTATTAAAATTAAAAAAAAAAAAATTATTTGGTATTAATTTAATGAAAAACGTGGTTTTTATTTTCAAAAATTCAATCGATTTGATTTTTCTTAAATTATGTAAAGTAATTATATGTAGTATTTAAAAGTGTTAAATTCATTTGAATATTTGAGGTTTGTTCGAGGAATTTAAAGAACAAGGGAATCAAAGAACAGATTAAAGAGCCATTCTTTGAAAATGAAAAAGAACAGGTAAGAATAATTCATCCAAAAGAACAGAAATTTATATCTCCAATTTGGAGAATGAAAAGAACAAATATTTTTTTCAACACATCCGCATTTCTTCACAAATTATTGATTTATTTTTTGAAATTGTTCTGTACACCCATTTAAATCCTCTTTTAATAGCATTTTGATTCAAATATACTTCCTATTATTATCTGAGTATGAGTTTAGTTTTTATTAACGTCGCACTAGAAGCAACACGAGGGCTATTGGCGATGGACCTCGTAATTCTGAATCATGGTCAAGTGACGAAGACGACACCCGAGCTGGCATCCCCCTCTCATAACATCCACACCAACGGGAGGACTTAGGCCCCGACAGATTTAATGTGCATCAGCCCCGGCTACACAGCGGGTCCTTGGCGACCAAGGATCGAACCTGCGACTGAACCAAACCGCCGGCCACGAATCCAAAATCATGACCACTAGGCTACCGCGGCCCATATCTGAGAGTGAGAACACCTAAAAATACGAGTATGTGCAACAATTTTGAATTAAATATTATTACAGAGCAACTTCAATTATTTGTTTTAATTAGAGAGAAATATTAAAGTAGTTAAGTGGATCTTCGTTAAATAAAGATCGATTCAATGTATACGGTAGCACTAAAAATCCAATAAATACAAGCTCATTAAGAATACCTAGCAACATACTTCTTCGATAAACAAATACCAATTAATATTATTAATTTGAATTATACTGATCATTAGTTATAAACGAGATAGGACTAATAAAATTCATTAAATTAATACTAAGATTGCTTGGTATTACTTCGAAAATAAATACAAATACTATTAAAAAATTTATTATTTGAGTTATGCACAATTGTATTTTAGTTCTTTTCCAACTGTTCTGTTAACGTAAGACCTGACTCTGTAACATTAAATCACCATCTTTGACCTCGTTATTCCTGTATGACTTTATTTTATATATAAAAAAAAATATTATAAATTTTATACTGAGAAAAGGCTCTGTCATCTTTTGCAATGATATCAAACGTGTGAAAACACATAAAATATTTTCCATATTTCAAATAACCATTTTTAGAAAACAAATTGCTTTAACTCGAACAGTGAAATATATCTCTCATGTATCATTGGGCAAATTTTGCACTTGATTTGCGCTTTCGGGCAATAAACCCAGACTTGTCTATCAAACTACCAGACTGTGAAAATGTGATTTATCACTTTACGCATAGAACACGTTTAGAGTGTCCCAAACGTAAGCAACTTTGCCCCGTCTGCCCTCGGCTCTAATGACTAATGATGAACTTTCGTGCTGTTGCTGAACCATTAAAATCTCTATTTAAAAAGATCTTGCTTTTTTTAATGATGATATTGGAATGCTTTCAAAATGAACATTTAAATTTAGTACATTTGCCTTGACGTCAGTTTGGGTTTCTTTTATTTTAATTGATGCATTTTACTATTTGTTTGTTTCAAGTTTTACATTAATATATAGACGTAAAGTCTTATTTTCTTACTTACTATGTGTTTTGTTCACATTCGCTTATAAAAAAAATACCCATACCACTAAATTAATTCACTATTAATTCATTACTCACTGCAGTAATGAATTAATGAGAAATTATACGAAATCCTGGAAGTATATATACAATACAAATAAACCCTGTATAACACGGCTGTTGTTCTTTTAAAAAAATTAGTGTTATGCGTATTCTTGTTATAAGAAACGAAGAATTAGTGCAAAAAAGAGTACACAAACACACACACACATTATACATATATATATAAAGGGTGTATCTGAACTCATCGTCAGAATTTGGGGGAGAGGTAGAAAACAGAAAAAGAAGACAATTTTATAAAGGAAACTTTGAGCACAAATGAAAGCAGGACGCTATAGAAGAGTAGAAAGCAATCTGACATGTTCAACGGGTCGTCAGTCGACATTGTGACTTCTCAGAATTAAAGCCTCTCATTATGCACTTACTTGACGACTTTTTCGGCTATATCTTCTAACTGTAGGCGAAAAAACTGCACATGCTTAGAACTCGTCTTTTTTCACTTGCTAGTCGTGCATATCCCATACAATCCTAGATGTAATCGCCATATTTTGCTATTATTAACCTCTCTATCAAAATTTGACAGTTAGTTCTTGTGCAAAAGTGTTTATTCGGCAACATCTAGAAGACACGACCAAAAGGTCACGAAATAATTGTGTAACTTACTTCTGAGAAGTCACATTGTCGATTGACGACCGGATGCACTTGTTATAGTTTTGCATCCTCTATAACGTCATGCTTCCGTCTATGGCCAAACTTTCATGTGTTAATTAGTCTTCTTTAGCTATTACCTACATCTCCACCAAATTTTGACGATGAGTCTTAATGTAACCTGTCTGTAATCTCTTGCATCAATATGCCTGTGTGTGAAAATAGCGAGCTAATTTCAAAATATAACTCTCTTGCATCAATATATCCATTCAAGTGCTTTTTCCAGTTTTCATACATACCCTGTTACTCAGCAACTGCCATACTGAGCAGGTAAACTATCGATGATGCTTGAATAGCATCAATCATACCAGAACGATGTCCTTTCACGCTCTTCTTAATAAGAGGGAACAAAAAGAAATTTGTAGGAATCATATGTGAACTGTAGTGTGGTTTGTGAAGCGTTGCAATGGTGCGTTTGACGGTTACTTCTCTGACAATTTGCAAAGCATGAGTAGAAGCATTGTCATAATCGAGAATCCATGTATCGGCGATTTCCCCGGACTCTAATCCTGACGCGTTCGAATACTTCTACATAAAATTTATAGTCCACTGTTTGCCCCGTAAGCACAAATTCCTTGTGGACCATATATTTCGCATCGAAGTTGACAATAGTATTGCCATCTTCCCAGCCAATCTTAAGTTGTTGTTTTTTGTGCTACACAAAAATGCGCTTTGTAGACACGATTTCGTCTTTGTAGGTCTGACGTCGAAAGTTTTCGTAGCAGTTCAACGTAAAAATTGATGGCATAACACTATTCACGGAATTTTCAATTTCAACGCAAGTACTGAACGCACTTTTACTTTGGGCACGATCGAAACACTTCAATTGCTCGGAAACAACTGACGCTGATTTCCTAAATTACAATCATATTGCAAGATAACCATTCCATGCATAAAAACTGCCTCACATCCCCATCCGTTGGTTGGAAAAATCAGTTCCGTTATTAATAGGATAAACTATATACATATGTACGAAACCCAACCACAGATTACGTAAAATTAAAAAAAAAAATTTCAATGAGTTATCTTCTGCACTTTAAAAATGTTATTTTTTTTTCCTTTTTGTACGGTGGTTACCCTAAATTCGATTTTCACTCTAACAAGCTTAAAGTGTTTCCCGAGGATATATGATTCTCAAACCGTATTTGAGTGAAGACATGCTCTAGGATGCTATGTTGAATGATGATTTTCTGCAACTCTTCAAGTCGTGTTAAAGAGAATATTATAGAAGTACCAAAACTATATGAGGTTATTTATATTACATTATAAATCCTATACCTAAAAAGACTTCATTCGAAAAATTTGATTGTTGTTACATCTACCTTCTAATTTTCTGAAGTGAAGCTATTGTATTCAGACAGTGTGTGTTCTTAGTAATCCAAATATTTTTCAGCTTCAAACTTTCCGAATATTCTTTAATCGAGTTATACAAGCTTAACTGAGTAAAAATAATTTACAATCCTCTAATTTTTTCCATGTAGTCCTAAATTCAAATCAAATCAAATTTATGAAATAGGACGTTGAACTAACTTTAAAAAATGCAACTAAATTATATATATATCCCTCCTACTAGCAATAATATTATCAGGATAAAAAGCAAATTTCCTTATTCTTACTTATTGTCATTTAAGTATTTTCTTCGAAACCATAAACATTGTAAGCAACCTTAAGAAAATTTCTTTTGTGACTGTCAGCTAAGCATTGTTATTTCAATGAATTTCCTCTTGCTGCCCTGGAATTTAAAATTCCCTTATTTTATTAAAAGCTATTAAAGAAGAGAAAAAACAAAAATACAAAGATCTTTGTTCAATAATCAGTATTCGACCGAAATGACGTTTGAGATGGCTACAAATTCGTCTTACCTTCGATTAGGGAATAAAATGGCCGCCGTATCGGATTTCTCATAAGTGTTCAATTTAAATTTTACTAGTTATACGAATAAGCACTCCTTTATACTTTCTTTCTTTTTTCAATCCTTTTTTTTTAATTATTAATAAAGTATAGCTATTTTTATGGCACATTGCTTACCAGTATGTATTCTCCCAATCTTCCAGTCACAGAAATCGAGATTCTACAAGTAATTCAGTCAAAAGATGGATGTGAGATTACAGCATTGTGAATACTTTGAATATGTTGAATTTGAAATCTTTGTAAAAAATATTGCCTTTATGAAGAAGTAGATCCATTATGATCACGTAACTCGTATCACTATATTGGATAAAAATGTATGTGAAGTGGATTTTTCAATCTTTCTATACAGAAGTCAAAGTCGAATAATTATATAACGGGATGTTGATTTTACAACAGTTACCTTAGCACTAACATAAATAAAATATTAATTATTTTAATACAAAATTACTAGCAAGAAATTAGCAAGAAATATTTAAATGTTATCATATATATATGATATCAAGGCATGAAAATCATATTTTATCATATAAGCACACAGGCGAATAAATTTTTTTAAAAAAAATGGAACTATTAACTGTCATAACTCTGTAAGGTTCCGAGGTTCATTTTACGAGTGTTAGTATTTCATAATTTAAAAATTTTTCAAAAGTGTTAGTATATTTTATAATTTATGGAAATTCATTTAACTTGTTCTATAAAACTGTTATTTGAAATCATGATGATCAGCAAAAAATTAATCTAAAAGTAGAAATTAATGTAAAAGCTTTAATTAAACATCAAATCAATTTTTTTTTACTTTAATTTCGTTGGAATTATTTAAAAATTGAGCAAGCAATCTTCACAATGTACCCTCAACAATATTAAATTTTACGATCGCATCAAAGATAAAAGTAGTGTATTTTAACATATAGTAATAATTTTTATTATATTCAATCACAAAAGATAGATATCGCTACAGGTTTATTTGTTTCACACTAATGTTATAATAAAAGCCTACTTTTTCATGCTTTCTTTCTTCGCCTAGAGTTTTATTAGACTTCTATTTACTGATTAACGGAATTTTATTATGTTTGTAAAAAAATAGATAGGAGTATTATAACCTCGTATTGTGAATAATTTATAACTCTAATACAGATCTTTGAACTTTCAAAATTCCCTAATCGAAATAAATAATGTGTGACATTAAAAACATTTAATGTTTTATCTAAAATTTAAGCAGATTAACTTATAAAAAGGAAATTTGACATCATAAAACACGAAAAAAAGTCACGTCGTATATGTTTAAAAATGATTGGTTTCTACTTTTAAAAGATGGTACACTGACTCTGAAAGGAAAAACGTTAGATTTATTTAAATCGAATAAAGAAGATTATAGGAATTCTCTATGCATATGTTATCTCGTAAAAACCTGTACGCTCTTCGAATTATTTCCAAAATAATCATTAATAACTTGCTGAGAAAATAAGAATTCCAATCTTATCTTCACATTCTTAAAAATGGATATAAAGAGTGACATTGACCTTGACATAATTATGGGTAGTAAAAATGGATTATTATTATTATTGTGCGAAAAGCGCATTAAATTCTTTGATCCTATATAACTTAAGATTACGAGTGTATTTCACTCAATGAAAAAGCAATTTAAAAGGATTTAGATTAATACAATAGCCATTACTGCAGTTTATGAGTATATATAATAAAAATTGTATCTTTAAATAAATCGTATTAAGTGTATAAAACAATTTATAAATAAACCGCGCAAAGATGATAATATACATTTTCCTAGATTACTTTTACACTAAAAGTTATTAGGTTTTAAGTACAATCTTATTTTAAAGACAGATAGCTTACAATTGTTATTGATAAATTTTCGATTATTCAATTACGAAAGTATATTTAGTATTACGAATACGTGAAATTATTTTTCTGAAAAAGAGAATATGTAATATTTTTCGTGTTTTAAGGCAGTTAATATAGGGATTTTGGACATTTTATTTTACAATACTAATTATATTATTCTCGGCTCATGTCAGTAAAGTATTTAATAATGTCAAATGCATATAATATGTAACTTAAGCTTTCAGTTATTCTTCTACATTACTTAACCGCATTAGTCTTTCAGGATTTACTGAGTCATTTAAATTATTTATATGAAATGATATTTTTAATATTTAATCAAAGTATTTTTAAATCTAAGTTCTTATTAAAATGACTGAAAGACAAATACATTAAAGGCATTTAAAAACTTAGTAATAGTAAGAAATTACAGCTCTTTTTGAGATAACAATAAAAAATACTAATATTATTGGCATTTAAAACTCTAGTCTATTTTGAAAACTTATTTCGAATTCAATTTATTATATTTATTTACCATTTTTAATATTATAGAGTTTCTTAATGTTATGATTAAATAACAACTTTTAAATTCTAAATTAACCTATTTATTTCTATACTTCTAATTAACCTATAAAATATTAATAAAAATTAACTTTATTTCGTTCAAAACATTTGCTGAGTGTTAATTGCATCACATTACAAGTTGAATATCAAAAGTACAATTATTTCAGATTCTAGAAGAAATTTTGAAAACTGAAGATAAGTGAAAAAAATTCTAAAATCGAAAGTTCTATGCAAAGTTTTGCAAAGAACAGATTTAGCCACTCAAGACGCCCCCTTTTTTTAAAAATTATTACTAAATTACTCAGTTAAATATTAGAATTAAAGTAAACGATGAAATATCGAGAAATGGACAATAGTAAACTTTTCCGATATTAAAATTATTAAATTGAATATATTTAAGCTAAATGTAATTAAAATTGAAGCAAACGAGGGGGAAAAAATTGAAAGGGATCTGGTACGCCAAAAGTGATCCAACTAAAACAATAGCGCATTGGGTGGCTAAAAAAAAGGGGGGGGGGAATTTAGTATTGCTTTCAGATAATGATCATGGTTTTTGAGATTCACATTATTAGCCACGCCAGGGGCTATTGTTTTAATTGGATCAATTTTGGCGTACCAGATCACTTTCATTTTTTTTATCGTTTGCTTCAATTTTAATTACATTTAGCTTAAATATATTCAATTTGACAAATTATCATTTTCTTTAATTTTAATATCGGAAAGATTTCCTATTGTCCACTTCTCAATATTTCATCGCTTACTTTAATACATATATATTTAATCGAGTAATTTAATAATAATTATTAAAAAAGTGAACCTTGGGTGGCTAAATCTATTCTTTGCAAACTTTGCATAGAACTTTCTTACTTAAAGCATTTTGTTGTTGTTTCTTTTGAACTTAAAAAATCTGCCTCAAATGGCCAGATATTTCAGATTCAGAATAAATATATACATTCAATTTCTTTTAAAAGCAATGTTTTGAAAATACTGTTATTTATATGGAAACATTTTTTTCATTATTTCATGAATTTTTCTGATTCAACTTGTAACACATTGCCTTCGTTTTTCGTAACAGATATAGTGACGCAATGAAAATCAGCAAATATCTTTAACCAATTTATTTTCTTTGAACAAGATATATCAAGATAAATTAACAGAATGGAGCATTTAATTAACTGCTCCCTTACCCAATTATTATAATGGAGAATCCTATTGATCTTAATAACTTCAAACAGTAGGGTTAAATTCACTGGATTCGATTCCAGTTGACTAGAGATGGGATCCGAGCCAAATATTCGTTCTGATAATATCACTTAACAGTTTCTTGAACCAATATAGTGTTCCTATCAATCTCTCTAACTTCTTCTATCCTATTCACTACATTTTTGATATAGTAATGCTAATTTGCAAATATTGCGGTTCTTTCACAAGGCGAGATTCTCCAATGAAACCTAGTGGTAAAATAGCCCCGGATGTTAATTAAAAG
The DNA here is from genome assembly GCA_019974015.1 of Nephila pilipes. Taxonomy (NCBI): domain Eukaryota; kingdom Metazoa; phylum Arthropoda; class Arachnida; order Araneae; family Nephilidae; genus Nephila; species Nephila pilipes. Next base: position 524,215 of record BMAW01029087.1, on the reverse strand, counting down.
GAAATGCGAGTGAGAACCCGTTACAAACTACCAATTTCAGGGGAAATTATTTTATTTATAAATGGATTCTTAACCAATATCAAGTTTCCTTATATTAATTTTAAAAAAGAATATCCTTATTAGAAGAAACAAGTTTTCAGTTCTAAAATTCAAAACATACTAGCTAAAATCATTATCACTTCAAACTTGAACAAAATTATATTTCGCAAAGACAATTATAAAATATAGCTTTTTATAATTGTTATACTTTATAAAGACAATTATAAAATATAACTTTGTTCAAGTTTATGTTTAATAAGACAAGATTTAATGTACATTCTACAAAACTAATTACTGAAGTACTATAATTAATTAATTTTATTTTTTGGCATTTTAGTAAATTTTATAAAAAGCCAAAAAGGTTTACATAACTTTCAGTGTGAAGTCATGCGTTTTAATATTATTATATTACATGCATTGAATTCCTTTCATAAACTATTTTCATTAATCGAAAACGAAAATAATTTCCTCTCTATGAAAAAATACCATCATCAGACCATTAAATTTCTACTTAATCTATATAACAAGTAGACAAACATCACTTCATTAAAAGCGTTTTCCATTTGTTTACCAAAAGCAAAACAATAACTTCGATTCCTTTCAAAATGAGAAGCGGAATCTTACAAGGATATAAAACAACACCCCACCAATCTTCAAACTAGAAAATCCCATTACTACTATAACAAGAAACAAAACCAGTTCGTTTGTTGACAAACCGAAGAACAATAGCGGAACAGAGTTCCGCAAATGAAACGGAAACGGAGCAACAGCGTGATCTAACTGCTCGGAGGTGACGTCACACTCATTGTTTATTGCCGACGCGCGGGCGGTTGTGAACCTGAAGTCAATGACCTAAGGACGATCGAGAGCGAAACTATGCGACCCCAGGTGATAAATGGCCAAGGAAAACCGTATGACCTTCACCGAAGGCCGATTCTCCGCCGACTTACCTACCTTCGTCTCGCTGGAATTTCTACGTATTTCATCCCACTTTTTAGTTCCAGAGGTGAAAGGATGGGCGTCGCTTTCGTTTTGAATCGCCTTGGATTCAAGTCAAAAAACAATTCTAAAAAGGAACTTCGAAATGACATCCAAGATTAAATGTTTTTACATCATTCAGTAAGGTCAAGGTTGGATTCAGACCTGTTGAGGCTCTAAACCAGGGTTTCCCAAACTTTTTCAAGCATCGACCTTATTAAAATAATGATTTTTTTTTTCCGTAAAACCCCTTACATTTTTTTGTTTCTAAAAAATGCTGAATACAATATGATCATAATACTAATATTTGCACACACACGCAAACTGTAAGATAATTTCACTAAGCGTGTAGTTGTGAATCTTTATTAACGTCGCACTTAGCAGTACATGAGGGCTATTGGCGACTGACCTCGTAAGTGGCATTAGGACTCAAACCCATGACTCGGGGAAAACAACGTCAGTTGCCAGTTCCCGATCATGAGCACTAGGCTACCATGGCCACATAATTTAACTAAGATTATGAACATAAAAATAGAAGGAAAAAAAAAGGTTTATGAGATTTATGTTTTATTTTTTTGTACACACACTATTTTAATTTTCATTTTCACAATATAAACAAGTTTTCAGAAACAGTTTGTAATCACACAATAGTTCGATTTAAATTAATGTGGTAATTGTGCTTGATTTATTGACAGATTTTTTTTTTAATTTGATATTTGGCCAGAAATTGCGAATAATAATGTAAACACTTACTAATCAACTAAAAGTACTTTTCATAAATACGTTTTTAACCATTTATAGTAGGAATTTAAGAGTTTTCAAAAGATTTAACATAACTGGTTATTTAATGGTTTTCTAATTTGAAACATCGTAATATTCTATATGTCAAGTTTGAGGGAAAATAATATTGCAGGTGAGTACTTGTGCAAATCATTATGGTTATATGTGACGCGGATTTCCGCAGTCCTATCTATAAATCGGTTTGTATTGGTACTCAAATAGAAACCGATGGAGCTTATACAAGCGTCATAATATTCCGCTTTAGATGCATGTATCACGCCTCCCAATGAAAATCTATACATATTCAAACAGATACTTGTATTATTATCTATATAATAATTGATATCTTTAAAAATTAAATAAAAATTTAAATCAGCAAAAATTGCCATCGATCCCCAATTAGAGCTCTGGAATACTTTAGATCTTTTTTTAACTTCCATAAATCCCCAAAGGTGCCCATCTGGAACCCAATGAGAATCCCTGCTCTACATCCTTGAAAGTTGTCTGATCGAAAATACAAAGACGAAGAAAACGTTTTATTTCATGTATATTTTTAGAAATTAAATATTGACACAGATGATAAAGCTTTTGCGACGAAAATTATTTTTTGCTAGGCAGACTGCTAGCCATTAAAATTGCAACACCTTGAAGGAAAGAAAATACAAAAAAATATATTTATTCTACGTAAATAGTATGGCATGAAGACAAAATGATTAAAATTTCAAGCAGTTTAGGGGTTTACAGGGGTGCAAAATTAGTAGAAAAAGCTGACTTCCCTGGCATCTAAAACGGCCCTTAATCGGTTAGCATGGAGTTGAACTGGGCTTGAATGACAGAAACAAGCAACTCATACCATGCTGCTTCAAGTCTATGCTACACTTCATCAACCAAATAAGCTGAAGAAGGGTGGAGGGCCAGTCTCTCAGCAACCCATGACCATATGTTTTCAATGGGTGAAGATATGGAGACCGTACAGGTTAGAGCAACAATCGAATACCCTGTGTATCGAGGAAGGCCAGAACACGACGTGCAATATGTGGTCTTGCATTATCTTGTTGGAAGATGGCGTTTGTCAGACCTCGAAAACAGGGCATAATCATTGGACGTAATATGTCAGAAATGTCCCGATATGCGTTCAAATTACCGTCGATCTGAACTAGAGATGTGCATGTCGTGTTCCCAATGGCTGCCCAAATCATCACACCAAGTACAGGGCCCCTATGGCGATATCGAAAGCAAGCAAGCGACGAGAGGTCTCCTCGGAGCCTCCAGACACGTATACGGTCATCAGAATACTGCACACCTAATCGAGAGTCATCTGAAAAGACGACATCGTGCTACTCCTGTATCCAGATTTTTCATTCGGCGCACCAGAGTCGCTACTTATCTGTATGCTGCATTGTCAAGGGAAGCCGAAGTAATGGTCGCCGCGCTGACAGTCCAAGTTGCTGCAAACGTCATGGCACCATATGAGTGGATACTGGGGGTTCTGCAAATATGCCCATTTCCTGACTAATGGTTCGTGATGTTGTTGTATGGTTTTGCAGGGCCAACCTCACAATATGTCTGTCTTCTCGGGCGTTAGTCATGGGAGGGCGTGGAGATCCTTCGTGCCATTCATTATGACCTTCAGCAACCCATTGATTCCAAAATCGCATGACAATGGTTGGATTTCGACCAGTGTGATGGGCAATATCATGGTATAACAATCCCTTCTCTAGATAGGCAAAGATCCTGCCTCTATCGAATTCCGACACTTGTTGGTAAGCATTTCTTCTTATTCGGGGCATAGCACGATATTCTGAGCAAACTTTGAACTTACAAAGCGCTTTCCAAATGTGAAATCTACAACAGAACTTTTCTTTTATGCAGGGCTTCAGAAGTTGTTTCTCCCTCCTGCGTCGCCTAAATGCGTTGAAATACTAATCATTTGCATATCCGAATCTCTTATACCTTTCATGTGATTTTGACATTCGTCAGATCATTCATTTGTGGTGTTGCAATTTTAATGGCTAGCAGTGTATTTTCAATACTTCCTGAAGAACAAAATCAATTATTAGTTTATTCATCAATACCAATTTTAACCAGATCCTCAAAGATTAAACTTTTCAGCATTTTTTAGCCTAATTTAGTATGACCTCATTGAAGTTAGTTCCAATTGGTCCAGTTGTAAATTTCATAGAAAATTACTTAATTGTTCTACCGGTATTTAATATTTGAGTGGAATAACGGACTAGATGCTTGTTATATCTAACAGGATTTTCATCCCTCACATAGTGTGGAACAGAAATTTGATATAGGAAGTACTAAATTCGGATATCATCTTAGTGATCTTACCGTAGTTTATTACTAATACTCATCATCCATGTGTGACTGGGTGTGAAAGAATAATCCCACCACAGCTCACGCAAGTCGTAAGAGGTGACTAAAATGGGTACATAGAATCTGGGGGTATAGGCAGGCACCCTGACCTGGGGATTATATCAGGGGACCTCAGGGGTTTGTCTTCTTTAGGTAGGTATGAACATCATGATCCTGAGGCATCCGAGATATTTTTTTCATCTGCTATGGGGTTAACTGCCTTTGGTAAACACGGGTGACGCGTCCCCGGAATGCCAATAACTTACAAGTGCTTTGATATACACTGTGTGCAGAGTTCAGTACCCATAGCTGCCACTTTGAGAAGTAATAACAGCTTCAATCCGATTGGACGTTGAGTCGAACTGAGCTAGTAGACAGATTCGAGGACATCATTCCATGCTGCTTCAACACTATGCTAGAATTCAATAATGTTGAGGCTGGCGAGTGGTGGCGTGCCAGTCTCTTGGCAACATATAGCAAAAGGATGTTCTCAATGAATGCTAAATCTGGATAATATGCAGACCAGTGTAACAATCGAACATGTCTGTACCCAGGAAGATCAGGACAGAACATATGCATTGTCTAATTGAAAAGTAACATAATGGAAGCCTAACAGATAGGTCCAGCCACGAATCTCAACGCTTCGAAAAACTAACGGTGGATGTTCAAAGTACCGGCTATGTGAACAAGAGAAGATCGGGATACGTACTCATTAGCACCTCATACTACTTTATTACAGATATTGGACTTGCATGACGATGACGAATGCAAGTAGGAAGCGTTCCATCTTCTCGATGTATCCACATAAGGATACGCTCATCACGGTACTGAACGCAGAATTGGGATTCGTTTGAAAAGATGATGTGATGCCACTCCTGATTCCATGATCATCATTCAATGCTTCTCTGTAGACGTGCCGGCCTCTGCTGCAGCATCAAGGAAAACCACAATTGTCATTGTATTGACAGCCTATGGTCCTACAGGCATCGTCACACAGTCCGTGCTGAAGTTTTTTATTCTACAAACAAGCCGTTTTCCACATAAGGTACGTGATGTGGCAATGCGATCCCCTAAGGTCGCGTGGATGACCTGTCTCTGCTCTTGGGTTTAATGACCGAGGATCAATAAGATAAAGCATAGGGTTCTTCTTTCCATCAATTTTATTTTCAAGTGATTGTCATGAGATTCTGACCAACGCGAACAGCAATTCCCAATAAGCCAAGATTCTGTCTCTGTAATATTCCGACACGTATTAGTACAAATTCATTCTTATTACATGAGACATAACATAGACTTTATGTAAACTAACCAAAGTTCGAAAGCGACTTCCGAATGAGAAACTCGTAGAACAATCTTCTCTTTATACAGACCTAAATGGTGTTGCTTCTTGCGCTTTTCAACTTGCTGAAATGTTAATGGTTTGCATATCCCAGTATGTTCTAACTTTCAACTAAATTTCAATTTCACGTTTCTTGCCTGCGACCTTTCATGGTGTAGCAATTTCCATTGTTTTGACTGTATATTTGTTCGGGCGTATAATGGTGTGTGTATCCAAGATTCATGTACAATAATTAATTGGTGCCCAAAACTGCGCCGACATAGCTTTGAAAATGTTCATCCGAACACATTTTTGGTCTAATATGAGCAAACGAGGCACCCAACTCTAGGACAGCTTTCTCATCTTACTTCAATAATGACAAACATGCTCTTTGGACATATTCATAGCCTCTGCTATATATTTCACTTTAATTCTACGGTCTTCTAGCAGCATATGGTGAACTTAAGCGATGTTTTCGTCAGAGGTTGTAGTTTTTGAACGTCCCGAACTTTCATCGCCTCCCAAGCTGGTATAATCAAGTTTAAATTCAGCTGCCTAAAATTTCACAGTAGTAATTGATGGTGAAGTGTCCCCGTGCTCAGCATCCAACTTATCTTTGATTTGCGTAGGAGTATTATTTCCTTTAAAAAAAAAAAAAAAACAGTAATGACATGTCGATACTCGATTTTTTCCATTTTCCAAAAACACTCACATTGACTCGCTCAAACAATGTAAAACAACTGAGCATTCAAAATGGCTGAAATTTTGGGAGTACCTGTAAAAAGATGTGCAATCACATTTACTAGTTTTTATTGATGAGTACTGCCATCTTCACTTAGTCGGAAACTTTTCAAGACCACTCTTGTACAAAATATGTTACATACTTGTCCTACATTATAACACTCACATGATACATAGCTTTACTTATAAAAAAAAATACTATTTCTAAATTTTGAGGACAGTATGTGATAAATAGATATATTCATAAGTGTTGTAGCTTCATGAACCTATTTTAATGTTTGGAAATTTTTTGTTTGAAAATATACTCCGCATATGAATACTGTTTGTGATATTAACCAAACTAAACTACTAAACTAAAAGGTATCACTAATAACTAACATGTCAATTGAAAAGTCCCCGGCCTTACACATAGATGGCGCTACTAGAATTAAATCCATATGTTTTTTTTAGTTAGCCCTAACCTTCAGAAGATGCATGTGTAAATTTGACAGCTGTCGGATCATTAGTTTGTGAATTATAGCATTTTGAGTGAAGCAACTTTTGTTATTGTGAAAAAAATGAATAAAAAGAAATTTCGCGTGTTGTTAACATATTGCTTTTTGAAGGGAAAAAATACAGTTGAAGCAAAAACTTGGCTTGATGCCGAGTTTCCGGACACTGCCCCAGGAAAATCAACTATCAAGGATTGATATGCTAAGTTTAGACGTGGTGAAATGAGCACCGAAGACGGTGAACGCAGTGGACGCCCAAAAGTGGTTGTTACCAACGAAAACATTAAAAAAATCCACAAAATGATTTTGAATGACCGTAAATTCAAATTGAATGAAATAGCAGACACTCTAAGGATATCAACTGAACGTGTAACATCATATCATTCACGAATATTTGGGTATGAGAAAGCTCTGTGCAAAGTGGGTGCCGCGTGAGCTCACTTTTGACCAAAAACAACGACGAGTTGATGATTCGGAGCAGTGTTTGAAGATGATCAAGCGTAATAAACCCGAGTTTTTGCGTCGATATGTGACAATGGATGAAACATGGCTCCATCATTTCACTCCGAAGTCCAATCGATAGTCATCCGAGTGGACTGAGCACGATGAACCCGCTCCAAAGCGTGGGAAAACGCAACAGTCGGCTGGCAAGGTTATGGCGTCTGTATTTTGGGATGCGCATGGAATAATTTTCATTGACTACCTTGAAAAAGGAAGGACCATCAACAGCGACTATTACATAGCGTTATTGGACCGTTTGAAGGACGAAATCGCCGAAAAACGACCGCATTTGAAGAAAAAGAAAGTGCTGCTTCACCATGACAATGCACCGTGTCACAAGTCAGTGAAAACCATGGCAAAAATCCATGAATCGAATTGCTTCCTCATCCACCGTATTCTCCAGATCTGGCCCCCAGAGACTATTTTCTGTTCTCAGATCTCAAAAGAATGCTCGCTGGGAAGAAATTTTCGTCGAATGAAGAGGTGGTCGCCGAAACTGAGGCCTATTTTGAAGCAAAGGACAAATCGTACTACAAAAATGGTATCGAAAAGTTGGAGGGTCGCTATAATCAGTGTGTCACCCTTGAAGGGAATTATGTTGAATAAAAAAAACTAATTTTGCCAAAAAAATGTGTTTTACTATGGTAGGCCGGGGACTTTTCAATTGACCTGTTAATTATCACCAAAAGGTAAAGGAGAACTATTAACCGCGTACCTGATAATACTGATACACGTTCAAAAGCTGGTATCTCCAAGTTTCTGCACCATTCCACGGAAAGGTTTTTATGCTTAACCTAATTTAACGTATAACAGCTTTCATGGAGTCTCTTTGGTAGATTTGAACTCATGGTAATTTTATTGCCGCAGGTCACGGAATTCAAAATCGGGACCACTCGGTTATCGTGACACCATAATTGAAAGGATGCGAAAACAATTTGTGTTAAGGAAAGAAAAGGTGCGCAATAAAAGGGACCAAAATTTAGATGTGTCCAGACTGGTAACTTCGGACAATTGCATTACCAATTATTCATTCGCGACGTAATCCCATTCCTTTTTTTGGGTTAAATTAGTTATTTTGTTATGAGCCTCCAAGGATGCTTTAATATAGCGTGTCTCTTATGAATGAGAATAGACATTTACAGAGGATTCGTCGGATACCAAGGGGAAATTAAGCAATAAACCACGAACTTGGTGAATATTTTTGTGATTTTGGCGAAAAACTGAAGGTTTTCGAAAATACTTAAATTTTCCCGACATGTCTGTTAGGTGGAAAGTTTCAAGAATTTCTCCTGTGATGTAACACTTGACTACGACTGCCATAAATGTGCAGAGATTCCGAGATGAGTTGGTGAAATCTGCTTTTTAAGTGCTAAGTAATTCTTTCGAGATTTGTCCGGAGAGAGAATTAGTAAGCTAGTTAAGTGAACACTATTGAAAATACTATTACTGTTATTCCTAGTGATTTGTTCAGTTTGTGTTCTTAATTTGTACAAGTACTGCTTTTGTTCCCGTTGTGTCAATATCCTGTATAAGTGCAATTTTTCCTGTTGTGCTGCTAATCTGAATAAGTTATGCAACCTACCCTAAGTTCAACCTAAACTCTGAAGAAGGAGGTGGTACCTCCTTCTTCGTCTATTCCTGAATATTTGTGATAAAGCATCATTCTCCTTTACCCTCCATGTTATGCCGTTTTTACTGTATTCCATGGGATGGGTTTTGTAACAATATTATTTATTAACATTGTAATAGAAGCAACACGAGTGCTATAGACATCGCATCTTGTTATTTAAAGCCAAATAAAGTGACAAAGACGACACCTAAGCTGAAAACCCGTTTTCTTAACTTGTGCATCACGCCAATCTGAGGACTTTAAGCCCCAACAGATTAAACGTGCATCAGCCCCACTACATGATGGTATATGATAGAACAAGACCGATTTACTACCCTTCGATTGCATGCTTGTTTATCCAAGTTACTGTGACCATGCATTTGGATTAAACCTTGAAGGATCTGATTCAACTAACAAACTCAAATAGAATTTTAAGAAATATTTTCAGTTTTATTCCTTTTAGTTTAGTTTAGATTTTAACGTCGCACTAGAAGCAATAGGAGGGCTATTGGCGACGGACCTCGTAATTTTGAACCTCGATGAAGTGACGAGAGTGACACCTGAGGTGGTACCTCCTTCTCCAAGCTTCCATACACGCCATTGTGAGGACTTGAAGCTTTAATAGATGTAACGTACATCAGTCGTAGGTGTATAAGTATACGTCGGGTCTTTTTAGCATTAGGACGCTGCAAATTTGCGACCTTCAACACTAGGCTCACGTAAAAAGAAAACCTAAAAATAAAATTAAAAAAAAAATTGGAAGTAAAAAGGCATTTAGTGTCAAGTTATGGCCATAAGGATAGAAATAAGTAAATAGATACTTATCTGGCACTGAAAATGAAATATGCATCGTTTGATTTCGTGAAAAAGTACTGTTGAATAATAGATTTCAGGGGAGGGGAAATAAAAGAAAGCACTTCGTTATTTTTAACTTGGAAATACAAGGTGTTTCGAGACTAATGGGCAAAAAAATTAAGGGGTGATAGAAAAACATTTAAACTAGCAATTTTCACCATACAATGCATTTGCGGAGAGAAAGCGGTGAATCGCTAGACGGCACTGTAATGGAAAGCATGAGTTTTCGTTCGCATCCGTCATTTCTACCGTAGATTTCAAGAGGCATGGCAACGTACAAAAATCAGGAAAAGGCCATAGTCTAAAAAAATCCTGAAGCCTACCCATGGTTTCACTACTCGTACGATCTTCGAAATGCATGAGCAAAAATGTAAGGAGTGATAGAAAATATCGAAAGAAGCAATTTTCACCATACAATGCACAGGCGGAGAGAAAGCGGTGACCCGCTGTAATAGAATGCATAAAGCGCGGGTTTTCTTACGCATCGTCATTTCTACTGTGGATTTCAGGAGGCATTGCTTTTTCCTGAAAACTGTACGTCGCCATGCCTCCTGCAATCCACAGAAGGAATGACGATGCGTAGAAAAACTCTCGCTTCACGCATTCCATTACAGCGCCGTCAGCGATTCACCGCTTTCTCTCCGCAAATGCATTGTATGGTGAAAATTGCTAGTTTAGATGCCTTCTATCACCCTGCAAATTTTTGCCCACGAGTTTTGAAACACACTGTATATCATGAATTGTTTGCGAGGAAGCAAAACTGTATATGACTCCTAAAAGTTTTCCCTCAATATTTTTAGAACAAATAAAAATAGAACTTAGAGAGTGAAATTTGGTACTTAGGCTATACAAACCTTTTACAATCGGTTTCCACAACAGTAAAAATTTGTTTTACCAGTTGATTAACAAAGTTAATTAATTCTCTTTCCTACATTAACAGTGATACAAATTTAGTCTAATTGCGACTTGAATAGCAAAAATAATATAGGCAGATCCCCCTCCCTTTTATTTCTGAATGTATTACAATGGAAAATTTCAGAAAAGAAACAACTCTGTAGAATAACGAACTGAACGAAAAATATGTCTAAAAATTAAAGATTACACCAATCACTCATCCCCCACCTACCAGAGCTAGAAAAAAATAAACAAATAAAGGAAATTGGGGAATTTATTTGAAACAGATAAAGTGTATATATAAAACATGGAGTTCCTCTGTATATCAGTTATTTTTAAAATTTTCCAACACCACAATTTTCACATTAAAAGGTATATGCTTCAATACTTATCTATTTTATTTTTTGAAATCATACATTGTTGACTTAATACATAAAACAATGCGAGCGAGTGATTGTGCGTTTATGGCGTAAGAGCCAAATCTGGTTAAGCTGCGGTACAAACGTATTGAAATAATTTAATAGTTTTATTTCTTTTTTTTTAAACAACATTAAGTTTAAATAGTAGAAAAAAACTCTTATGATTGGTAAAAACACAGTAAAATGCTAAAATTAAAACTTCCAAATATGGTATGTAAAGCCAAATTTGTAGATAAACGCAAATAAGTTACAGTGGAGCTTCTCACCCACCAAGTTGAAAAGAGAAGGTTAAAAAATGCTATACGATAAATGTGAAACACCGAACAGTTTATTAAAATATGGTGAACGATGTTTGGGATAAGGCAGTAAGAACTCTAGGGAATCATCTTGCCAAACAAAAGATGTCATACATTAAACAATAGCGACAACTCCAAAATAAAAATGAGAGGGGAAAAAATCAATTTTTTTTGTTTATAAATATCACAAATCAAAAATTGAGTTCAGCACTAAACATAGAAAATCATCCAAATGAATTTTTACTTATAGACAGGAATAAAACTTTTTTGTCTTGGATTTGGTTGCGTTTTTTTTTTGTAAAAAAAAAAAAAATCGTGATCCTTGTTGAAACAAAGTCAAAGGAGAAACAAAGGAAGGCGAATTTTAAGTTTCATTCCGAGACTTTAAAAAAAAAAAAAAAATCAGAGTCATTAAACTCCTATTCAATAAAAAAAAAAAAAAAAAAACTTCAACTGAATTACGGTTTTGTTTTGGGTACAGATTGAAACTAAGATCAGAATCCTCATTAAATTTCTAGTCTGAAATGAGATTCAGGATTGAGGCTATTACATAGAATATTTTCATAGAAAAACATTAACAATCAAGATCAATGTGTTTCACAGTAAATAATTTCTTTGTGTATACCTTTGTGATTGGATGGATACTCACTGATGGGTTTATCTATATTTATGGGGAAACATAACAGCAAAATTTCAATTTATCTTCTAAGCACTCGATTCCAATATTAATTCTAAATAATATAACATGCTCTTACAATATCTATGTTCTAAACAAATTTTTTTGAAAGAAAAAAGGTTAATCTTATATACTATTTGAAAAGATTCTAAATAAACGCTGGCAATATAACAAACAAAAATAACATTGTCTTTTTAAAGTATTAAAAAATTAGTGCATTTTTGAAAAAAACTCTAATGACAAAAATAAAGATTTACGACCATCGATTTTTTTTATTTATATACAAAGCTCATTCCTGTTAAGTATCTGAATTAGGAATTAAATGCATTCAAATTATTTAGAAATATATTGCAAATCAAAATAACAATACTATGGGTTTTGTTAAAAAATTTCATGCTCGCAATTTTAAAACTACTCATTCGGCTAAAAACGATTAAAAAAATGCAACCAAAAATTGTTAAAAAAATAATACAGTAAACACTATTTAATTCTCAGCAATCGACTTGTTCGCTTTCGGATTTTAAATTTGCGAGTTTGTTAACTTTGACCACCAGGTTGCGACACAGATCTGCTCACACTTTTGTACTGTGTTCGTTTTCCCTTCAGTACAGAGTTTCTTGTTTTCTAGCGGTTATATATCACGTTTGCACAGTATTACAACCGTACAGTTAAATGATATTAAAGCCCAGTGATGCAGAACAATAATAGTAGATATTTTTAAAGCGCTAATAATACAAATAAGTAAAAGCATGCGACTCGAGTAGCTTGTCATATCTTACTTTGACTGTCATTAATAATTGCACTGCTTTGGTTTTTCTGTTATGCTGTTTTTTAATCATTACAAGAATATTTAATTAATGTACTATTGAGTTTTTGTAGTTGTTAGAAAGGAAAGAAATGTGTTGTTGGATAGTTATAAAGTCTTCTTTGATTCAGAATGAGTGTAAACATGTTTTGATTATTAAACTTTTTATCTAGCGATTCACACACGCCTTTAGTATCCCATTTTAACAATAATGACACTCGATAATACAGAATTCCCGTGACCCAAAACGTACCGTGCATCTCATTTTGTAAAATTTCAAATACAAAAATCTAGTTTAAGTATATAATCCATTTAAATTGATCCTTACCTTTATTTAAGTATTTGTCTTGAATTAGTGATTGTGTATTAGCACGGCACTGAATGAAGCTGAAGAATGACGCAAATCGTTAATTTTTTTAAAAAGGAAAACACATCAGTGCATACCATTTGAATAGCTCCATAAATATCTTTAGTCATGTACCTTTCAGAGAATATTTGAAACTGAAGAATGATGCAAAACAATAATTATAGATCCATTCAATAACACTCTTATGAAAGTAAGATGCACGGACATATTAATTGCAACAATAAACACAATACTCAAGATGGAAGGAATAACTATTTGAAGAATAAGAATTTATTAAAAATTGTATACAAAAACTGCACATCAAAATCAAGAAATAAACTACACAGTTATATACAAGACATTTATCATTCAGTACGAAACATACACATTAAGAAATGGAATCTATGACATTATCTTCTTTATCTTTGATATCACATTCTTTCTTTAGGACTTTTTTCAGCAAATCACCACCAGGTATTAGTGGATCTTCAATGTAGTTTAAAACAAGATCCTGAGGGAAAAGAGAAAAACTTAAATATACATCGATATTTACCACACACTAATTACCAATATTATACTTTATACAAACAAATTTTACATCGTACAATTTACAATAATGATAGAGATGGTAGAAAATGTTATGTATACAGTTAACTCGAAAACAAACAATTATATTGTAAGATGATAAATAATATTCAGCAAAAATATAAAATGATTTTATTAATAGATTATTAAGTTTAAAACAATAACTAACATGCAACCATTTGAAGCAAGAATTTCTTGTAATGTTACACCTACAAACAAAAAGTTCTATTCAAAAATAACTTCATACATAAAGTTAAATTACTTTTGAGCTATGAATTATATTAATGTATATTTTAATAGAATAAAAATGTAACAAATATAAGTTACAGATATTTAAAATAATTGCAATTAGGTAATTTTTGTTGTGTATATGTGATGAAGTTTATTGATGCAAGAGCCAGATATGACTATGCTGAAACCAAACAAAATGTAACCGTGGTCTAGATGTTTGAAAAAAAAAATGGAAAAAAGATAAAAATTAGTTGATAGGAAGGAGGATTGGAAATACAGAAGGATCATTAGGGAATCTTGGGGACGTACCATTTGTGTTTAACAAAAACAGTAAATCCCACTTGAAAGGAAAAAGATGACTCGTGTGAGTGTTGCCAGAACTTACCTGAAGAAGGTAAGCAACTGAGGACTGCCATTTTTGTTTTACAGTCCTCTAATTATTCCTAGCTTAATCTATTTTTTGGCAAGTTCTTAAGAGAAACACACAAACTTTAAAGTTTGAATATTTCTATCAACTGTGACAATACTTTACAATCTCATCTAAAGATTCCATCGAAAATTTTTATGTTACATTACATTACATTAAGCCAAGCATATTTTGCTTTAAGTCTTTCCATAAAAGATACAAAAAATATTTTTTTACAATAAAAAGAGATTACTTAAGGTTTCATAAGTAAATGTTTAAAATTGATGATATCAATTTGCAATGAATTATTTTTAAGCAATAAGTATAAAGCAAAAGTCCCAAAACACTTCCGTTTCACAGTAAATTTTACTGAAAAACAATTAACATAATAAATATGTAATATAGATAAGTATGTTTCCTCTAAACAATGCACACACATAGATAAATAACCAATCTATGCATTGTTTAAATACATCTTATATTAACTAAAATCATAAAAATTAATATTACTATAAAAAAAATCCTAAAATTTTACAGTTGCTGTAAAAATACTTACTATATTAGAAATGTCATCTCAATATTGCAGTAGAGTATTTCATATTAATATCCAAAGATTCAAATTAATTTCTATCATTTTAAAAACATAAAACTGTTTAAATACCATTACCACTAAGAATAGGAAATTTTGCACATTAATGTTGCATGAAGAAGCAATGCAAAAAGTATTGGTGACAAATCTTCCAATTTTAAACTATGGTCATGAGACGAGGATGATACCTGAGCTGGCACCCCATTCTATTCATTCTGGCACACCATAACAACATGAGGACTTTGAGCTTTGGCAGATTTAACGTACATCAACCTTGTCAGATCTTAGTTGGATCAAGCCTCGGAATAACCCACGATTCGACTAAAATGGGAAGTTTCAGGAAAGTATCTACATATCTCGCAATTGATTATTTTTGATTGATTGTTCCATTAATATCACATTTGAAAACAACATGAGGGCTGTTGTCAAATGACCTTGTAATTTTAAACCTCGGTCAAGTGACAAGTGTGACACCTGAACAGTCCTAATACACCGGTGGGTGAACTTGGAGCCTCGAAAGATTTAACATGCATCAACCCCGCTAAACGGTGAGTCTTTAGTGGCATCAGGACTCAAGCCACGACTTCATTTGAACAACCATAAGTTAACAACCCTGATCACTAGGCATCGCACCATTCTATCTGGAAAAGTTCACTTAAAGTATAAAAAGTGTTGGGCACTTTTATATTAGACGAACATATTATTAAGTAGAAGCACTCTTATTTCAGTTACAAAGATTTATTTTGCTTGGAAACTATACCATATAAATAATATAAGTTATATTAATTGATTTTTACCAAAAACATTATTGAATAGGCAAATTGAATCAGTTTTATAAG
The DNA here is from genome assembly GCA_019974015.1 of Nephila pilipes. Classification (NCBI taxonomy): domain Eukaryota; kingdom Metazoa; phylum Arthropoda; class Arachnida; order Araneae; family Nephilidae; genus Nephila; species Nephila pilipes. Next base: position 508,456 of record BMAW01029087.1, on the reverse strand, counting down.
AATACTAGGCGTAGCTATTAGATAACGAGATTAATGCTGCCACAGGAGTACTCATGCGCCAAACGCCACCAGATGTTTACCCCGTCAAGCCTTCTCTTTCAAATGCAGTGCTTTTCATTTATGTAAACAAAATCGTATACCCATAGCCTTCGTTCGCATAAGATTTATTTATTTGTTTCATGAGGAAAATAAGTGAGCAGCGAATTGCCATGAAATTTCACATAAAACTCGGAAAAACCGCTACTGAAATTATGGCCGAGAAGATGTTGAAGATGATTCGTGCAAGGTCACCCTCCACATTTAAAAACGAATGACAATATCGAAAAATTGATATTCTGGTTCGATCTGATTGTCGGTTAAGTATTCGTACGATTGCCGAGACCTTGGGAATTGACAAAGAATCCGTAAAGGAAATTTTCCAACCAAGACAATGCGCCTTCTCAAACCACATTGTCTGTCGAGTGGTTTCTAGCATCCCAGTGTTAGACTACCCGCCTTATTCGCCGGATCTTGTTTCTGCCGGACTTCGTCCTGTGTATATTAAATAAACATGTATGACATCAAAATAAAATGTTATACAGAGCCAGTCTCATTATTTAATAACCACATCTTGTATAATAAGAATATGCATTGTGCATTTTAAGAATGATATGAATACCGAAGCACAAAATTAATTACCTTAAATTTCCGATCACAGGAGTATCTTAACAGGGTTAAGCATTCTTCACTCAGTCTGGTGATTTCATCCACTAAAACACAATAAAAATATATTATACACTTATACTTTTATGAAAAAAATATATCAGATACTCTTTTCTAAATTAAGTATTCAGTTGAATACACACAATTTAAAAAATAACTGAATAAATTTACAACAAATTAAATTTTTGAAATAGCAATCAAAATATTCTTTTTTAGATTTTGCCAATTAAAAATGCCAAAGAATTTAACGCTATATTTTAAATGACCAATTAAAAGTTAACTAATTAAAAATTTTACCTCACCTTCGTCATTTGATGAAATATATTGTTCTTGCAAACCAAGGATAGATACGAGAATGTCGAAACAATGGTATTCCATTCTATAAAAAAAACCCCAATCAATAGAATTTTCAAAACAAAATATAATTTTGGACACAAATGAACGTCTTTCGTTTCAATTAGCCGGCTCATATAAATATTTAAAATTTGAATAATAATTTATTCGCAACAAATTATTCAGACTCATAATAAATATTTTTTAATTTAAAAAGAAAGTGTTTTCATATCTTGTATAATCTGCAAATGAAATTTTTCAATAGGAAAAATAATCTTTTAATACATCGTAAGAAAAAAAAAATCTTTTGGCATAATTTGAGATAAAATTAACTATGTCAATGAAAAGAGAATTTACTTATTTCGAATGAATTCTTTCAAAATAAGTTTTTAAAATATGGACATACGAAAATAACATAATTTAATCATAATTTTAAAATTAAACTTTAAAAAATTTAATTCATGGCATTTATCTGCAACAGGTAATTTGATACCATTAAATTGTATCAGCTAAGCAGTCTATACAATTTTGGCTTCGATCAATTTAACATTCATGTATATATTTCAAGACCATTTTGTAGTCCAATTAATGAAAACGGTTCATTTTTGTTTCTGAAAATGATTTTACGTTTCATCAGGTAACTATTAAATTTACAATCTGAATTAGAAAGAAAAAAAAAATTCAACTGAATTTTTTAAAGTAATAATATTCAACTTACCATTATTTAAATTAATTAGCTTTTTAATTACGAATTAATTGGGCATTAAAATTCTTACCTTATAATGTACTTTCTTTCTTTTTTTTTTTTAATACATACTTGTAAATAGAAATCAAATGTAAAAATACTTTAACTTGCGCCATTTACCTTTCAACAGCAAAATTTTTTTATTCAATATTTAACAAAACTATTCCCAATACTAACAGGATTACTTAATATTTTTCTATGCAGCTTTGCCGATAAATTTCATTTTAACTAATTTATTTTGCTGTATTACATAAATCCAAATATATAATGAAACAATGAAAAACTATTTCATCTCGCTCCCTCTAAATTTAATTCTGTTTATTTTATCAAACAATCACATACACACACTATGAGTTGTAATTGTACATAAAAAAAAAAATATTCCCTTCACTGTTCATAACACTCACTAGTTCATTCAGATCATGCCATGCAAATTTCTATTTGTTTTTAATACTTAAAATAATCATTTAAATAATTTTCTGCACGTATAAAATAATCACCAATATTCTAAATATTATACTAATATTTGAAATATATATTTAATACTTCCTGTAATGTAATCAGTTAGTTATTTTTTGAAGAATAACTATTAATATAAATAAGTGAAAATCTTGAAATTTTCACTTACACATATTAATAGTTATTTATTGTAGCTGATTTCCCCCCTCCCCCAACTTTCAATACCTATTATTTTTGTTTCATAAAACTGAAATATAACAATGACACATGCAAAGATGTCAATATGTAAAACATTTATTACATTTAATTGCAATTTGAGAATAAAATTCAAGAGCTAATTAAAAGATAACCTTTAATTAATGAGACCCACCTTCTATTCTACTAATTAAAGACTGTTCTTTTCTGACTCAAACTTGTAAGTCTAAATAAATATATATATAAAAAAAAAATTGCCATGATGTATAATAAATATACTACTGACAGAAATGTGCTATTTTTCTTTGTGGTCAAGAAATGTGAATGTAATAAATTTTACTTCTCATTCTTTTGTTCTTGTGAAATAAATTATAAATTAAAGAAAATTTTCCATATGAATTCTGTTAAGTTTTCACTATTCAGTGCTGGTTACAAATGTAGGATAAAAATCTATAAAAGCAATAATTAAAATCTACAATACGAATTTTTTTTTTCTATTAAAAAGAGAGTAAAACATATGAAGTGCTTCATTGGCTTGCTTTACATGTGCAGAATTATTTGGCACATTAGTTGCTGTATGTATAATTATGGGATAATTTCTAAAAAACTTATAGAGGCTGCAGTGCCATTTTGTTTAACAAATGTAATAAATTTGTGGTTCTTTTTAAGGTGTTCACTTTCTCTCTCTTGCATGATTATGTGAAACACTTGTCCTACTGTAAAAACTAGAGAGAATAAAGGGCGCTATGCAAAATTCTCCCTAGATCAAAGTCAAATAAATTTCTCTCTTGCCCAGAGAATAACCAAGATAGAATGTAAAGAAATTTAAATTAGAAAAAAAATATTATATAACAGATTTAATTACATTTTTTTATATATACATACAGGGGTTGGACAAAAATATGGAAACACCTTTTAAAAAACATGTTTCTTTGCTTAATATGGTGTAGGAAACCCGTTGGCATCCAAAACAGCTTGCAGTCTTCTCGGAATGGATAAATACAGTTCCTGTATGTGTGCCAAGGGAATATTATACCATTCTTCCTGCAAAACGGTGGCAAGTTCAGATAACGATGTTGGCGGTGGATAACGAGAACGCACTTTCCGTTCCAATGTAGACCACAAAGGTTCGATAATATTCAGGTCTGGTGACTGTGGTGGCCAGGGGAGATGGGACAAATCCTCCTCGTGCTCAGAAAACCAGTCCTGGACAATGTGAGCTGTGTGAACAGGGGCTTTGTCGTCTTGGAAGACACCATCGGGGAACAAAGTTTGTACCATGGGATGAACTTGATCTGCCAAAATGTTCACATAAGTCTTGGCAGTCATGTGCCCTGACACAGTTATCATGGGGACAGCAGAGAACCACGATATGGCTGCCCAAACCATAACAGAACACCCGCCATGTTTCACTCTTGGCAACAAGCAGTCTGTATTATAGGCTTGAGATGGCGTTCTCCAGACGTAAACTCGGCCAGAAGTGGGAAACAATGTGAAAGAAGACTCGTCAGACCATATTACACGCTTCTACTGCCCTATAGTCCAGGCTTTATGACTTAAACACCACCTTTTCCTGTTACGGGCATTAGCATCACTGATGAGTGGCTTCTCAATTGCAGCACGGCCAGAAATTCCCTGTTTATGAAGCTCCCTTCTAATTGTTTTGGTACTCACAGGGTTCTGTAACACAACATTCATTTCAGCAGTAACTTTTGCGGCTGTGGTCTTCTTATTTTTCGTCACAATTGCCCTTAATGATCGTCTGTCACGATCACTCAGCACACACTTTCGTCCGCGCTGTGATTTAGCAGATGATGTTTTTCCGCTTTTCAAATATGCGGAATAAATCTTCGATACAGTACCTCTTGAAACACTAAACACCTCGGCTACCTTGCTTATGGAAGCACCTACCATACGTGCTCCAACAATTTGCCCACGTTCGAAGTCTGTTAACTCTGACATAATGCAATGACAACCTCACATAACAGTACTCCGACAACAACTGAACTGTTTAGCACATTTACGAAGTTGTATAGGTGGCGTTAGTAGTCAAAAACGCCAGCGCCACCTACATATTTCATTAAAATCAATCTTTCTTTTCAAACATGCATTTTACAAGGTGTTTCCATATTTTTGTCCACCCCCTGTATGTGTGTAACATCGTAAAAATAAATTAACTCAGTAATGTCATAAGTCTGTTCCACAAGTCAAGTTTCAACTTTTTTTAATCAATAACCAAAAGATGAAAACTGCCAGCCTGACAGGAAAGTCACATTTTTTAAAATTGTGAATAAGGGGGAATTGCAAATTCTAGTTATCTGGGAATGTTAATTTTTTATGCCTGAATACTTTGCAATGAGCGGGCTTGCCTTTGTTCGGGATTTCGAACAAAGACAAGCTTTATTATTAAGTTTTAATTAATTTTAAAATAAATGTCATGAAAATTCAGATAATTAACTTTCGAATTCTAAAAATAGAATGAAACATTACGAATTGAAGTAAGGAAATTACTGAAACACTTTTAAATATAAGTAAATATGACACATCAAATATTATTTCAGTCAATGTGAAAAAGAAAATATTAAACACTTAAAAGTAGTATGCATGCTCTTAATTCAGAAAGAAAATTACATACAAATAAGCAGAACAAATATCAGACAATTACAAAATATTTTAAACTTACCTATATTTAATGTAATTTTTGTCTTTGATTAGAATATAATGTGCATATCAATACAGATACTTTTTTAAAGCTTTAGAATATTAAATGGTATTAAAACAGTTCATTAAAAAAATTTTTTTGTTATAAACACAATTTTACATTATGTCATAGATGTGTGTGTTCAGAGTATTTTTTATTCTTTCAATTTATCCATCTGATTACAAAAGAATCCTATTTATCGAAATTTTCTTATGAATAACAAAATTAATTTCTTGAATTTATTTACTCAATTTAAACCTAGATTTCAACAGTTCAATTGAAATTTTGAATTTGTAACATGTAATATCAAGAATCTATAAAATTTTCCAAAGTTTTGATGAATGTACTGAAAATCTAGATATATTTGACTTCCTACACTCTTCAAAAGTTGTTTTGAATATACCCCTGACTCAAACGAAATAAACATTTCTTTTACCACACATTATTTTATACTTGTGTTTCAATTCAAGATCAGTGGAACAATTTGTACTCAGTAAAACCACTGTAAGGTTTTTTGTGAAAAAATCAAATACACAATTAAAAATTGTAGCAAAAGAAAAGTCAATACAATGAAAAATAATTTTGTATGAGACAGTAATCAGTTGGTATGAATGACAATTAAACTTTTTAGTTACATATTGGTCATATTATAAATACAACCTAGAATTTTGGTTTGAAAAACATAATACTAGACTGAGTGGTATAGAAAAGCCAAGCAAGCTATGTCACAATGATTGTCAAGTGAAGGTCCATTCACTGATGTCTGAGATGAGAGGCTGCAAGTTGATCACCAGAATGATTGTTAGACATAAGAGAAGATGAAAATAAAATAAAAAAGCTTGATGGAAATAAAAAGGAAATGGTTGATGGAGGAAAGGGAGTGTATGAAAGGGTTGAAGTGGCAAGGATCCATTCAGAGCTTCAACAGTGCAGTGAGGATGTTTCCACCAAACAGAACCTTTTCTCTGTCAGTATCAGCCAGTTCATTTTTATCATTCAATGTGGTTTATTTTGCTAATTTCCTGTAATTCTATTAATTTGATTTTTAAAATATATAAATTTCTGTAAGTCTTGTATAAAATTATATTACTTCTATATTTTCATAAATAGATAATGAATTATTTCATCTTAAACAAATCTCATCTTGATATTAATGATGACAATGCTCTGTTACTAGCATTAATAGAATTAAGATGATGCAGAAGAGATAAAAACTGTGAATCAAATGGAAATGTAAATCGCTTGTACAATGAAGAGTACTAAAAATTTCCCCCCTCTGCATTGTACTTAGAACGAAAATTCTGTCAATGTGACAGCGAAATTTCTAATTTTTACCTAAGTGATGTGATATACAGAAAATCATGTTACAGGAAAGAAGTAAAGACGAAGATTTAAGGGTTCGGGTATCTGATGGCATGAAGTGCAGAAACATTAATGACATGTGGAGCAGCAATGAAAGAGCAATCGCACATTTCATTTATGAACAGAAGTTATTCATACAACTTTTATGTTGCAAAGAACTTTTGAGTTTATAACTGGATAAGACTTTTTTGATACAATGTATTTTTAAAAATGATTACAGGATGAATAAGTTGGTATTAGTGCCGATAGTGCAAAGAATCTATGATAAGATAAATCAAAGAGTTTTAGACTTTAAAGAAAACAGCCACACTTGAAATATATTATTTCATCACCAAGAAGTACATGTCGTAAAGACAAAACCTGAAAAACTAAACAAAGTATTGGATTAAATAGTTTCTATGGCAAATTTTATTAAACTACGGCCGATAAAAAGCCAAACTTTTAAGCAAATTTGCTCATCTATGGAAGCAAACTACTTATTTCTAGCAGATGTGATGGGCTATCATGAATAAAAGTTTTAAATTATGTTTTGTAATTTTAAGATTAATTATTACTGGAAAATTGTTTACCAGTTAATTATTATTGAATTACTAGTTTTTTTTAGAAAACAGAAAAACATGAAACATAAACTTACATCATTCTTTTCAGATCATGAATTAAAATTTAAGTTCAATGGAAAACTACTAAAAAATTAAGAATCTCTATTAAGATTAAAACCAGCATGTAGAAAAAAAACCCACTGAACTATTACTACAGCAAGTGCTCTTTAATCAAGTATGTTCTGGACCACAATGAACAAGTGAGAGACAGTTAAGGTTGATAACACAAGAGCCAAATCCAGCTAAGGTGTATCAAACATTTGTTTACTCTATAATCTAGACTCCCGCCCCCCCCAGAAAAAAAAAGGGTAACTGAGTGTTGACGAGAAGGAGAGTCAAAAATCGAGTACAACCGCAAGAATATCCCAGGGTCATGGCAACAGTGTTTACCAAAGATAGTTAACCCCATAGGAAAGAGTAAGATTACTAGGATACCTCAGGGACAAATTGTCTGTACTTACCTAAAGAAAATAAGACCCAGATGACACATTCAGAACTATAGCTATGTCAGATTAGTGATATTGCTAAACTATTGAGCATCAATATAATTTTAACAGGGATAAAATAAATAACTTTAAATAAAAAAAATTAAATGATTTAAACATGTATAGATGAGTTAACTTGTGTAGACAATATAAACAGAAAACATTATATTGTGTAGACAATAT